>JAJGRW010000360.1:0-14916 GCA_025461045.1 Carex parvula | reverse complement strand
CATTATAGTAGCCATCTTTTGGCTCATCCTCTCCAAATAAACAAGTTTGAAGAAAAAAGATATCGAGACAAGAAAGTATGTTCTATGATTCTACGTGCTAAAATGTAGATCTGGCCATTATGGTATGAAATCTGAGACAGGTGTGCTCTGAACATACTTGTTTCTTTAAAAGGCAAATTAATTGCTTGTCGTTAAATATAAATAATTGCGGCATTTAAGGTACTACTGCAAAAATAGATTGCGACTAAATTGATGGAAATAGGCAATGATGTATTTTGACTTGATGTATTTTGGATTTGCTCACAAGGATGGGCAAGTTACTGATGATGGTCTGTAATAAGTAGTTGATTGACAATATACTGATATGTAGAAACATGGAATGTTTTTGGAGAAGGTGTCAACGATGCCAAAAGAGATGCTGAGATTATACTGCTTGATAATTTGCTCCTAGTTGCCTTATGGTGCTGGTGTAGCGAGGAGTTAAACAGTCTGTCGGTGAGGCGGGTGTGTGAGTGCTGAGACCAACAATTTCCCGATTTTGCATTATGAGGGGATTACATTACGATGGGACATTTTTAGAGCTCTAAGGATTTATAAATCTGGTATGATTCTACGTGCTAAAAAGTAGATCTGGCCATTGCGGTATAAAATCGGAGATTGAGGTGAGTGTTGAACATATTTATTTCTTTAAAAGTCAAAGGAATTGTTTGTGGATAAAATTAAAAGTAATTGTGGCATCTACAATGCAAAATTAGATTGTGACTAAAATTGATGGAAATAGGCAATGATGTGACTTGATGTATTTTGGATTTGCTCACAAGGATGGGCAAGTTACTGATGATAGTCTGTAACAAGTAGTTGATTGGCTGATATGTAGAAACGGGGAATGTTTTTTGGAAAATGGGTCAATGATGCCAAAAGAGATGCTGAGATTAGACTGCTTGATAATTTACTCCTAGTTGCCTTATGGTGCTGGTGTAGTGAGAAGTTAAGCGATCTGTCGATGAGGCGGGTGTGTGAGTGCTGAGACCAATAATTTCCTGGTTTTGCATTATGAGAGGATTACGTTACGATGGGACATTTTGTAGAGTACTAAGGATATGTATGTTAATGTTTCACTCTTCTCAGTGGGAAGAGAGGGAGAGAGAGAAGAACATGCTGTTGTATGATTGCATGCTATTGGTGAAGCCGTGAGTGTGGCAGGAGGTGTTGGAGCTGGTGGCACGTGTCTGCCGGAGGGTTTTCCAGAGGAATGGCGTGATCACCGATTTCAAATCCTTCGGCAATGTTCCTTTTGCATATGGGATCAAGAAGTTGGACGGGAGGCATTTCCAGGTTATTTTTTTGTATTTTTAATTAAATATTTTTGTTCATCCATTGGTTGATTTTGTCTTGTGTTGGTCGGTGGAGCCTTTGCTAATGATCTGTTCGATGAAATGGTCAATGAGAGCTGATTGCGGAATGGTTCTGAAATTCAGTAGCTTCTCTTAATTGTTAGGTTTTTTTAGCTGTTTCATAGCTATTTGCCTATAATTTTTAGCTCATGCCAAGCAAGATTAGTAAACATATAGATGTATAATTCTCTAAATTTCGAAATTCCAAGTTCTCATACTTTCTTTTATTAATCATTTAGTCTACAGTGAAAAAAATCTATAACTAAACATTATAACTAGTGAATTTCTTCATTTAACTCATCTCTGATTAAGCAAACTTTAACACAAATTACTCAATGTGATAACGTCCTTTTTCTCCAGGTTACAAAATAAATGTGGAGTATTTTACAAAGTGATAACTTATTGCTTCAAATTTCTCTGAAAAGTCCAATTCTCCTCAACCATTGCAAAATGTACATTTGCCATTTGAATAATTAACAACCATCACCACAAGGATTAATAGAGTAATGATCGGATGATCTTCACTTGTGTTTTGATGGCTTCTTCTTGGTGGATACCAATACTGTACTGTTCAGGTACGGGAACAATACTACATTGTATAGAAATTATAGGTGGGAACTTTTGATAGTGCCATCAAATTTTGGTTTCTGGTTCAACTGTCCTCTTGTGACGGCGTATCTTGCGCTCCTAAGCACTTGCTTGATGTTCATGAGTACCTGCAAATTAAAATAAAAAAAAATTAGTTCGAATTGCAAATGAATTTTCATAATTTTTTTAAACAAACAAAATTAAAGACTTACAATCTGTGCAACCGGGCCAGCATAGGGAATGAAGCCATACTCGTTACTAACCGTGTCGCGTCGTACGTGGAGCGACTTCGTGTTCATATCCGTGATCTGACCATGCAAGTACACCGTGAAGGCACAATACTCCTGATACCAAGTGCGATTGGTCTGATAGTATGTATCGAAAGTATACGACTGGAGCTCGTCAGGGATCCTGTCGCCCATCACCTCAAGCCGAGTCACATAATTGGCGTGCACGGTCCGCCAATTCTTACCGCTGGTAGTGGCCAGTTCTTTGTGAAGCTCGTACCACTTGTCTTTGGAGATGGGATCCGGGACGGGAAAGGGCTGACGCATAACCCGTCTAGGGTAATAATGCTCGACAAACTGGTAGAACACAAGTGGTACCTGCAAGTACATAAAAATAAATAATCCTACATACGTAATAAATAAAAGTGATAGAAAACTGGAATACAATAATAATGTAAGGGGTACCTGAGCAAACCAGAACTAACGCTGCTGGAGGCATATATGAGGCAGGTCATAAAGGAAGGAGTGAGGGACAGCAACATCGTCCTCAACCTCGACACGCTCGTCGTACAGCCGCCAGCAGACGTGTCTGTCAGGAGTCATATGCTCGAACTGACTCCGGAAGAAATCAACTCCCATAGGTCTGCCGTGCGGGGTCCGAATGTACGTCTTCCTCGAGCAGAATCTCTGCGCGTAGGCCGGACATGTAATCCCGTTGGGCTGCCCCCAATCTAGAGCCCAACCTTTCACTCGTGGCTGTGGACAGCCGAACGGGAACCTCGTCCACGACCAATGCATCAGGAAACCAGCTGGACAGTAGAAATTGTGCTTGTTTGTCTATTTAGGTACAAGTGACAGTTAAAATTCTGGTTTTTTTTTGTGTAACCATTTAATTATTCAGATTTAATTTTAAAATAATTTATACCTGGCATGCGGTGCACAAACCTCGATATAGAAATGCCAATACCGCTGCACCCCAGTTCATCTGTTTCGGCTGGGCCAAGTCCCTCAGCCACTCAAGCAAACATCCAGGGACAGTGCTCCCCGATGAATCTGGGAACAGCCAGCAAGCAAACATCTCCATGATGTAAGCCCGGGTCCACCGATCTACCGTCTCAGCATCAGCATCCGCGTCTAGGGCTCCACTGTAAATTTGAACCAATTTAGTGAAAATTGCGAAAAATAGACATCAAATAATTAATTTTGTAAAATAAATGTTACCTGAACCGCTCCCGCAAGTGTGATAAACTGATGTCATTCTTCGAGTAGACGTACCCCTTCTTGGTCGCCCTCCGCTTCATCAACCCGTCTCCCAACAGGTCGGTGACGCTCGAAGTCTCCGTACTCCACACCCGTCACTGCCTCTCCGGTAATGGGCAGACCCCAGAGACAACTCACGTCCTGGAGAGACACCGTAATCTCTTTGACGGGTAAGTGGAAGGTGTGGGTCTCCGGCCGCCACCTCTCGACCAATGCAGATATAAGAGCAACATCTGCATTTTAAGTCACTGAGCTGTGACACATGCCACAGACCCAGCCTCTGCAGCGCGGGTGCAAATCGCTCGTCGTAGAAGATATTCATCTGGTTGTTCCTCGTCGCCGTCAGAGTATGAGTCTGCGTTTAATTTCAAAATAAA
Source organism: Carex parvula (assembly GCA_025461045.1). Taxonomy (NCBI): domain Eukaryota; kingdom Viridiplantae; phylum Streptophyta; class Magnoliopsida; order Poales; family Cyperaceae; genus Carex; species Carex parvula. The sequence continues at coordinate 11,070 of JAJGRW010000360.1, read as the reverse complement.
CACAAATACAATTTATTATTTTCTTCAAATGAAAATGTATATTATTTGCAAGTGGTATAGAGATGTAAACTTACATATGAGTTTCTGATCTTGTGTCCTTGTACGGGAACCAGCAAACGGGACTGATATACTCGGTCGTCAAATGCGGAAAGACGGTCCGGGCTAACTCTACATCCAAATCCACATCATCATGAGGCAGACTGGTGTGCTTGGTGCCGCTGGATGACGCCATACTACAATTTGGTGCATTTCTAGTCAATTTTGGTCTTAAGTACCTCAAATAGGGTACTTTAATAATTTACTAATTTTTTGGCACCATCGGTAAAAAAAACGATTCAATTTTGGGTTAATCCAAACAACACAGGGTAAATTTGGTGCATTCCTAGTCAAAGTTAGTCTAATTTGGTAGTTTTCTAAAATAATTTGGCCTAAAATACAACATAATATAGCTAATTTAAATTATTGTCAATTTTGGACACTATTCTAATTATTTAATACATTTTGACTCTATTTGGATCTATTTTTGACACCATTCTAATTATTTATTACAATTCTACTCTATTTGGACATATTTTGGACACCTATACCAACTACCTAATTTACAAATAAATAAAAAACTTACTTTTTACTGTAGCCCGTGCGTGGATTCCCGTTTGCTGAACAAAATGAGCTCTCCGCACCTCTTATACGGTTAAAAGGTTGGTGCGCCAACCCAGTCCGCGCACCAGCCAATTTGGTGCGCCAACCCAGTCCGCGCACCATCCAATTTGGTGCGCGAACTGGGTTAGCGGGGGTGGTAGTATTGAATAAAACCCCAGCGGGGTGGTAATGAATTAATTTTGATTTTTTTTAGTGGTAACAATAAAAATTTCGGGATATTTTTCTATCTATTTAGAACAAATTAATTTATTCTTCAACCGAAACATGATTAAATTAGTTGAAACTTCAATCACTTTGTAAAGAGAAAAAAGCTTCGCTTGATTACATAACGAAGGTAATATTTGTTGCTTCAATCTATTTATATGAAATATTAATTTTTCCATCTAAATTTTAAAACTTTCTGTTAACGGCTTGTGGAATTGACATCACAGAAAAAAAACCAAATTATCGGGAGAATATCTAAAAAACACAACTTTTCTTATTTCATATAGTACGTACATATCTTCATAACTACAATTATACAATTTTTTTTTTCTCTTTCATGTACATACAACGATTTATATATACATATATATAATCTAAGTGAGATTCCAACTAAAATTTCTCAATATTTACAATTCCAAAATATTAACTTAAATCCGGTAGGAAAATAACAATATTGTTTGTCTAGTTTCATAAAATTTAGTTTTGTTACGAAAATAAATCCCCAAGAACATATGTATTTTAAGAGCCGATCGAACGGGCACATGTAAAACTAAAAAAATATTTACAAAGTTTCAGCAGGTAAAGAATAAAATGTCTTGCAATCAAGCATAAATTCAATGAAATAAAGGTGAAATTCTCAAGGGAAAAAATTCATGTCTTGCATAATTGTAATATTTTATTGTTTAAGAAATTATTATCGAATGTCTCAATTTATGCTTTGAAAGAGTTGTACCAGCAATATGAAAAGACCAAAAATATAGCAATCAATCTAGTTTGCATGGAAATTTTGAGGCGACAATGGGTCTTCCATATGCCCATAACATTATGAATTTCACAAATTCAATGTTACATTTAGATTTGATTCATTTACAATAGAGAATTGATGGATCACTCTTTGATGCTTCACCAATCGACGCAACTAATGATGTTGAGCCTAAGGGCTTCTCCTAAAAAAAAAAACTAATGATGTTGATAATGAAATGATGAGTTTACTTAATGAGTTTCAATTCAAGTATCAACAATGTCCTCTTCACAAAAAGGAAGTTGCTAAAGAACTAATTGTCAACTTTATCTCTGATACCGAGTTGATTCTTGAACCAAAAGTCCCACGCAACACGTGTAGCGCTGGTAAAAAAATAAAGATCATTAAGTTCTACCAAACGAGATCCTTCTAAATTTGAACTTGTGAAAGCATAAAAAGACACAAATCATGCGCTAACAATCAACTCAAGTCAATGAACCGGTAAATGAATGAAGACCTTAATATGACCTTTGAGAATAATATTTACCACTATGCTTTATTTAAAGAGAAATTTAGATATATGCTCATCATAATTTCATCAATAAAAAAAATTGTAATTCAATAATTCAATAATAAAAAAAAAACTAAATAGACAGTTATACCCTTATTCAAAATTAAGTGTGGCTTACGTCTCTCTTTTTCCATCCTGCGACCCTCCCCCTCCTCTCTTTCCACGACCCTCTCCCTTCTCGTCTAGTTCTTCCCTTGCTCTTCCTCTATCTCTTATTTGGACTTTCACTTTACTCTCATCTTAGCCTATGTATTGCTCTCCTCTGTGGCACACATCATTATTTTCTCTATTCTCCCTCTCACAAAATTTGCATATTGTGGAGAACTAATCGTACCAGCAGGGATGAAGAACATGTTTCGTCTCGTGAAGATAATGCTTTAACATGAGTGAGTCTATAGTACTATGCATATCACGGGTTTGGTCCATAATACGGATTAATATTTTTGTTTTCAAAATTCTAACAGTTGATCCGAATTGTTCAACATGATTTCCATATGAAGATGTACTTGTAGACTGAATTTTATATTTTTTAGAACATTTTTTTACTATTTTTTAAGATAGGTAGAATATCACTTGATCTGAAAATTCTGGACCATCCAAAAATAATGATTTTTTAAGATAGGTAGAATATCACTTGATATGAATTACACTAAATTATGTTAAATTTCTTGTGATTGTTTTTTATTTTTAATCTTATTTCAATTCATTTGAAAATCATTTTCAAGATTGTTAAGATAACCATTATCATGTGAACCCTCCCCATAAACAAAATATAAAAGATGCAAAATATATTGGAAAAATATTACTTCTATTTTAGGATGGTTCAAATGCCTCATGTTTTTCATATCTCATTTCTCTTTGTTTATAAAGTCTAAACAGTTGATCCGAACCGCTCAACATGATATTCATATTAAAAATTATGTTTGGAAAGCAAATTACATATTCTTTTTTTGGCAAAAAACTACTATTTTTTAGATAGGTTAAAAAATAATTGCTTTTAGATGGTCCAAAAACAGTGATGTTGTACCTATCTAAAATAATAGTAAAAAAATATGTAATATGGACATCATGTTGAGAAGTTCGGATCGACTGTTTGGACTTTGAAAACAGAGATAAACGATGTGAGATACAATGAGTCATGAGAGACATGAGGCATTTTAACCATTCTCCTAGTTATCCATAGGCATCACAAATTGACAAATTAAGAGATGAAGTACAACTAAAAGTAGATGAAATAGAATCAGTAGAACATAAAAGACAACCAGTAAAACATGACAGACAACTAGAAGAAGTTGAAATACAACTAGTACTAGTGATATACCTAAATTATATACATGTTCGGTCTGGTTTTTATCACGAAATAACACCAAATATCTTGTATTTTAGTAGATAATAGAATAGAATACACCTAGAATTTAGTTACTGCGTTTGTTTGCTTTAAAATTACAAAAAATGAAGAAATGGGAGCTGAATGCGGACGCACTGAGACAGAGTGCGGCCGTACTCAGTACTTAGGGAAATTCAGAGCACAACACAGAGTAATCCGACTCCAGTGCAGACGCACTGACCCAGAATGCGGACGCACTTAGTCATCAGAAGCAGAAAAGAAAGAAACTGACTCCCGTACGGACGCAGTACGGCCGCACTCTGGCCGCATTCAGCCTAAAAAGTCAGTTTTCGACGGTTATTATATTTCCGGCACATCTGATCACATCCCAGGAGTGGAAAAGAGAAGGTGGAGACGTGGGGAACATGCTGGGACAGATATACATTGATTCCCCACGTCATTTGCTCTAATTTTGGGTATAAAAGAGAAAGAACTATGTTCTTTCAAAAAAGACGATAAATAGAAGATCACCAATCCACAGAAACGAATCAAGAAGGAAGAAAAAGAATTCTCAAAGCAAACGCAGCCAAGACCAAGGTTTTTCATTAGATAATGGTGTAATCTATTTCTCTAGTTATTTTCTCTTTGTCTTTAGCCATATTTTTTTGTTTTGAATTTCTGATGAATGCTTGCATCTCCATGAGAGGCTAGTCTTCCCCTCTAGGGGCTTAAGTATTTTAGCATGAACTTGTCTAATTTTATCTTACTCGGATCTTAGTTTTTATTATGATTGTTTGATTTGATGGTAATTTATGAGATTTATTCTTTGTGATGATGCATGATTAGTACTTGAATTGTAGTATATCGCTTAGGTCTAATAGACTTGAAGTAGATTATGATCATATATGATGGTACCAAATTATGATCACAACTACCTTAGGATTTGGATTAGAATTGACCAATTTGAAATCTAAACCAGAACTACTGGAATTATGGTTAGGGTTTGACGAAGGACTTAATCGTGAAGTCAAATCCCTAATTAGAACTCCTTGAATTGAATTGAATATGGGTACGAAGGACTTAATCGTGAAGTACTAATATCTAAGGATAGGATAGGCTAACGAGAACTTCATGGTCTAGATAGATAGGGTGAAGGACTTAATCGTGAAATCCGAACTGTTTAGGCACGTTATTAATTCACGAAAGTGATCCTTTTTAACATCTTAGGTTAGAAACATCGTCATATCAAACATAAATTTAAACAAACTGAGTAGATAGAATTTTAATTACTTTGTTACGAGCCTTTATATTTTCATTAAAAACGAAATTACACCAAACCCCCCGATTTTTACTTTTATTGTTTAGTTTTAAAAGTAGTTTACTTTAGTAAAAATTAGTATTTCCCTACCTCCCTTTTGGATCGACACCTACATACTACAATAGATATGTTGTGTGCTTGCAACTGACCTAATTATTGTGTACGAAGGTTTATAAATTTTAAAAGTTAAAAGTGTATGCATCATAGAAATATCCTATACCTAAAATACACAACAACTAGATGAAAGACAACTGTTAGAATAAGAAAAACAATCAGGACAAAATTAAAAAGACAATTAGAAGAAGATGAAAAACAACTAGTTGAAGATAAAAAAACAAAAAAAATGAAAGACAATCAATAGAACATGAAACACAACAAGTAGAATATGAAAGACAACAAGTACAAGATTAAAGACAACTAGAAAAAGATGAGATACAATTAGAAGAAGATGAAAGACAACAAGTAAAACATGAAAAACAACAAGTACAAAATGAAAGACAACTAGTAGAAGATGTAAGACAACTAGAAGAAGATGGAAAACAACTATGAGAACATGAAAGACAACAATTACAAATGGAAAAGAACAAGTAGAAGATGAAAAACAACTAGTAGAAAATGAAAGACAACTAGTAGAAGACGAAAGACAACCAGTAGAAATTGAAAAACAACTAGTAGAAGATGAAAGACAACTAGTAGAAGATGAAAGACAACCAGTAGAAGATGAAAGACAACTAGAAGAAGATGAAAATACAACAAGTAGTAAATGAAAGACAATCAGTAGAACATAAAAAAAAAATTATTACAAGATGAAAAGCAATTAGTAGAAGATGAAAGACAACTAGAAAAAGATGAAAAACAACTAGAAGATGAATGACAACTAGTATAAAACAAAAGACAACAAGAAAAAAATGAAATATAACCAGTAGTAGATGAAAGACAACTAGTAGAACGTGAAAGACAACCAATACGAGATGAAAAACAACTAGAAGAAGATGAAATACAAGTAGAAGAAGATGAAATACGTAGTAGATGAAAGACAACCAGTATAAGATGAAAGACAACTAGAAAATGATGAAATACAACGAGTTGTAGACGAAAAATAATCAGTACAACATAAAAAGCAACCATTAGTACACGAAAGACAACTAGTACAAGATGAAAGACAACTAGAAGAGATAAAGAAAACTAGTAGAAGATGAAAGACAACTAAAAAAAGATGGAAAGACAACCGAGTAAAACATGAAATACAAAGTACAAGATGAAAAACAACTAGAAAAAGAATAAAATACAACTAGAAAAAGCCAAAATACAACTAGAAAAAGCCAAAATACAACCAGAAGTAGATGAAAGACAACTAGTAGAACATGAAAGACAATTAGTTCAAGATGAAATACAACCAGAAGTAAATGAAACACAACTAGTAGAACATGAAAGACAATCAGTAAAACATGAAAGACAATTAAAAGAAGATGAAAAACAACAATTATAAGATGAAAGACAACCAAAAGAACATGAAAGACAACTTGAAGAAGATGAAAAACAATTAGAAGAAGATGAAATATAACCAGTTGTAGATGAAAGACAACTTGTAGAATTTGAAAAATAACCAGTACAAAAGATGAATGACAATAAGAAAAAGATGAAATACAACAAGAAGAAAATAAAAGACTACCAGTAGAACATGGTAGAAAACAAATACAAAAGGAAAGAGAAAAATACTAGTAGAAGATGAATGACAACTAGTACAGGACGAAAGACAACTATTACAACTAGAAGTAGATGAAATACAACTAAAAGAAGATGAAATACAACAAGTAAAACATGAAAATAACCAATACAAGATGAAAAACAATTAGAAGAAGATGAAAAACAACTATAGAAGATGAAAGACAACTAGAAGAAGTTGAAAGACAACAATAATACATGAAAGACAATCAGCACAAGAAGAAAAACTAGAAAAAGGGTGAAATACAACCAGTAGTAGATGAAAGACAACTAGTAGAACATGAAAGACAACCAGTACAAAATGACACACAACTTGAAGAACATGAAAGGCAACCAGTACAAGATGAATGACAACTAGTACAAGAAGAAAAACATAAATAGGATATGAAAGACAACAAAAAAAAGATGAAAAAGAACTAGTAAAAGATGAAAGACAACTAGAAAAAGAGGAAAGACAACAAAAAGAATATGAAAGACAACTAGAAAATGATGAAATCCAACCAGTAGTAGATGAAAGACAACCACTTGAACATGAAAAACAACTAGTACAAGAAGAAAACCAATTAAAAGAAGATGAAAAACAACTAGTACAAGATTAAAGAAAACTAGAATCAAGAAGATGAAAGACAACCATTACAAGATAAAAAAACAACTCGAAGAAAATGAAAAACAACTAGTAGTAGATAAAACACAACTAGTAGAACATGAAAGACAACTAGTACAAGATGAAAGTCAACTAGAGGTAGATGAAAGACAATTAGAAAAAGATGAAAAATAACTAGTAATGGACGAAAGACAACCAAAAGAAAATCAAAGACAAATAGTACAATATGAAAGACAGCTATAAAAAGATGAAATACAACTAGAAGTAGATTGAAGACAATTAGAAGAATTTGAAATACCACTAGAAGAAGATGATATTCAACCAGTTGTAGATGAAAGAAAACCAGTAGAACTTGAAAAAAAAAAAACCAGTACAAGATGAAAGACAACTAGAATAGGATTAAATACAACTAGAAAGAGATGAAAGACCACTGGTAGAAATGAAAGACAACAAGTACAAAATGAAAGATAACTAGAACAAGATGAAAAACAATAAGTACAAGATAAATGACAACTAGCAGAAGATGAAAAACAATTAGTGGAAGATGAAAGACAACTAGAAGAAGATGAAAGACAACTAGTATAACATGAAAGACAATAAGTACAAGATGAAAAATAACTAGAAGAAGATGAAAAATAACTAGAAGAAGATGAAATACAACCAGTTGTTGATGGAAGACAACTAGTAGAATATGAAAGACAACCAGTACAATATGAAAAACATTAGAAGAAAATGAAAGACAATTAGTAGAAGATGAAATACAACCAGTAGTAAATGAAACACAACCAGTAGAACCTGAAAGACAACCAGTAGAACATGAAAGTGATCACTCAAAAGAGAGCGATGTTATCTTTTAAAATTTATAAACTCGCAAATGCTATCGGTTCGGATCGCAAGCGCACAATCCTATCGAGTAGTATAATCGAGATCGATCCACAGGGAATAGTGGTTTACAGTCTTGAGCGATCAAATCACAATCTTTCGAAAGGCTAGACGAAATCTGAAAATTTGAGAGTTGAATTTGTGATCAATGTAAATTTGGCACAATTAAAAGTAATTAAAATAAGGAAAAATTGTTTTTATGCCACTCCAAAACATGGAAATTAGGAAATTGCCACCCCAAAACATGAAATTAGTTATTTGCCACTCTAAAATCATTAAATTTATGAAATTGCCACAATTATACATCTAATATACATATTTGATTAAATTATTCTGAAAAATATGTGTATAAAAAACGTATTTTGATATTTCCAAACTTACCCTTCATCTCTTTTGCCAGTCTCATGAAATCGTCCCAGTACTGGCACCGTAATACTGGTAGCAAAAACTGTTTGGTCTAGTGAATTGTTTATAATTTATGTACGTCCCTTTGTCAGACCTGACGTAGTAGCAAAAAATGAAATAGAATGCTATTTCTTTAGGTTTGAAGTACCCGATCAGGTGGAGACCCACTCTCAATCCCCATGGCGACCTCCATATCCTCGTCTCCTGACCTGAACCCTCCATTTGGCTCAACCACTAAGTGATTGGGTCCCACAAAAACTCACGCTGACTGGTACCAGGTCTGAGCCCGGACCCATTTCCGACTCAAGATCCTCTTCCAGCTGTCTATAGCTCACCATCTCACCATCCGGAGACGTCCCCAACCACACAAACGGTGATTTAACCACATCATAAGAACTAGGTTCAGTGCAAGGCGAGACCTGCGACCCAGTTATGCAATTAGAGTTCCACTGGAAGAACAGGAGAGGGTAGCAAGAGATGAAGGGTAATTTTGGAAATATCAAAATACGTTTTTATACAATATTGTTCAGAATAATTTTAATCAAATATGCATATTAGATGTATAATTGTCGCAATTTCATAAATTTAATGATTTTAGAGTGGCAAATAACTAATTTTATGTTTTGGGGTGGCAATTTTCTAATTTTCATGTTTTGGAGTGGCATGAAAACAATTTTCCCTTAAAATAAAGATAGAGATGAGAATTTCTAGGGTTTCGGCACACCATTGCTACTCAATCGTCTTTGATATTCTACTTCTGTCGGGTCTAATTTCCTGTTGTTATTTTATGGAAGACACCACATAGGACACTGCGAGTTATCTTACGCAAATGACAGATCTTCCATCGAGATACTACATAGGACACTACGAGTTATCTTACGCAAATGACAGATCTCTAAATACACAAGTTACTACATAGATCACTGCGATTTATATTACGCAAATGATAGAACTTGGTTCGCATTTTGTTGTTCCACTTTATGGTTTCCCCGCTAAGGTTTTCTTCACAAAAATCTAATGATTCCCAACGAGGCTAACTCGTGCATCATAGTTTCTGTTACCATTAAAGCAATGTCACTACCCTAACGGATTAAACTAGATCATCGATATTAGATGAAGGGATAATAAATCACAAAAACATTTCAATCAAACAACAAGAAATCATACTCAACAGAAAATATATATATCAAAGCATCATGTGTAACAAGGTTTACTGCCTAACCCCTAAGAAGAGAACTTAGCCGCAGAACGGCATGGTTACATCACTCATCTCTTTCTCACTTAATCAAATCTAACCCAAATTACAAAGATGGTTTCTTCTTCTGTCTAGGGTGCTTATATAGGAGTGAAGGGACGTCTGGAGTTGAGTGGAGGCCAAGAAACATGATCTGGATACACAACTGTAGCAGTTATTCCCCAAAGGGCGTCTTGGTTACGGACCGTGCTGGCTGGTACGGTCCGTATTGAGACCATGTCGCTGAAGGATTTAATGCGTATCGCCCTATCTCCTGGTCCGTATTCGGCTAGATCCGTATCAGTGAGTACTGTAACAGAGCCTTAGTCGATGAGCGTCGCTTATCCGATTGACCTGATTCTTGCTCCATTTGATGTAAAATAGTCCCAAAACTTGTTTTCTGTAATAAAACATAAAGAAGGGTGACAGTACCCTTTCCTCTAATTAATTAAACATAAGTGTGAGATAATATGCAAAACCTAAGCCAAAACCCTATGTAATTCATCATCATTCTTACTCTAATCAGAAAACAACCAGAAAAGGATGAAATACAGCGAGTTCTAGATGAAAGACAACCAGTACAAACTGAAAAACAACCAGTAGAAGATGAAAGACAATTAGAAGAAGATGAAAGTCAATAAGTAAAACATGAAAGGCAATCAGTTCAAGATGAAAAACAACTAGAAGAAGATGAAATACAATTATAAATGATGAGATACAACTAGAAGTAGATGAATATAACTAGTAAATGAGAGACAACGAGTAAAACATGAAAGACAATTACAAGAAGATGAAATACAACTATAAATGAAATACAAGTAGAAGTAGATGAATGATAACTAGTAAACGTGAAAGACAACCAGTAAAACATGAAAGACAAGTCGAAGAAGATGAAAAACAACTAGTAGAAGACGAAAGACAACTCGAATAAAATGAAATACAACCAGTTGTAGATGAAAAACAACCAGTAGAACATGATAAACAACTAGTACAATATGAAAGACAACTAAAAGAAGACGAAAAACAACCAGTAGAAGATGAAAGACAACTAGAAGTAAATGAAATACAACAAAAAAAGATGAAAAACAACAAGTAGTAGATGAAAACCAACCAGTACAAGATGAAAAACAATTAGAAAAAGATGAAAAACAACAGGAAGAAGATGAAAGACAACAAGTAAAACATAAAAGACGACCAGTACAAGATGAAAAACAACCAGGAGAAGATGAAATACAACCAGCAGTAGATGAAAGACAACTAGTAGAATATGAATAACAACTAGTACATGATGAAAGACAACTAGAAGAAGATGAAAGACGAACCAGTAAATATGAAAGACAACGTACAAGTTGAAAAACAACCAGGAGAAGATGAAATACAACCAGTAGTAGATGAAAG
>JAJGRW010000359.1:394806-445928 GCA_025461045.1 Carex parvula | reverse complement strand
TGAAACTCAAAAAAATTTCAAATTTCGGTGGGGGGTCGGGTTGGCTCGGGTCGGGTCGGGTCCCGCCGGGTTTGACCCGGGTTTCGGGGGGGTTAGGTCGGGTTTGACCCGGGTTAGGTCGGGTTAGGTCGGGTTAGGGTCGGTTCACCCGGGTTCGGCCGGGTTTGAGGGGGGGTTAGTCGGGTTTTGGGTCGGGTTCGGTCGGTTCGGATCGGGTTTAGGCCGGTCCGGGTCGGGTTCGGGTAGACGGGTTGAAACGGTGGGGGGGAGGTCGGGTTTCGCCCAGAAAACCGCATCCGACCCGTTTTAAACCCGACCCATCCCTTTAGGACGGTTCGGGTCGGGTTCATGCTCGGATCCGGGTCGGTCCGGGTCCGGGTCCCGGGTTTGCGCGGGTCGGGTTGGACCGGTCGGATAAAATCAATACACTAACCAGCCCTGAACATGTAACAAATTATTTTATGCTTTTTAAATAAAATAAATTATGCTTTTCTTGTCATGTTTTTTCCACAATTTTTTTTATAAAACATTATTGTTTAAAATAATGATACAGTTATATCTTATTCTGAAAATTTAATTCCACCTCTGACTCCTATCCTGAATGGAACATGTGGCGATTGAATTGGTCATGCAAATTTAATTAAAGAACTTTTTCATTTAATCAATCACATCATTCTTCTTGCATATTAGTTTTTTTTTAAGGTTCTTCTTGCATATTAGTTAAAACATGCGATAAGTATGTGTGTCAAACATTTGATTAGTGTGAACAAACACAACTTTTAGCATATATACATTTTTGGTGTTTCCCTTGATCTGTCTTTATAACAACTATTTATACTTTTAATTTAGTTGTATATATATGTGTTTGACCCTAAAAAGTTGCTATTTAAGTTTAACATGATGGATAGCAATTTTGGGGCAATTAAAATGCTGAAGTTACACATAAACTTTTCGAATAAAACGGGGTAAAAGCATATTATGATTCCTGGTAATATTCCACATGTAAAACCATGAATTTTGATGTGCAATATGGTCTAAACCACCGAAGAACTAAATTCCTACGAGCAAAACAACAGCTGGATAATATTCTGGATACAAAATCATGGTAGCATCTAGTAAAACTGTGCTTTAAATGGTTCGGGGTGCAATCTGGAGCCACATAACAAACACTAAGGAAAGGGGACCCCACAAATCAGTGGCTGATGGCCATTTTCGACACACATCCATCATGGATAGGCTCGGAGCAGGGAGGCCGAACCCCTTGCACCAAGTGGGCAGCCGCATGGCTCACCCTGCGCCAAGCTCAGCGAAAAAAAAGGAGAGGGGAGGCGCTGAATTTAAATGGAGGGTTTTGACCCCTTCATTTCGCGTGAGCTCGGTGTTCTGTGCACCGTTTAGAGCTGCCATATGGTCCAGCTAACGCCAAGAGCAGGCCGAATAAACAAAAGAAAAGGAGGGGTGCAATGCCTAATATAGAGAGACTGACAGGGGGTCCCACTCGCCAGAATCTCCTCCCTCTTCTCTGTTGCGCCTAAGACCCGATTGTGAGCCCCAAAACCGACCAAGTGAAGGAGATATCGGGTTGAAGCTCACCTAGAAGCGCAGAACAAGCTACATTTGCATCTCTTCCAACTCTCTTGTGAAAGGAGGGATTTAATGCATCACATAACCCGAACCCGATAAGGAATTGGTGGTATAAAAAATAAAATGGTGAACTTGGAGTATAGTACAAATCAGGGTCTGGGACTTTGTAGATATGACATTCAAGCCTCCTCAATGCCACCAGAGGCTCCAATTTAATGAATGTACATTTAAAATCGGGCCTACACCCGAAACCAATATGGTGCACTTCGGATTTAGTGAGAAGATGACAAATTGGCTCTTAAAAAAAGTTGATATGCCCTGGAACACGTTAAGGGGTGTATTACGATGCTAGGTGTTACATTCTTGATGGCCAAAGGACACAAGATAAGAATAAACCATGATAGGGCATGATAAACCGCCGGTACAATGGCAATTCGGCCCATACAGCTATTCATTAGCTAGCTGGCCCCAGGGACACGTGCCCCTCACTCAAAACAACATGACAAAGAAGGAAATCTCCTCCCCAGGGTGCTGGAGCATGTGAGTGGAAGGTTCTATTCAGAGATCGGTTAATCAAGGGCTACAAGCCAAGGCATGGTATCCAAGGCCAATCCAATGGTTGAGATCACTCCAGGAATGTATAGGTGGCATATTAAATCCATATTGGATGCCCTGGCCATGTAAGAAGACTTGAGAGTATGCTAATTGATCCAGGCCCTTGATCAAACACCTGGTGGGCATAGCAAAAGACACATCAGCAGGCAGCAAACCGAAAACCCTAATATTGCCCATTATAAGGCACCTCAATTAAACACAAAAGACACACTTCATCTTCTCCAGAAAGCTTTGAGCAAGAAACAAGAGAGAAAACCCCATTTTTACACCAAGGCTAGGTTAGAAGTTTGAAGTTTTCAAGCAAGTTTAATAGGTAATTAATACCTATGCAATGTAAGGCTCTTGATGAGCAAAGTTCTGTAAATATTCTGTTTTTTATTCGAAATAAAGAAGGTTTTTTGATGATTTTTCTTGTTTGTTCTTCATTATTTTAGCTTTATCCCTCACCTCTTCTTCTTTTATTTTATTCTAAACCTTCAAAAATCATAAATGTGAGAGTTGCATAGTTTCTAGTTCATCATAGGATGAACAAAATGAAATATGTAACTTGAGGATCAAATAAAAAATATATTTTCCCTTTTTAGTTCCTTTCTTTGCATCTTTCATGAAATAATAATGAAAAAATATTAAAAATGTGATTCTTCTTACTTTTTTTCTTTACTTTGCATAAAAATATATATAAATATATATATAAGTATTAATATGTATATATGTTAATATTTTATCATCTCTTTTATTTGGAGTTTATGAAATAAAAATAATAAAGTTTTGATCTTTGATATTTTCTCTCCTTCTCTAAACTCTTTTAATTTCTTCTAAAAATAATTAAAAAGTAGAAGTATGAGGGTTGAGCCATGAGGTCTCCCTTCATATGAAAACTATATTAATTATTTTGTGAGGATATTAAAAGAATAATAAAGTGACAACAAAAAAAATTAAACACAAGAGGTAGTAGGGTTGAGCCATGAGGTCTCCCCTATTATTCTCTCAACCTAAATGATCAAAGGGCCTATTTGTGCAAAGGGATTAATTTAGTCAATAATTAGTGCATTTACATGCATGAATATTGGCAAGAATTAAAAACTATGTGCAAATGGAGAGAAATTGAAGCTTAAAGTATTAAATGATATTAGCTTTGGCTATGATATGTCATTTGTGCTTTAAACTTGTGATATTTCAATGACCCTCCCTTTTTAGACCCATTTGTGTATGGAAGAATATTTAGTTTCTTAAGCCAATATGCTAAAAGAAATTAAATATTCCAAATATATATAAATGGTGGAAGATGGAAGGTTTGAAATGAAAACAAATGACAAGTTGGATGTTTGCATCTCTAAACCTAAGGAAATCTTAACAACATGTTCTTCAAAAAACATCAAAAACATGATTTTAAATAAAATCAGGGGCTTCCTTGCATAAAACCACATTTTGGCAGATTTTTGGCATCATTTTCGGAATTTTTTGGATTTTTTTTCCTTTCCCTTTGTTCATTGGTACCAAAGATATAGCAATCAAGGCTATGAAAGTCTATAAAAATGATGTTTAATTCATGGAATTAATTGTAAATGTTTTAAAACAGTCCCTAATACCCTCTAGAATAATGGACCAATATTACACTACAAGGCATGCACCAATGACACAATAAAAGCACTCAAAATTGCCAAAATGACCTTCTCTGGTAAACAGTACCTTCTGGACCGGTACAGGTACCAAAATAAAAAATGGACTTCACCACTAGATAGGGGACTTCAAAACACACAAAATGGACACCAAGTTTGCACTTTTCTGACTATTTTTCGATTTTATACGAATTTTCAAAGTTCAGATTCAAAAATAGAAAAAAACAGCATTTAAATAAAAAGGGGCTGCTGTTGGAAAAATGGGCAGTATCGAACGACAAAAAAGATCAAAACATAAAATAAACATCATAATCAGGTAGAATATTTAAAAATACACAAAATAGACATAAAGATCATATTTTTCTGACTTTGTTTCAAAGAGATATGAATTTTTAAAGATCTAATTGTTGAACACAAGTAGAAATCAAATAAAACAGCTGCACGGATCTTGAAGCAATCTGAAGCCCTCAATCCTGGCACCATGAGGGGATTTGAATGACAGCACGGATTTTAAAGTCCAGAATACACATTGAATGGCCAGCACGAATCCTGAAGCTCAGCCCACATCTTAAAGCCCAAT
Organism: Carex parvula; assembly: GCA_025461045.1. NCBI lineage: Eukaryota > Viridiplantae > Streptophyta > Magnoliopsida > Poales > Cyperaceae > Carex > Carex parvula. The sequence goes on along the minus strand of JAJGRW010000359.1, from coordinate 441,530 downwards.
ACACAAATCTAAGAGACCCAAAAACCCAAATCTTAAAGCCCAGAAAATAAATAAAATTACAAATTAATTCCCTTTCTACAAAAGACCCCCTCTGATTTTCCAATATTTGCAGGAAGCCCCTGTGAATTTACAAAAAGGCCCCTGACAGCACAAAACTCTCACAAATAAGTCCTTAGAAGCCCAAATTTCACATGAAACCTTGTCTAAAACCCAAATTACAAACCCACACCCCTCCAGCTTTGTAAATAAGCCCCTAGAAAAACATAAATATTTACGAATAAGTCCTTTTTGGCTATAACTTCTTCATCTCAAGTCCGAATTGACTCAAACCACCTCCAAACGAACCCAAATTGAACCTTCCATCTTTCTAAGCCAAAATTGAACATGTCCAGACATCATCCAGGCCCTGAAATGACGAAAATACCCTTTCTTCATATTTCAATCACTTTCTCTTAAATAAAAATATAAATAAAGCATAAATATATTTTCTCAAGTGCAAATATGTTTATAAAATAAATAAAAATGTGTAATAAAGGTATTTTAATAATAATCACTACATCTCGTGCATGTATGTTAATTAAATACCTAAAATAATGGTAAATCAAAGACACACACTAAAACCAAATACATGAGTTTCCCCTCTTAGCCCTTTTATTCAATTCACAACAAATAAGCATAAATCCTGGAATGAACGAGGTATTCAGTATGGCTTGGGAGGGTCATCTGATGTAATTAACAGCGGGGGCTTGCGCCCGTTGGGAGTTAAACGTCCCCACAATCATTAAACTCTCTCGATGGACCGATTACGAATCGTAGGTCTGTTGAGGGTGAACCGGAAGGAATAGCAGAAAGAAAGAAATGAATGTTTCGAGTTCGATGTTCTTTAATCAACCGAGAGCATTGAACCGTGAGGCATTTAAATACGTATGCACACACACCTTCCATACCAACAGCTGTGCAACTTTCTGCGCCCTACAATATGAAAGGCAATGAATTAATCACAAGTCTTAATTTAATTAAGATATTGAAGTAAACCAACAATGTAAGTTATTTACGATATAACATTGATCATAATTGATGTACTATTTGTCAAGATATTGTCAAATCTTGTCGACTACTTTCTTTCCTTTTTTTTCTTTTTTTTTTAAATACTTCACATATATATTTCATATGCGGAAACTAATGGAGATATAACTATTTTCAAAAGACAAAAATTATTTCACATTTACATATAAATAATAGAGATTGTTATAATAAAAAGCCAAAATTTTTATTTTTACCATTTTCTAAAAAAAATAAACCAAAACACGCCTTTTTCTAAGAAATTCGAATTATACTCAGGCCGCACTGGTATTTTGCAGATTCAAAAACTAAGGTCTGCACAATACCGATGCAGCCCCAGTCAGGTAGCCACAGAATGCGAGAGCGGCCCCATTTTTTTTTTTTTTGGAATTTGTGCATTTGGGGTCTTTAATTTTGAAATTTGTGCATTTTGTGGTCAAACGGTGATTTTTTGGTCAAACATTCACAAATTCCAAAACACTTTGAGTAAAAGAAATGATTAAATTTTTTGAGTAAAACCAAAGCACTAAAACAAAAACAAAAAATTGAGGGCCGACTGGGGCCGTATCGGCATTGTACGGACTCCAGTATTGGAGGTCGCTAAATACCGGTGCGGTCTGGATAGAATTCGAAAAACCCAGAAACATGGAGTTTTTTTTTTTTTTTTAATAAATGTTATATACAAAAATTTTGGAATCAAAAAAGTTTGAACCGTGGGTTGCAGGTTCAATTTTTAAGAATAATATATAAGTGATGCTATTACAAGATTGAAAAAATTCATATTCGATAATTGGAGAGTGGCTAAGATCAAAGTGGTATGACCAAGGCCTTTGGTGCTACCAAGTCGTTTTTTAATTTTCAAAGTCCAAATGGTCGATCTAAACCGTTAGATGTGATCTCTATATTAAATCTGCTTGGCGACCAAATTTTACATTTTTTGGAATTTTTTTACTATTTTTTAAGCCACTTTGAAAATTGCTGATCACATTGTTCAGAATTTGGTTGCACTGTTTTTACTGTTCACCCGGATCTGCCATTTTCAAAGTGGCTTAAAAAATAGTAAAAAAATTCAAAAAATGTAAAATTTTGTCTCCAAGCAGATTTTAATATAGATTGAACATCTAACGGTTTGAATCGACTATTTGAACTTTAAAATTGCAAAAACTAATTGGTAGCACCAAGGCCTTGGTCATACCACTTTGACCTTAGCCACTCTCTCGATAATTGATCAAATAATTGATCTACTGAGTGTTGGTAAATCTCTTATTATTTTGTTTCAGATCTAATGATTGATTTGTTAATCTTATTATTTTGTTTCATTTCAGTTGAATGTACTTGTTGGGGAGAGCACATTGAGAATCCATATCCTCGACGGTACCGTAAAAGATTCCCTTTTACAATTAGCTATTTACGGTTTGATATTAATTCTCAGCCGGTTTGGGATTCGGACTGACTGAGGGGGCAGTATTATTGGGCTTTGAGATTTGTGCCAAGTTAAAAAGAACGCTTCAGATCAAGTAATTGTAAAAGATTCCCTTTTACGGTACCGTCGGTGATATGAATTCGAGCACATTGAGTGACATGGAAACTACGCGGTCGGTGTATAGGTTCATGAATATTGCCTTCATATAATTGAAATTATTGTTGTCAGAGAGACTACTATCTTCCATTAGAGAGAGAAATAATAAAAATATATAATCTTTGCTCAAAGTAATATCAAGACAGATAACATCAAGGAAGTGTTTGATATGAAAAAAATTAGCGGCCTTAATTATCTATTTTTTTTAATAAATAATTTGAAAAAGTCTGCTTGCATGTATAATATATAACATATTCCGGGATAAAATTAAACGAATGGAAGATTGGTGTTTTTTAGATGATTTCTCTGTGTTTTAATAAGCAGTGGACTAGCTACAACTGTTGTTTAATTTATATAAATGTTCTTGAACTCTGATGCTAAAATGTTATTGAATTCACCACTTAATTTGTCATTTCATTTTAATTCATCTCAAATGCAAATGTTTTCCTAAAATATCATTTCCGTACATTTAAATGTCCAAATCTTACTAGATTTGGAATTTAATTTGGATATGCCATGAAATGTTTAGTTGAAAGTGGTATTGGATAATTCTCCGAAAAAGGAAAAAAAAAAAAAAAAAAGGAAGTGACAATGGCTAGATACATATAATTAGAGCATCCATATGATTAACGGAATAAAGTGCTTTAATTTTTAAAGAACTTTATTTATACAACCAATGATACACCAAACCAAACTTGGTAGATGTTAAATTTAAAAATTAAAAAAGCCTAATTATAATGGGTGGAATTTCAAAAAAAGTTGATTGTGCATGCTTTGTTGCTTTATTTCATGCTATTTGTATTCTTTTATGATAAGTTGGCATATAGCAACAAGCACTCACTACAAGAAATATGGTATTTGCCGGCGCTAATCTATGCGGCGCTACGACAAACGCCAGCATATGGCGTAGGTGAGTTCTGTTGAATCGCGCACACGCCGGCATTGAAAATTTTGGTTAAAAAAAAATATCGCACCAGACCACTAAAAAAATTGCGCGAGTTCTCTCTAAAATTCATTCTCCCTCCCGATCGCGACCCAAACCTAGACCCCGCCTCCCACTGCCTCTCCTCTCTTCCTCTCTTTCTCTCTCTCTTCGCTAGTCCTCTCCGCCGACCCAAAACATTTCTCTCTCGCTCTCTCGCCTCAGACCCCGACCTCATCGCTGCCTTAGACCCAAGTCTAGACCCTCTCCGCACCATTCCTTTCTCTCTCCCGAGCCACCATTTCCTCCATTCTCTCTCTCTACCGAGCATCGAGCCCAAAACCTCCCTCCGCTGTCTCTCTCTCTCTGAGTCCGAGCATCGAGCACTCTACTCAACTGGTACTCTCTCCCTGCCATATTATCGTACAGATCGACGGTCAATCCGGTACCAACTTGGCCGAGAGCTTGGTCACGGTGAATTTGGTACAATTGCTATTACCCCCTTCTCCATATGATTAACGGAATAAAGTGCTTTAATTTTTAATGAACTTTATTTATACAACCAATGATACACCAAACCAAACTTGGTAGATGTTAAATTAAAAAAAAAAGCCTATATAATGGGTGGAATTTCAAAAAAAGTTGATTGTGCTTTGTTGCTTTATTTCATGCTATTTATATTCTTTTATGATAAGTTGGCATGTAGCAACAAGCACTTGAGTACTGCGCACAATCTTTAGTGGGGTTCCAATTAATGTTACATAGCGTGCACCTTTCTCTATTCTATATATTATTTATCATGCACAGTACTAACTAGGTATTATATAGCATTGACATATAAAATTATCTATTTTTATGACATGTAAAATTGGTTTGTTTATATTACGACTAGGGATGTTCAAACAGTTCGGTTTGTTTTGTTTTCAACTGAACCGAAGTAATTCGGTTTAATTAGATCGGTTTTCGGTTTAAATGAATTGTTCAGTTTAATTTGTTTTTTAGCAATTTTTACATTGATTTTTTTTGTCAAATTATTAAAAAATAACAATAGAAAAAATTTATAAACATGCTATTTTCTTCCTCACATAATTATTTTGGAAAAATTTTATTTGCCATACTTAAAAAATATTTTAACGTATTAAGATTGTCAAACTAATTATTCATTGTGTGAAATTAATTTATTCATGAGTCTTATGAATCATATTGCAGAATCACACAATGAAACATAACAAACTAAACCCCCGCACACACACACAAAAATGAAAGCTGGAAATGGGTAGGAGCGTACAATTTGTAGTACGAGATTGGATGTGGATCCGACCAGATCTAGTTTAAAAGGTTGGATGCATGTACAATTTTGACATTATATGACAGAATGTAACTGTTTTTTTCCTCCATTTTTTAATTTATTTTCCAAGTATATCTAATACTAACAATAATTGTACCATGCAGCTTTGACATCAAAATCTATCAAAAAATGATTTCAAATAATAAATTTAAATCATTATAATTGATCTATTTTTCTTACGCATTAAAATTAACTAATAAATATTTTTTATTGACATCTTAATTTTATACTAAATTATTGAAAATTTATAAATTTGACATTTATATACACCACTCGTTCAAGTGAAAATAGATTGGTCTTAACTATTTGAATTCATTATTTAAAGTTAGTTTGATATATTTTAAAGTTAGAACTCATCACATTTTATTTTAGACTGATCTGTTGACCCTCATTCATTTTCAATTATTTTGTGTTTATATATAGTTTTCTATATAGTTTAGAAAAAAATATTACAGGTACTATAAAATTAACCTCTATTTGCAGTATAAATTTTTTATATAATTGATTATATTTAAATTTGATTCTCATACCTTAAAATCTAGCTTCGCCTGTGCTTCTCTCCCTCTTTTTTATTGTTAAAAAATCTTAATTGGAAAAGCATGAACTCACGGGTTTAGTATGTTAATATGTTAATATCTAATGACTTAATTAAAGATTGGATCTTTTGTTTTATTAATAGTTGATACTTTGATAACGAAGAGATGGTGTTTATATTTGTTTATTTTAACGCCAGCTGGCGTGCTTTCAAGGAAATTTCTTGTGTGTACACTTGGTACTCTTTTGGTAGATAAGTTCAAAGTATTCATTTAGAAATCTTTACCATGACACATTGACACGCGTGTCATGTGCATGGTTGACGCTCACAGTCCATTCAATAAAATAATAAACGGACCAGATTATTTATATTGGGGAATTTCATGTTACCCTTCAAAATTTTCAAAATTTTGTATTTTTTTTCCTCTTCTGAAATTTAGAAACTCACAAATTTTTTCATTTTCTATTAAAATTCATTTTGAATTTATAGAATTCTTATTTTATCTTTTTTGTTAAAAAAATAAAAATATGTAGCTAGTATGTGTAATAAAACTATTTGAGTCTTTTAATTGGTCTGATTTCAAGGACAAATAGTTTATTTCTCTACTTGTGATATGTTTATGTATGTGTTACAAGTAAGAAAATAATCAGGAGGGGATTAAGATTTTCGTCAGGGGAGCAAGAAAATAGCAAATTGAGTTTGAATAGCTAATCGGGTTCAAATCCATTAGTTAATTGGGTACCAGATAAAAAACAATGCTCTAATTTATGATTTTCAATACTCTGATCTCTAATTTTCAATACTTTCACTTCTAATCTTAATTATCAATTAGAAATAAAAAAAATATCCTAATTTTAACTCTAAATTTAACCCAAATTACAAATCAGAACTCTAGAGGGGACAAATAAAATTCCAGGGAGACAAATTAAGTTGGTATGAACCTATAAATATCCATAAAAACTCAAATCCAAGGGGGTGGGGGGCAGTTGCCCCCCTAGCTCAATGTAGGTCCGTCAACTATGATTTTCAATGCTCTAACTTATGATTTTCAATGCTTTGAAATAATCATGCAAGTAAGCGTTGGAGGTGAAGTCACCTAACTATTAAATATTCACAAGGGATCCCCATCCGAATTTCGAACATGCGATACCCCATACGGAGGGTATTACATTTGCTACCAGACCAAAAATTGATTCTACAAAAATAATCATTCATCTTTACAACCAACCAATTAGAAAACTGAATATTATTTAACTTAAACATGCTATATTTTTAAATGAATTTTTAAAATGAGTATTTTATGAATTTTAATAAAAAAAACAATATATTGAATAAATTCTCGAGTTTTCAAATTCAGAAAGGTAACTAGGATTTTGTGAATTTTAGAGGAAAAATAGGTAATTTCAAACTTTTTGGAAAGGTATACAAGGAATTTCCCCTTTTATTTTGTTTATTTTTTCCCACTCTCTTATCATTACGGACAAGTATTCTCTCTAATATTTGTAAAAGATTCCCTTCACTTTACAGTTTGAGATTAACTCCTAGCTGCTTTGAGATTGGGCTAGCGCAAGGGCAATATTATTGGGCTTTGAGATTCGTATCAAGTTAAAAAGAACGGTTCAGATCCAACAATTCTAAAAGATTCCGTATTACGGTACCGGAGAGGATCTGAATGCTATCATTACCACTAGTCTAGGAATCCAAATCTGCTGAAATCTCAATACATGAACAGTGTTCTTGGAATTCCTTAAATTCAAAATCCAGCCATTGAACTGTTTTGAGATACGTGCATAAAAAAAGTTGAACGGCTAGATTAGAAATTTCAAAAATTCTAGAAACACTGTTCATGTATTTTGAATTTCAGCTGATCTGAATCGTTAGTCTAGTAGTATACTAGCAACTCATAAATAAATGAAATTGTGAGAAGTAGTGGAGGAGACTATAGCCTAAGTGATAGAATGACAGGCAACCAGGTCTTGCGGTCCTTGGTTTCCTACTTGCAGTAAATGCACTTACATCTTCTCAATAAACAAATATAGTATACATTAATTAATATTGTTACCCTGAGAAATAAATAAATGGTACCATTTCGTGACAAACTATTTTAGTGAAAAAGAAAGGATATATTTATGCGCATGTTACCAATATCTTGCATTTAGTGCTTGTAGATATTTATGCTTATGGAATTAATTAGCTTATATGATTTTATCTTATCTGGTGTACTTTCTTTTTTTTTTGCTTGCTGAACTTTTCATTGGCCAAAAGTAGACTTGGTAAAACACACAAGGAAACATGGAGAGCAATGGATAGTGCCACAGTGGAACACTTGATTTATTGGAATTTGGCAGGACTTGACATTAAGGTTACAGTGGCAACGGCATCCAATGTAAAATAAGTTCTCCGAAACTACTGTAATAGATTGTATTAAAAACAAATCAATGGCTGATTTGTTGTTGGCGGTGATTAAATTTGATAGTTTTTTCTGACTAATTGGTTGATTATAACCGATTATTTCCGATTATTACTGATTAATTGCTTGGCAGCACCTTGTCCGTCCGATGAGCGCATACTGTTATTTACAACACTGGTTCAGATCACTTGAAGTAACTCATATTTTGAGTTCGGATCCGGACCGTCCGATCTGGTCTGGCATGAATAAACGGATATGGTACATTCCACTTCGGACCGAATTGGCTCAGATTCTGATTAGACGATCTGGATCTAAACTCAAAATTTGTTAAGAGGGTGCTAGCTCAGTACAAGGTAATATTGTTTATATTTATGAAATTCGTGCAGTAATAATTCTTAAAAATAAACAATTATGTCCATTTGCAAAATTGATTTTTCTTTTAATTTTTTTTTATATTTTCTATGAAACAAACTCAAAATTTACAACTTTTGAAGTGATACATTATTTTAGAAATAGAACATGTTCAACGATTTACATGTGTTGTTTGAAATATAATTTTGAAACAAAAAAATAAAGGACAAAGCATTGGATCCCTTTTGTGTTTCTTTAATTTATCTACTGAAAATTAGTTAGAAGTGTGAAAGTAAAATCTCTCCATAATGTTTTTATGTGTCCAAATCCCTGCGGCAAACCATGCGGCTATAACGATCCCTCTTTATTGTGACTTTTAACAGTAAAATATTGTATAAGCTTCGGCATGTCATAGGCATATAAAACCCAATAACCCGTTACGGAGTTTACTGTGGCCTAATCTTGTTGCCTCATAATTGGGATTTTTTTTAAAAACCATAATTAAAATAATTAAATTTAAATAAACGACATGATGACGGTGAGATTTACAAAAACCATCAATACCGAAATGCCAATTCGGTCCGATCGAATTTTTTTACTCCGGACCGAATTGGCATTTCGGCCCCCCTCATTTTCACCTGCTGCGCAGCCTGCGCCACAGAAAATCCAACAAATAATCCGGACCGATTTGGCATTTCGGTCCGGAGGAAATTTTGGCCGGACCGAGATGGCCACTCGGTCCAATTATTTTTTTTACTCTGCCCCACCTCCCTTCCCTTCTCCCTTCTTCCTTCGACCTTCTTCCTTCTTCTCTTACCCGAGGCTTCTTTCTCTCCTCCTACCCGAGACCAAACAAAAAAATTTTTTTTTTAACCCCCTCAGATCTTCGTCATTTTTTATTCTAATCGCATATTTGAGTATAGTTTTGAGAGAAAAATAAGAAAAGCTTCAGATCTACAAGTTTCGTTAGGTATGTGGTTAAATTTTTTATTTGAAAACAATATCCGAATTTTATAATTTTTTTCTAGAATTATTTAGTTTAGTTATAGAGTAAATTAGTTTTTTGTAGTGTATTGTAGTGTAATTTCATGTATTATAGTGTGAATTTTTAATTTAGAAAAAAAAAACCGAATTTTAATTTTTTTTGTAGAATGATGTAGACAAAAAAATGATGTAGACAAAAAATGATCCAGAGAGGAGAGAGGAGAGAGGAGAGAGGATTTTATTGGACAGAAAATGATGTAGACAAAAAATGATCCAGAGAGGAGAGAGGAGAGAGGATTGTATTGGACAGAAAATGGTCTGGGACCGAGATGGCAACTCGGTCCGGCCAAAAAATCCTCTGGACCGAAATGCCATTTCGGTCCAGAGGGACCACACAGTCGGCCACATGGAAAAAGTTTGATTTGTTGTGAAAAAGAGGGGGACCGAAATGCCAATTCGGTCCGGAGTAAAAAAATTCGATCGGACCGAATTGGCATTTCGGTATTGATGGTTTTTGTAAATCTCAGCGTAATCATGTCGTTTATTTAAATTTAATTATTTTAATTATGGTTTTTAAAAAAATCCTCATAATTGTGCACGATATAAATTGCTAGCAGCAGCTGTCATTTGCTTATGGTCCAGCTACAATTCCTGTTTGCAGAGAAGAAAAATGCTTCTCTTTTCAGATTGACATGAATGATATAACTGCCGATATTTTTATTAATACCCCAAAAAAAAAAAACAAATTATCAAATCTGCCCCCACCCCAAATTTATTTTTATTTCTACCCCAACCGCCCGTCAGCTGGGCGGTCCATTTTCCTTAGCAGACCGCCCAGCAGCTGGGCGGTCCACTCTTCATACCTGACCGCCCAGCTGCTGGGCGGTCTGCTATTGTTTTTTTTTTTTATAAGAGTTTTATGTTTTAATTTGTTTGAATGTTTTATATTAAATTGTTGTAATGATTTGTTTGAATGTTTCATATTAAATTGTATGATATATATTTATTATTTATTGACGATTATATTTTTATAATTGACGATTATTTTTATATGTTATGTAATTGTCTAGCTTTAATATAATTGATTAGTTTTATATTAAGTTTTGTTAATGTTTAAATGTTTCTAAATAGTAATCGAAATGGTAAGTCTAAACAACAAAAGTAGTAATCTAAATGGTAAGTCTAAAAATGAAACATAACAGTCCAAACACGAAATATAATAATCCAAACTAAAATACTAGAAACCTATCAAACTAAAAAAAATATAAAAACCCTAACGGCGATGACGAGGGCGAGGTCCGGAGAGGTCCAACCTCTCAGGTGCACGGCGCTCCCTCTGCGACGGCGGACGCCTCTGGTGAACCTCATCCACCTGCATGTCATCGTGGACGGCCTCGCGCGCCCATGGGTCCGCCCCCAGGTGTAATGTATGCTCCCCATGGATCCCTGACTGTGTACGCAACACCCACGGATCGGCCTCCCAAGTAGGAGGATACGTGGCCGGAGGCGGTGTGCCAAATATAGCAGAGGCAAAGCCATCTGCAGTCTGTGCCCCACTCCCACTGGCCTCGCCGTCGTGCTGTCTGGGCTCCATATACTGCGGTCGGTGGGAGCTAGCTGGCTCCCATCCGCCCTCATCTCCATAGAGGTCATCCAATGAGAAAACGGCGGCGGCGGCAGCTTCATCCTGCATGGAAACAATGTTAAATTAAAGACATAGAAGTAACGAGTAAATTAATTAAATAATAAACTTTTACTACCTCGGTATGTTGCACTGGAACTTCATGCTCGTTGTAGTACGCGTTCCACGAGTTGTTGTTCAACAGCCATTGGTGGATCGCCCAACCCGAGTCATCATCTGCAGAAATGAAGATAAATTAATAATAATGATCTTTTAAAGAGACGCTTAATAATGATCATTTGTATGACATATTATTACCTGTAGGAGGTGGCGGCATCTCATCAGCGTAGATGGGGGCTCTAGGCTGCTCCGGATCTGGTGGTGGGGCCTTTATCTCGCGCCAATTGATGTCCTCCCCGGCATCGTGCAACATACCAACGAGGCGCCCGTCCCAGCCAGAGTCCTCAACGATCGGTGCACTGTGCTGGAGCATTTGACATCCTATCGCTCTCCAACTTTTTCTCGCCATGCACACCAAGATGTGTGCCACTCCTCTAATAGCGGTCAAAATATGCACACAATGTATTTTCATTATTATTATTAGAAGATGAATAAATAACTACAATTTTTAAGCATGTCAGTTTCAGTTAAACATACCAAACGAGTATGGATCGGGCCGAAAGGCAAGTAAGTCCTAGATCCGTCACCCGTGAGTCTCCGTCGAAGAGCATCACCATAGTCCCCCTGTAGATAAACCGTCGGCATGCCCCATCTCTGGTACCAGACTAAATATCGCAATCTCCAAGGCCCGACCAGCATAGGGGCATCTGAAGCTGGAGGCGGGGTCCATAAGTGAAACTGGGGTGATGCAGCACGCTGGTAATGCTCCCAGAAATGCGTGCTCCAGTCGACTTTAGGCTTGTTGTGTTTAGTGCTGAAATATAAATTAATTAGTAACGTGTATGGCTGAACAAATAATAAAATAGACAAACAATAAGGCAGTGGGTAGTTACCTGTGCAGCTGGGTGGTCTGCTGCTCGCCCAACTCTGGAAAATCAGGGACATAGGCATCCAAGCCAAACTGACGGGGCACTCGATCAGGATAGTGATACTCAACTATCCAGAAGCATACGCACGACCCTCGATAAAACGAGAGATATCTCTGCTCTAATGTCAGCTGGCACAGAAGGCCCCGATCGTAGAATAGACGATAGGGGTACCAGGTGATGCTCGCCTCGTGAAGCATCTGGAGCTGACCCTGGACATACGAAATCCCCACGGTCCTCCCCCTGCCCGTGTCCTCGTATGTGTGGGGAGTAGCCCATATGGCACCGTACCCCGGATGTCTCTCGGGGTCATCTCCCGTCTATAACCCCGCCTGAGCTGGAGAAACAGGCCGACACACCGGTATATGCGACCAGGACCACTGCTGGAGTAGAAGAAGCGGTCCGGCAATCTGCTTGTTCGTCGCCTAAATTTTGGACATGCGGTGCAATTCTGGTAAATATGGAACCCTAATATTTGTAATAAAAAAATTAAAATATTTGTACAAACTTACCAGACAAGCATGACACAAGCCTTGGTATAAGTGGGCGAGCATGGCTCCACCCCAGTTCCACCTCGATGGCCGATCAATGTGCCTCAGCAGAGAAAGGAACATAATCGGGACTACGTCACCGCTGGAATCGACAAACATGACGCTGCCACATAAATCCATGACAAACGCCCTCACGTACCTGCAATATAAATTAGAGACATAAATAACTACATTTTTTGTTGAATCCATAACATATTTTAATTTGCAACAGTTTGTGAGTACCTCAGAACGGTCCGCTCGTCACGTGTATCGGGGGTGATCCTACGCCGGTGGAAGTAACTGCGGAGCGCCGCAAGACTAATGCAGTATTTGGAATACCTATACTCCTCCTCCTCCTCTCCTTTCTTCTTCTTCTTCTTCTTCTTCTTCTTCTTCTTCTTCTTCTTCTTCTGCAAGTCCGTCGGAACGGCCCCCAGCAGCTCCGGTATCATGTCCAACAGGTCCGGATGGTCTGAGACACCGCCGATGGGGTCGCCATCTATCCGTAAACCCCATAAGGCGCTGACGTCACCTAGTGTGACTGTCATCTCTCCAACCGGAAGGTGAAATGTATGCGTCTCCGGTCGCCATCTCTCCACCAGACCGCAAACGAGAGCCTGGTCAATATCACAGTGAGGCATGGTGGCCAACTGATACAACCCGAGATGCATGATGCACTGCTCCATCAACGGGTGACGGACGTATGGTATCTCGGGGGTGCGATGCCTCACTGTCATCATCGTCGTGTCCTGCATTTTACAATGATTTCAATATAAACGTCTAATTATCTGTAATATTAAATAATGCTATTTTACACAGAGAGAGAGAGAGGGAGAGAGAGAGAGAGGGAGAGAGGAAGAGAGGAAGAGAGGAGAGAGAGAGGGACAGTGGCTGGAGGGCTGGAAGTTGGTTTCGGGCGGGGCGGCGGAGCTGCGGGGCGGCGGGGAGGCAGAGAAGAAAAGAGGAAGAGAGAGGGCGGTTCGGGAGGGGTCGGACCGCATTTAAAAAAAAAAAAAGTGGACCGCCTAGCAGCTGGACGGTGAGATATGATGAGTGGACCGTCCAGCTACTGGGCGGTCAGGTGGGGAAACTGAACCGCCCAATGGACGGGCGGTTGAGGTAGAAATAAAAATAAGTTTGGGGTGAGAGCAGATTTGATAATTTGTTTTTTTTGGGGTATTAATAAAAATATCGGATATAAGCGCATTCCTTATTTTAGAGGGAAACTTAAGATAAGATACAATGTATCAAGTAAATTATTTATTGGAGGTGTTTTTATGGTTCTAAATACTTGCCGTGCCGTACTGTGATTTGGATTATGTGCCGTGTTATGCTGTGATTAAATTTGAAAAGATGGTCACGATACGTTAGTTACATTGTGACTGGTCACGCTTAATTATTAAAAATTCACTATTTAATCAAGATCGAACGGTCCTAATTACATGTGACTCGCGTGACCACGTGACATGCCATGTTGTGATCCGATATTTCATGTGATGTGTCATACCAAATTTTAAAAAAATAGTTACGTCATACAAATGATCACATTACAGAACACGCGAATCACGACATATACCGTAACTTTTTTTTTTGGATCATATGCTATGTTACTCCGATACTTCGATTTAGGCACCGTATCCGTATCGGGTGCGTATCGGATACGGATACGCACCCGATACGCACCCGATACGGCTCCGATACGCCAGCTAGCGTATCGGCTGACGTGGCGTATCTCTAAACTGCAGATACAGTCGCGATACGCGTTGAATTTTTGGAAATACGGCTGTTTCAGCGAGATACGGGCGGGATACGCCTCAATGCGCTCCTAATTTGTTCCTGTGAACCGGGCGTGGACGAACTGTTCCCTCCATTCCGACATTTTTAATTAGTAAAGTTTGTCCTAAACAAAGAAGAAACCCAAGTTTGGTTGATTCATTAATTGCTGTGAGAAATAATAAAGAACTGGGTGGCTTTGATAATTGATGTGTGTCTTTAAAGTAGAGAGTGATGGTGGAGATTTTTGTTATTTATTATTAATTTATTTTGGCACAGATTTTGAAGTGACAGCGAGGTAAAAAAGTGACAACAAAGTTTGATCTTTTACTTGGTGGGGACCACATGACATGGGTTATGATATTTCATTGAAGTTTCCCCATCAGTAAACGAAAAAGAGAAATCAGAAAAGGTGAGACAAATTGAAAAGTGACCAGACAATACTTTATCCATAGAAATTAATAAAATAAAAAGTACAGAAATAAAAAGTGTTTAATTTGTACCATTAATAGAAATATCGGAATCTACATCTCCAATCCAAAGTTTTAATATTTTTTCTATTAATAGTCTTTGTTAAGTTGTACCGAATGAATAAAAAAATATACTTTGGATCAGGACTGTTGAGTCCGATCCAAATCTTTGAATTGACACTATTGATTTCGATCTTTCTAAAAATGTTGCAAACCAATCACTCTTTCTATTTTCGTACCTCTTATTTATTAATTTCTATGGATAAAAAATTCTCAAATACAAAACCTCAATATTTTTCACAAGGAGACAACTAGGGTTGCAAACGGGTCGGATATTATTGGATCCGTATCTGAAAATTAGATATCGATATGTTTTTAAATTTATTTATCCATATCCGAATAGTATATATATACCTTATAATTTAATATATTATTATGAAAAAATTTATGTTATTCACCATTATAAAAAACGAATATCTGTATCCGTATCCGTATCTGCATCAGAAAATAAAAGTAGATATGGATATAATTTTACCACTATCCGATCCATTTGCACCTCTAGCTGCGACCACATGGTTTCCGCGGGAGAGGAACTAGATGGTGTTCGATCTAGACCACATGTTTTGATACAAGAAGGTGTTCTAGACCCCATGGATTCAACAGATCTCGCAAGAGCAATAACCTCGCTAAGAGTTAACACACAATCAAATGGTGACGACAATGAGTCTGAAAGCCAAGAACAAGATGTGCCTAATTAATTAGTACATTATTTTTTTTGGTTTTGAAACACAAGCATTGGAACACAAATACCAGCTAACAACAACCATGCACCATGAAAGAGGGAAAGGCATCAAGTCTGAAATGAATAAGAATGGGTTTCATTATTAACACATCATGTATATATCAAATATATTCTGATATAACATTTTGCACACCATGTCCTATCAGGTATGTGTGCTTGCTAATTACTAAATGCATGCCTCTTTTGCACAAATTACAAGCTATCTATCATAGTGTTTGATAATCTCAGTTCAATATGCTTTAGTGCTGGCAAGTGGTTTGGATGCAACCAATTATGAATATTTTCTAGTTTGGGACAGACAGGTCGAAACGACGAATTTAGTGATGAAACGAGGGAGGTGAGAGATAGTTGAGGCCTTCTTACAAATATCAAAATGAACTTCTGTTAAATTTGGCAAACTGAGAACCAGTAAATTAACCAAATTGTCAAATCCTTCAGGAAAACAATGTAATATATAAGCAATCATTCATATTCAGATACTTATGAGTTCATTGCACCAGCTTTTTGCTTCAGCAATGCAACTGTTAGTATATTCAGAGAGAGCAATTTCTTAAATTAATTTGCACAATTCATTTTGCTCCTTCAGCTTTAATTTCTTTAGAAATACTGATACATGACGTATATCAAGATGGATTTTCTGTTCAGAATGGCCATTTTCTAGGTCATGGATCACATATTTATTTGAGCCATGTTCTATATGTTACCATGATACTCAATATATGGTCCCATATCGTATCCGATACGTAGAGATAGCAAATGTGTCAATAGATGGAGAAATAATCAAAGATAGAAAAGCACAGTTAACACAAAACATGAATCACTAGTAGGTAACAAGTGATGACTAACAAAAAATCCAAAGAAACAGATTCAAGTAGCCAGAGCGGCGGGACTTGGAAGCCGTTTCTTAACCATGAATCACTAGTTGGTTAAGAAATGGTTTCCAGGTCCCGCCGCTCATTAACATTATCACAATTTTCATTTGTTTAACAATTACAGTAATTGGTTGTTGCAGAAAGTTCAGCATGAAGATGTGGGTGAGGTGGAGGGACGAGAACCACTGGTAAGTGAGGAAGAGTTAAAATAGCTTGGAAAGATTTTAAAATGGTCTACAACTGATATGTTCGGACCCCCTTATCAGCCGGAGGTAGCTTTGTATACCCTGTCTTACAGGAGCTAACTAGAAATGAAGCCTTTGAAATTGCAGTGGAGTTTACCGATCTAAGGGATTTAATGGCTTGGCAGTGTCTGGACGTCTCTATCATCCAAGTTTGTTTGCTGTGAGTATTTATTTTTTAAATATATTTATTCTCTTCACAATTAACTCCTTTCTCCTCTAGTCTGACAATCCTTACTTTCAGGTATTGCACGACTATTATTCCGGACGGTGTGAAAAACAATTTGCACATCGGACATATGGATGCAAATCTGATCAGTGCAACATCGATCTTAGATACAACAACGCAGAGTCACTGGAATACTGCATTCAAACCTTGCTTATCTTGCAGGACAAAAATTTCTCCATACCACGAGAGGTAATTTGATAGAGTTCAGTCATGTTTCTTTTCCTTAAATGACAAGTTCATATTGATTTATTACTATTATTTAAATTGTAGGGATCATTGGGTTCTTCTTGTCATAATTCCAAGCAAGGATCTGCATCGACTCCAAAGTGGTAGAGGACAGGATTTTTGCAATCGAATCTCATTTGCTCAAGTAAGCAAAATTCATATAATGTAAAACACAAACTAATAATCTAATCTACGTGATAATATCTAAGGATAAGTACTATAATGATCTTTATTAATTGTAGGGCTTATAGGCAATATCTACAGTGGAGTGGACGCGTGATGGGGAAAGAAACTTGTGATTGGTCAATGTTTCAAGTATTAAAAAATTTAATAGAGTATTTCATTTTAACTTATTTCAAGTTCCAACATAATTATATTGCACTAATAATTTTATTTGTTTTTAAAATCTATTTTCAGGGCCCACAACAAATATCAGACTGGGAGTGTGGATACTACGTGATGAAGAATATGGATTTCATCATTCGGTATCTCACACGAAGTTTTCCAGATGTATGTCAATTTGTTTCTGTCATGCTCTGATTTTAAGTTCTTAATTGGTTATACATGTTATTAATATGTTTTCATTTATTCATGCAGATTTCCCTACCGACCAATCCATATTCTTTGGAAGCTCTAAACGAGGTTCGTCAGCGATGGTGCCATTTCTTCTTGGAATGAGTATTACCTCCAACAGATGGGCAGGAAAATTAAATACTTTTGGTACATATGAGGTACATTTTTGTGGGTACCAGAACAATTAATGGTTGTGTTTTGTGTGTTCGCCTCATATAATTAAGTATAATGCTGCTGGTTTTTTTGTCTTATATATACAACCAGTGGGGGTGTGATTTTTGAAAGCTCCATTGCTGGTTTTAGTTTAGTCATATGGGTGGAGGGGGCTGGGGTGTAATTCTGGTATGTCTTGGGGGTTGTATTTGTTGCAACAGAACATATATGTTAATTAATGATGGTATTTGTGTTAATTTAGTGCTACAGATTAATTATGTTGGTTAATTTAGTGCTGCATTGTTCTATATATTTGTTGGTCTTCTATATTATCTTGCTTAATTTGCTACATGTTATTTGTATTCGATTTGGTGCTATATATATATCTAGAGAGAGAGAGAGAGAGAGATTATGTTGTTTGTCTTGCTATATATGAAAGCTAGCCCCTAATTCAGTCATATATAACTAAAAAATTGATATAAATAAATCGCCAACGGTCCAAAATAATGACAGATGGCAAACTAGGACCTGCCAATGCCAACTCAAACATAAGGTGTAAGACACTTTTGCAATCGGCTAATAACACCCAACAAAGAATGGCGTTTCTATATTAAACGGTTAATTTAACGACAAAAAAACTATTATTCCCATTTGTCCCTTATTTCCAACCAATGGCATTGGAGCTGAACGCCATCGTTTCTAGCCGATGGCATATGTGTATACCTTTCCTATCGGGGTGATAGCCATCAGTGCAGAATCCGATTGCGGATAGCGATTTCGGCCGACGGTGAAGTGTTTTTTGGTAGTAGTGACAATCCATGCCTTAGCCCATCCGATGGTGAAGTGGTGATGATAAATGTGTTTTTTTGTAGTAGTACCAATATTTTCTCTGGCATTAATTCTTTTAGTTGTAATTGAGTACATAATCATTGTATGATTTTTTTTCTTAAACGGGATAAAAAGAATTTATATATTAATATTTACCTTGATTATAGTTTTCTTTTGTTTGGTTATTATATTCCTTTAATTAATTTTCTCTTTCCGTTCTCCTTTTTCTCTTCCTTCTATCCTGAATAGCCTTCAGTAGGATTGGGAATATGCTATATATGTCTATACCCCTTGCACCATGTTATTGCAACAAACTCAAAATGTTTGAGCACTATGACAAAACGATGCAAATGGTGAATGATTTCCTTCAATATGTGAAATATGACAACGAAGTAAAAATAACCTTCTTATTTTGTTTTTGGGGATACCTTATTGGCAGCAACTTAAAGAACACTTTCTCTCCATGTTTTATTTATTGTGCTTGGCTCAACAATTCTATGTATTCTTAGGCATACGTTTGTATACACGCCACAAATAGAAAATGAATAATTTATCTTCATAAGCCAGTCAATTAAAAGACTAGATATTTTTCTTACACATGCTATATATTTATAGAAAAGACAATAAATTGAGTACATTATGGAGTATCTCAAATTTAAAAGAATAAATATGATATTACTAATTTTAGAAGAGATACTACTTAATTTAAAGATTTTTAAATATATACATGAAGTTTCCTTCTGACTTACCAAAACGGAAAAGGGGGGAAAAAGAGCCGACATTTTTATTAATATCCAAAGTTTAATACAAATTATTATTTATGCCCAGATTTTGATCAAATATCGACAAAATACCCAAACCGGCCAGAAAATGGCCGGCTTACTCCCTCCCTAAGCAGGCCATTTTCTGGCGGGTTTAGTACTTTTTTTTTTAAAAAACCGCAAAAACTCTATAAAAGGGCACCATCTGGACGTGGTAGTATTAGTATGATTTAAATTTTGAATGCATTTGAGTTTGGTTCTAAGAATTAGTATTTTATTGTAGTTGGATGAAGTAGGTTGTAATTTCTTTGAGTATTAATTAATTTCATTACTTCTTGTAGTTCCGTACAAAATAATAAAGTACACACAAATTGCAAATAGAGTCCACATAATTTTTACAACATGCATATAAATCACCTATTACTACCACGTCTAAAATTTAATCCCCAAAGTAAACCACTTGCGAAAGATGCCCTACGAGATGGCCTAGCAGATGGCTCTGGTTGCTCACTAGATGGCCCGGCTTGTGTTTCAGATGGCGCTGCTTGGCTTGTAGATTGCCCTGCTTGGCTTGTAGATGCCCTTGTTGTGCGTCTAGTAGTGGACCTCCTCGGTTGGATCACAGATGGCTCCCCTTGCACCCCAACCGCCTCTCCTCCTATGTCAACCGTCTCTCACATTGCTTCGGCATACATAGCAGTTGCATCTAAACGGCTCGTAGCTGTGCTACGCCGTGACCCTCCGGACCCACTTCCCGACGCCATTACTCGCTCATTTTCTGCCGCATTTGCTGCGTTTCTTGCCTCTGCATTTGCATGTGTTACTTAGTAAGTTGGTATAAATTGAAAAGAAAAATAATTTTGGATGAATGTTACATACCTCTTCGTTGCCTATCAGAAGTGGAACGGCGAGGCTGATGCTCCCTTCGTCTACCTTCCATTTCATCCATCGTCATTACATGACGGGTGTGTTTTCGTCTCCCCTTCCTAATCCAACCACTACTCGGAAGGATTCTGTCTCCAGCATTAGGAGGCCAGTCTCCCATATTGCCAATTGGAATGAACACATGGTTCCAAGTACTCACAAGATAGTTCATTTTATACCAGTCTGCAACAAAGTCGTCCTCTTGCCAGTTTCGGTCACGGCAAACAGCTAAGACATGAGCGCACGGAATAGAAGTTAATTGGATACCTCTGCAAGTGCATTCCATTTGTCTGTCGGGACCGCGTGTCACAATATACATGAACTCCCTGTGAGTGGGTTCCATGTTGCCCATGTCGCTACGAGTGCAAGGAACGTACTCATTTGGGGATGAAACTTGGTACTGACCTTGGCCCTGCGTGTAACGCACCAACCGCATTTTTGCAGCTTTCCCCCAACATTTTTTGATCTTTTGCAAAACCCGGTCAGAAAGAACCTGTCCTTGTCTTGTAATTCCATTGCTCGCTGACGCCGCTCAACAAACCATCTATTGCACGTGTAGAATGTATCCTCCACTATGGCACAAACAGGCAATCTATGACTTGTTCGGAACATTGTTGATTGACTCGGGGCCGTTTTTTTGTCATGATACCAAACCAGTATCTGAAGGAAATATGGGTTTCATGCAAGAGCAAATTTCAAAAATTTAACTAAAAAAAAACCGACATAGATCTACTTATTTGACTAACGATGAACCGTATTTAGCATTTTAACTTGTTTAATCTTTATACCTCAAATCTTGGTCTCTAAACCAAGAAGTAGGGGCTTGAGATGTAGGGTTGTTGCCTCCTTGTCGAGCCTTCACTTCTCCAAGTCGGCCTCGAAATGACACCCGCTTCGAACACACGAAGCTTCTACGAGTATCCATCCGAGATTAAACGAAACTCTTGTTCCCTTGCTAGAGGTAATCAACCAAGAATCTAACTTAACCTTAGCTTCTACCTCTTCAATCAACTATTAATTTTAGTGTAGAAGTTGTGCTCAACACATGAGCAAAAATGGTGGAGACAAAATTGCAAAAACTCTTCTATTTTTCACCTCTTCTTACAAAAACGTTTTTCTATTTTTCTTACAAGAGAAGAAAGAAGAGAGAGATTAGAATGGTGGCTAGGGTTTGGAAAAAGGTGGGATATTTATAGTGTGAAGTTAGGGTATGTTTTAATCATCTCAACCACAATGGATGGCTAGATTTAAATATGACAAAAGTAACTTTTAATTTTGCCATCCAATGGACCTCTCCATTAGATGCACCTTTATCCCACTTTATTCCAAACCACTTCATTAAATGGACTTCTCCATTTAATATTAAATTGGACTTGGGCCAATTTCTATTTATGCCATTTTTCATTTTGTCATTCATGCCAACTTTTGGCCCACCCGACAATTAATACAATTAATCATTTTTGCTCAATTTTGTTGAGAAATAAATTTGTATACCATGTCCAACATGTAATAAATTTATTCTAAGATCAAGTTAGTCATCTCCATGACACTTTTATTTGTTTCGTTTTCTCTCTTGGGTGTGACCTCGTAGGATCTATATCGTGTTGACAATAGAATCAAAACTTCTTTTAATTCTATAAATTATAAGTGGCACCTAGCAATATGCATTATAATTACTCAACAGATAAAGATGATATGAACCAATCAACATCACGATCCTAAAGCAATATTTAATTGCTTGTGTCAATTCACGTGTCACATGATATCGGAAATAAATCCAAGGCAGGAGAGTGTCATCCTTGCAAATTTATTCTTTTCTTGATTCCAAGTAATTCAGTAAATAATGATCAAACTCATTGATCATAATTGCATGCATACTTTATTACTCCATCAAGGGGCCCGAAGATATCATCACTCACATATGAAATATGAGGGACACTGGTATTCTTGATAAATATCTTTTCCTCCGCACAAGACACACATATTGAGATATTATCTGTATAGCTACCAGTTGCGGTCAGCGTTGGACAACACCTACAGATACATGTATCTCATGTAGGAAAAATAATCATCTCATACCAAAGAATTCAAGACACAAATGAAACATTATGACACTAACACAATCCATGTTATGTTTCATTTTTGGGTCATGTCCAATCCCCTGATCTCCATCAGGTATTTATGTGATTAAATTGGTAGCTCCTTACCATATGATCCGTAGAACATGATCATCATTTAATCCACATACTAATCTCGTACCGGTAAATAGTATTCCTTTTTAATTACCAAGATTAGGGACATTTAGAGTGTTTATTATATTATTATTATAGAGTTATACATTTCAAGTTCTCAACTCGAAAAATTCATATGTAATTAAATACTCAAGGAACAAAGTGATTCTTTCATTTCATGAACAAAACATAGAATACATCCATAAATAGTTGGCTTCTAGATCATAACACTAACAGTATCCTCCGTCACAGGTTTGGAAAATCTTCTCATAATTGGACGGCTCCATTGCATCATTAGGACGTACTTTGCCCACCCTCTTTAAATATGCATTACACTTCGGATTTAGCTGCACAAAATAAAGGGGTGTTATTTCATTTTCATAAAATTCTTATAAGATAATTAAACGAAATGTTATAAGTTAGACATACATGAGCAAACTCTTCGAACATCTCTCTCAACCTTCTCGGCTTCTTCCTCTTTGATCCTTCCCTGAACCTCCATCCGTACCACCTGTCTCCTCCACAGTTCTGGACCAGATTGTCAGCAACATGCTGCATACAATACCTATGCACAAAAAGCTCGGGAGGCCATCCGTATTCAGCTGTCAGTGCAGCTTTGATCCCCTTGTGCTTGTCCGATATAACACATACAAATTTACTACATCCGAGCACTTCATTCCTCAACCACTGCAAGAAAAAACCCCAATTCTCAGTATCCTCCTGGCGCACAATTGCAAATGCAATAGGTAACAATTGGTTCTCGGCATCGTAGCCGCAAGCTATCAAAAGCCTCCCCTCATATCGCCCAGACAAGAAGCATGCATCTATGCTAATCACTGGTCTCAAGTACTGGAACGCTGCAATGCATGGATGATAACGCTAAATTATATATACATTTGATCTTGATTTTATCATAAAACAACCTCAAATATCTTGTGTTTAGAATATAAAATGATTAAAATACACCTGGAATCAAGTTACTGCGGTTATTTGGCTTTTCAATACAGGAAATGATGCAAATTGGTGAAAATACCTCTCCGTGCGGATCAACCACACGCACCGCGGATGGGTTCGGACGCACTGGAGACTCAGCTCTGCGCAGGATTTTTCCCGAGCGTAGTGCGGACGCACTGAGAGCCGCACTGATATCCGCACTCAATACTTAGCCAATTTCAGAAACTTCAAAACACAGAATCCAACCGCAGTGCGGGTCACCCATACGCAGTTCCACCCGCATTCATGTGAATTCGCAGAAAATCCAGAAAAGTCAGATAAGGAAATTTAGACCCAGTGCGGGTGAGACCACCCGCAGTGCGGATGGACATGACCCGCAGTCAGCCAGAATTACTCAATTTCAACACGGATTCTATTTTGGCACTCCAAGGACACGATTTAAGAAGACAAAAATAGACATACTTGCCAGGAAAGAAATGTAAAAAGAGCACCCACTAACTCCACACTCTAGCCTCTAAATTGGGCATGATCTCTTGCTTTAAAAGGGGGGTTCATTTCCATTCAAGACACAACATATCTCATTCTCTCTATATACACAAACTCTTAGCCATAATTTCTGAAGGAGGTAAAGCTTTCAAGCAAGGAGAAGAAGGATTTCCTGAGCAAGATTCGGCAAGATAGAGGTTTTAGATTCAAAGGGTGTAATTATTCTTTATTTCATTTCCTTTTATTCTTTGCCAAACTTTGTGATGTTTCCCTCCAAGAGGGAGTAGTTCTCTCTCTAGGGATTTAGGTCATTATGCATGAACTTGTTTAATTCTATTTTATTCGATTATTTGCTTTTATTATGATTGTTTTATCGGATTTGATTGTTAATTTCTGTGATTTAAATAATTTGTGTTAAATACATAATTAGTACTTGAATTGTAGCATCTCGTTTTGGTTTCAAAAGAACCAAAATTGACTAGGATCAATAGGATAGTACCAAATTATGAATGCAAATACCTTAGGTTTAGATTAAGATTCTAACCAATTTAATCTAAGCCGGAACTATAGAAATTAAGGTTAGGGATTTGGTGAAGAACCTAACCGTGAAGTCAAACCCTAATTAGGACATCTCAAATCGAATCGGATATTGGTGTCATGGACTTAATTGTGAAATACCAATATTTGAGGAGAGGAGAGACTAACAAGAGCTTATGGTCGAGGTAGCTAGGATGAAGGACTTAAACGTGAAATCCGAATTACTTAGACACGTTATTAATTCATGAAAGTGACCCTTAATGACATATTAGGTTAGAAACCTCATCAAATCAAACATGAATTTAAGCAAATACCGAATAAATAGAGTTAACAAGGGATTGTAGACCAAAGACCCCTAGATTCTCTTAACCTTGAAAACAAACCGATTTGTCTTTCTTTTACTTTTACTTTTAATTGTTTAAAAACTCCTTTCTTCGGGTATTGAACCCAACCTTAGGATTTTAGAACAAAAACCCCCCCATTTACTTTTATTCTTTTGTTTTAGAAGTAATTTTCTTTATTAAAAATTAGTGTTTCCCTTTCTCCCTGCGGATCGACACCTTAATACTACAATCGATAGGTTGTGCGCTTGCAACTAACCTATTCTTTGAGTACGAAGGTTTATAAATTTTAAAGGCAAAAAGAGTACCAAATCATTATATCTAAAATACTCAACAATGGACCAAACGCCCAGGCTACGGCTCTGAACTGGGCAACACCTGGCATGATTAGTCCTGTTTCCTTATTCCGTACCGGGCTGGTCAGAAATTGGTGGGTCGAGCCGGGATTGTTGCGGCAAATTGCCATCAACAGTGGTCTCAGCAAGCTGTATGAAATCTCCCAACTCACAAATTGTCGGGCTATTGCAAGCTCACGGCCCCTCCACAGTCGGTTGTATTTAGGTGTCACATTGTTGTACACAACCAAAACAATGTCTGCCACCGTCTGGATGCTCATACACGGGTCCTTTTTAATGCTGTTCTCAATGACATCGGCAATGAGTGATGCCGTCAGACATTCGTGGTCGTCCCTCGTGTGCTCAGTCCTACATGTGTGAGGCCTGTCTTGCTTAGTTATACCCCATGCGTCTCCACATCCCGTCGGCTTTGCCCGAAGCTCGTAACGGTAATTCTTGTCCTTCTACACCAGATGAATCCGATCCCTGTCACTTTTCTTCGATCTAAACTCCTGATTATTTTTTATATGGTGCTCTCTAATCTTCTTCATTAGATCTTCTTTACTTTTAAAATATTAGTTTGCAGTCAGCTCACCTTTGTACTCAATCCGTTGTCCATAATAACCAATATCTGCTTCTCTAAACTCAGAAATATCATTGAGGTCTGGGAATGGGTGCGTATCAGCCCGGCCACTAAGCGGCCCCCCTCATCAGTACGACCTGTGTGCCTTTCAGTTGTTTCAACCGGCCCGTCTTCATCGCAACCTTCCATGTGATCTGAATCCCCCCACATTTCTCCCTCAAATTCATCCCCGCTCCTCAGATCGTCCTCCGGTATTTCATTAATATCTTCAAAGTCCGGGCAGGTTGCATCGTCCACTGGTGCAGGTCTGGGGTAAGGTGATACTGGAGGTAACGGTAAAGGAGCCACATTTACGGATCTAGGTGGGGTTGAAACTGAGTGTCTTGGTCTGCCTCGATGGTGTCTAGGTGGAGATGAAACTGAGTGTCTTCGTTGAGGTGCTGGTGGAGTGACGTAGTTGTAGGTTTCTGGGTCAGGTTCGTTGAGGGGTAAGGTGGAGTCACGTCTGTATGTTTCTGGTTGTGGGGTATAATGTGGTGCCGCTGATCCAGAGCCCGAACTTCCAACCCCGGGCTCTACCGGAACTCTTCTAGCAAATATTTCTATTAGAAAATTCCCTTCGGACCTCAAATAACCGAACATGCCTCTCCACGTACTCTCATCTACCAGTTTCGCAACCATCCATTTCCCGCTGGAGGGATGGCAATATCGGGTTGCCAATTCTAGGTCCCACCTTTCTGGGTTGTAACCGGTGTGTGTGTAAACTATGGATTTCAGGTCTAAAAGTGAGATGTCATCTGGAATCATTAATGAATAAGCTGCATCTTTATTGTAATAAGCCCCTTGTGCATTAGTAAACATCTTCCCACCATAGAAAAGTGAAACAAAGGCGATGGTAAACAAACTACATTTTAGAAATGGTAAACAATTGTCAAGTTACTAAATGGTAAACATTTGTCAGGTAACTAAATTGTAAACAATTAACAGATTACTAAATAGTAAATAATTGACACATTTGTATAGGGTATAGGGTATAGGGTTTTGGGTTTTGGGTTTAGGGTTTTGGGTATAGGGTATAGGGTTTAGGGTTTAGGGTTTA
The DNA here is from genome assembly GCA_025461045.1 of Carex parvula. NCBI lineage: Eukaryota > Viridiplantae > Streptophyta > Magnoliopsida > Poales > Cyperaceae > Carex > Carex parvula. The sequence goes on along the minus strand of JAJGRW010000359.1, from coordinate 414,724 downwards.
GGGTATTGGGTTTTGGGTTTAGGGTATTGGGTTATGGGTTTTGGGTTTTGGGTTTAGGGTATTGGGTATTGGGTTTTGGGTTTAGGGTATTGGGTTTTGGGTTTAGGGTTTTGGGTATTGGGTTTTGGGTTTAGGGTTTTGGGTATTGGGTTTTGGGTTTTTTTAATTATTTTTTTAATAATGTAATTAATTATTCTATAAAATAAAAAATAATAATAAAATAATAATAAAAAAATAATATAAAATTACCTTAACAGTATTGCGCTGCTACCTCGGGCTGTGTGCCTTGGGATGAAGGGATGGGTGCCCTTTTATAGAGTTTTTGCGGTTTTTAAAAAAAAAAAAAAAGGTACTAAGCCGGTCAGAAAATGGCTGGTTTAGGGGTGGAGTAAGCCGGCCATTTTCTGGCTGGTTTGGACATTTTTCGATATTGAGCTGGATTCTAGGCATAAATAATAAATTTGTATTAAACTTTGGATATTAATAAAAATGTCGGGAAAAAAGAGTCAGTGCTCCGCGTGAAAAGTTTACCCAAACTTTTGCAAAGGTGAATGAAAACATGGCAATGAATGTCACTATCAATCCATAATATATTACTAAAATGTAACGAATGACACCGTCAATCAATGAAGTTTGCATGCATTTTTTCGATTTAAGTACTAATTAATAAAGAAAAATTTGGCTGTAAACAAGTATTATTTTCTTGAATGATTTGACCCAACAACTAATTATACGCGTCAAAGTTCTACTTTCTAGTAATTTGGCCGAAGATTCCTACTAATAAAGTAAAACTAGAGCCGATGAGCCGAAGATTCCTACTTTCTACTAATTTGGCCGACGATTTGACCCAACAACTAATTACACGCGTCAAAGTTCATTTTTATTGGACATGTAGTTTTGATTCCCACTTAGCTACGTTTTCTATAGAAAGAAGGTAGTACACTACTAGTACTAGATTCATTAAAATTACAATAGCTGGTAGTACTAGATTCATTAAAAAAAAAGTAAAAATTAGTGAGAATAAGAAAAAACAGAAAGTGAATAGTATAAAGAGATGAAGAAGAACATTCATTTAGAAATTTAGAGTAGCATTAATATTCGGATATATGTAATTTTTTTATTGAAAGAAAAATCTGAATGCTTGTTAGCCAACTTTTCTCAATCTATTTAGTAGAAGTGCAATTCAACTATTATTTAGAATACAAATATATTTCATTTTTGTATTAAATAAGGGATCGATGAATGCATGTGTCAGAACTCGACGAAATTAAAACTGCGTTGCGTTGACGTGAAGACTTGGACTAAAATTGGACTGACACTTAGACTAGCAATAGGGGCTAAAGTTGTCGTCCACTAAATAATTGACTCATTAATTTATTTAATCAATTATCAGCGTGCATGTGTTCTATAAAGAGCGTCAAAATGCTGCAATATGACATCGATTCATTTGATAGAAACTAGATAAAATCGTAGTAGATTACTCGTTTATTATGGCGGTGGCAATGATACTAATCCACCTTCTTCTCTTCCTTCACTTGAAAACCACTGAATCTGCCAAGAGCACCATCGCTCTGCCCGGTTGCCCAGAGAGCTGCGGTGGAATTCCCATCCCTTACCCTTTCGGCATTGGCCTAAAGTGCCCCCTGTCTAAAGACTTCCTTGTCAGTTGCAATAATGGTACACCTACACTTTACCTTGCTGATTTTGCGATTTTGAATATAAGCCTGTCCTTGGGCCAGGCACGTGTAGGCAGCCATGTATTTTACCAGTGCTGTAACACCACGACACCGAATGTTGCGGGATTTTACTTTCATGAGACATCGCCATTTTGGGTCAACACCGAGAAGAACAAATTTACAGTCCTTGGGTGTAATACACTTGCCTATCTCACCCTTGACTGGAGTACTGATTACACGGTAGGATGCCTTTCTTCGTGTGATAGCCTAGATACCCTGAATAAGTATGGATCCTGCTCTGGAATTGGATGTTGCCAGACAGCTATCCCCAGCGAAAACATTGTGGTGTCATACTTTGATAGGAGATACAACAACTCGGGTGTGCATAAATTCAGTCCTTGCAGCTATGCTATGGTGGTGGAGGACGCTCAGTTCAAGTTCGACACAACTTACATCACTACTAACAGGCTGAGTTCAAGTCGGAGACACGATTTTCTCTCTTACTTCTCAACACTGCCAATGGTGCTCAACTGGGCCATAGGACACACGGCATGCGACATCGCGCAGAAATACAATTCCTCCTATGCATGCAGAAGCGATCACAGTGTTTGTTTAAACTCAAACAGTACTCATGGTGGTTATCTCTGCAACTGCTCAAATGGTTATGAAGGCAATCCTTACCTTGATGGAGGCTGCCAAGGTCTTTCTCTCTCTCTCACTCTCTCCTGCTCTTGCTCTCTTTTATTATTTTATTTATCATTTACTGTAGCTTCCAAAAAATAAACGAACAGAGAGAATTTATAAATATGTTGCAGTAATATGGAGGCTTATATCAAAATATTGTGTCATATTCATGCAGACATTGACGAATGTGCCAACCAAAATGCATGCTCCAAGCCTGGAAAGTGTCACAATTTTGAAGGAGGATATCGCTGCTCTTGTCCTTTGGGCTGGTTTAGAAATCATAACAATCCCAGTGAATGCAATCTCAACGTGGCACCACTTATAGGTATGTCATTACCTTTCAGAAAAAATAACTGTTGAAGTTCTGGATGTGGTTACATGGTTGAGAAAGGAACACAGTACAGAAAAAGTGCTATACTTTTCTTTTTTTTTAATATATCACAGAAGAAGTAAATTATAAGATATATATATATATTTTTATTATATTGCCAAAAGATGTCACACAGGTTGGGTTTTCACATTGTATGAATATACTATAGAAATTTTTTTTCATATACAAAAATTATACATAAAAAATAATTTAATTAATGTATTTAATCTAGAAGAAAAACCATCAAGCAATGCCACACGTACATTTTTTTCATTACCGAACTCGAAATAAAAATTGTAGGCAACCGAACCGTAATATTTTTAACATCATTTAATTTTTTTCAATGTTTCATATAAAGCTATACCCCATATGCCTAGATATTATCGAATCAACAATTGTCAACAACAGTTGTTGTAAATTTTAGAAGTCAATCAACAATTGCCAACCCAATGCTGTAATCCTACACTTGAATCATCGCAAGTTAGCCCAATCTGTTAGATGTACTTTTTTATATTAAAGCGACAAATGGTTAAAGTTCGTATGTAGACATTGATCAGAACTAAATTATATAAATAATGTACAAATAATAGAGCAATATTTACAAATTTTCGTATCAGATAATAAAGCAAGTTTGCACTTAAAAATTGTAGGGACTGCTGCTGGTTTTGTCGCTTTATCATTTCTTGGATTGTGTATATATGTGGTCCTGGAAAGAAGAAATCTTTCTCAAGTAAAAGAGAAGTACTTTCAATTGCATGGAGGGTGGATTCTGTTGGAGAAGATTAAATCAAATCAAGGGTTCGGTTTTACAATATTCACGAAACAACAAGTAGAACAAGCAACAAACAATTTTGATAGTTCAAATATTCTTGGCCAAGGAGGCCATGGCACTGTCTACAGAGGAACTCTAAGAGATCAAACGGTTGCCATTAAAAAGTGTAAGATAGTTGATGAGAGCAAAAAGAAAGAATTCGGAAAAGAGATGCTTATTCTCTCACAAATCAACCACAAAAACATTGTAAAAATCCTAGGTTGTTGTTTAGAGGTCGAGGTTCCTATGCTAGTATACGAGTTTATCCCAAATGGTACCCTATATCACTATATCCATTACAAAAATAATGGATCCCACATTTCTCTCGAAACCCGCCTAAGGATTGCACATCAATCAGCAGAAGCACTTGCCTACTTGCATACTTCAGCATCTCCTCCAATTTTCCATGGAGATGTGAAGTCTGCAAATATTCTCTTGGACCAAAATTACATGGCAAAGGTGTCAGATTTTGGAGCCTCAATACTAGTTCCGACCGATGAAGCACAATTCGTCACGCTTGTGCAAGGAACATGCGGGTACCTTGATCCAGAATACATGCAATCTTGTCAACTCACAGACAAGAGTGATGTGTACAGCTTCGGTGTAGTTATTCTGGAGCTTCTAACCAGCAAACCCGTAATTGATTTTTTCGCGCCAGAAGAAGAGAGGAGTCTTTCGTCTCGCTTCCTTTCTGCTATGGAAGAGAACAAAATACAAGACCTTCTAGATGATGAAATTAAACATGGAGATGATATGGAACTAATCATGGAGGTTGCTAAACTATCTAAGGAATGTCTAAGTATGAAGGGGGAAGAGCGACCTACGATGAAAGAAGTAGCCGAAGAACTTCTTCGAGTAAGCAAGCTTAAGCAGCATCCTTGGGGACAAGAGTACAATCCCGAAGAAACAGAGACTCTACTCAATGAACGATCCCGACATGCAATAGAGATGGAGCATACAAGCAATTATTTCTATAATGACAAGGAAGCAGAGGAGAGCATTGCCATCGGTCGTTAATTACCTTAATCTCTTGTCATATTTATGTCGGTTGTATATTTTATTTTCTCATTATTAGCACCTTTATTATTATGTAGTCATTTTGGTTTCCATAATTGTATTGTATTGTATTATGTTGTTGGAAATGCTTTCTCCTGTATTGTATTGTATTATGTTGTAATTTATGATTTCTGTGTGCTCCAGTTTGTATAATTCCGTCAGCTTCCTTATAATGTATAATTGTATTGGGTCCAAGATTTGTAATATGAAATAAAATTAGTCCTAATAAAGACAGATTCTACGCTAATATCTCCATTCTTATATTAAGCACGTCGATGTCCTGATCCTCCAACGTCTCTGATTAAAAGATGAAATTTCAGATTGAATATCAACCCTCCAATCAAATAATTTGTAAAGATAGGAGGAAGCGGGTTACACGAATTGTGCATGCTGCTGTAAAGAATGCAAAGTAGAAGAGGACTTGCAGCATATGCAATGAGAAAGCAGGTCACAATTCCAGAACTTATCTTAAGGTTAAAGAAAAATTCTTTGTTGGTCTTATTTTTATTTTATACATTTTTTGCAAGTTAGAAATCAAAATTACCAATCCGTATCCGTATCTGTATCCGAAAAATAAAAGCAGATACGAATATGATTTTACCACTATCCGATCCGTATCCGATCCGTTTGCACCCCTAGCTGCGACTATGTGGTTTCTGCAGGAGAGGAACTAGATGTACCTATTGTTTTGTACAAGAAAGTGTTCTAGACGACTAGACCCCATGGATTCAACAGATCTCGCAAGAGCAACCTCGCTAAGAGTTAACACACAATCAAATGGTGACGACAATGAGCCTGAAAGCCAAGAACAAGATGTGCCTAATTAATTAGTACATTATTTTTTTGGTTTTGAAACACAAGCATTGGGACACAAATACCAGCTAACAACAACCATGCACCATGAAAGAGGGAAAGGCATCAAGTCTGAAATGAATAAGAATAGGTTTCATTATTAACACCATGTATATATGAAATATATTCTGATATAACATTGCACACCATGTCCTATCAGGTATGTGTGCTTACTAATTACTAAATGCTGCCTCTTTTGCACAAATTACAAGCTATCTATCATAGTGTTTGATAATCTCAGTTCAATATGCTTTAGTGCTGGCAAGTGGTATGGATGCAACCAATTATGAAGATTTTCTAGTTTGGGCTGTTTGGGACAGGTCGAAACGACTAATTTAGTGATAAAACAAGAGAGGTGAGAGAGAGTTAAGGCCTTCTTAAAAATATCAAAATGAACTTCTGTTAAATTTGGAAAACTGAGAATCAGTAAATTAACCAAATTGTCAAATCTTTCAGGAAAACAATGTAATATATAAGCAATCATTCATATTCAGATACTTGTGAGTTCATTGCACCAGCTTTTTGCTTCAGCAATGCATCTGTTAGTATATTCAGAGAGCAATTTCTTATATTAATTTGCAGAACTCATTTTGCTCCTTCAGCTTTAATTTCTTTAGAAAAACTGATACATGAAGTATATCAAGAGGGCTTTCTGTTCAGAATGGCCATTTTCTAGGTCATGGATCACATATTTATTTGAGCCATGTTCATATATGTTACCATGATACTTCATATATGGTCCTGTATCATATCCGATACATAGAGGTCCCATATCGTATCCGATACGTAGAGATAGCAAACGTGTCAATAAACCGAGAAATAATCAAAAGATAGAAAGCACAGTTAACACAACATGAATCATTAGTAGGTAACAAGTGATGACTAACAAAAAATCCAAAAGAAACAGATTCAAGTAGCCAACAAACAACATAAAGCAGCACTTCAAGTCAAACATAACAACCAAAACACAAGTCACAACATAGATAGACCTAATTAAGAAACAAACAAACAGTATATCTGTATGTCATTCCCGCATACAAACAACAAAAAACTGACAAGTGGGGATCACTCGAGAGACAAGGATGCGAACTGATCGGCAGTGGCAGGGGCGTTGGAAGCCTGCTGCTGCTGCTGGTGAGCAGCGGCGACATTGCGAAGCACCTCCATGGCCTCGGCAACCTTGGACTTGAGTGCGTCGGGGGATTCCAACAGGTGCAGCACCTCTGTCTGATCCATCTCAAGCAACATCCCCGTCACCTTCGCTGCGTGGTCATGCTCCAGCTGTTCCACCAACGGGTACAGGTTTTTCTCCCAGCATCTACACATTACAAGAAAATATATTATATTTTTAGATGAATACTGAGTGGTAGGATCAATAATTTTAATTAGTATTTAGTTAAATTTTTTTAAGAAAATGATATTTTTGAAAAGAATTAGAAATGAGTGATACTTGTAATTCCTTTGTATAATTTACTCTCAAAATTGCTGTCGGGTTTAGTTAATTAGTCTGTTTAACAAGCTGCTTTCTTATGACCAGGGCTTATCATACGTAGCCAATGGTAACTTCAAATATATAGACATCCTCCCTTCGAATTTATTCGCATAATAAAAACTGAGTCCCGCCACACTACTTGTATAACCATATCAGGGTATATGCTTGTAATTCATATATCAATTTTTATAGTACAAACTACGTTGGCTCTCTAGTGTTGTCCTGTACCACTATCTCTATCCACAAATCTCTGTCTCACTCTATTGGATCTCTAGTGTTGTTCTGTATCACCTCATCCATCCATCGAATCTCTTTCTCACTCTGTTGGATCTCTAGTGTTGTTCTGGATCACCTCCTCCATCCACCAATCTCCTTCTCATCCTGTTAGCTCTCTAGTGTTGTTCTGGATCACCCACTCTATCCATAGATCTCCTTCTCACTCTGTTGGATCTCTTATGTTGTTATGGATCACCTCCTCCATTCACTAATCTTTTTGTCTCTTTGTTGAATCTTTAGTGTTATTCTGGACCACCTCCTCTATCCACAAATCTCCTTCTCCATACGTTAGATCTCTGGTGTTGTTCTGTATTACGTGCTCCATCCACAAATCTATTTCTCACTCCTTCAAACAATTGATCTAAATTTCAGTCTAAAAAAATAGTAAACAAATTCTAAACAATATAAAATTTGGTCTCCAAGCACATTTTAATATATATAACATATTGAGCACTTCAGATCGATTATTTGAACTTTGCAATCGCAAAAACTGACTCGTTATAATTAATTTAGACTGAAATTATAACGTTATGACAGTAGTCTGACTCACTTTATTTGCCATACTTAAAAAAATATTTTAACGTATTAAGATTGTCAAACTAATTATTCATTGTGTCAAATTAATTATTCATGAGTCTTATGAATCATATTGCAGAATCACACAATGAAACATAACAAACTAAACCCCCCACGCCGACATTTTTATTAATATCCAAAGTTAATTAGAAATTAATATTTATGCTCAGAATTTCTGACTTTCGCTAAAAATGCCCAAACCGGCCATTTTTAGCCCAAACCAGTTTACTCTTTTTTTTTTTTTAGATATGAAGAGCAAGATAAAGAAATCTAATACTGAAAATTTGAATTTTTTTATTTAAATTATTTGTTAGATTACTTCTTTTGATATATAATTAGAGGAGGGTTCAAATGCCTCCATTTTTCATGCCTCCACCATGCCTCCATATTTTAAAACTTTAATAACTCAAAATTTAAAACTTAAAAGTCAAAATAAAACCGTTGGATATGATCTACATTATTTTGTAAAAAATTATGATATTTCAATTTTATTTTGATTGTCATCAAGAGCTTGTAAAAAACATACTAATGTAGATAATTTCTAGACGTTGATTTTTCAACTTATTGATTCACATAAAAACAAAATCGAAATGTGATAATTTTTTATGAGCACATAGATAAAATGATGTAGATCATATCCAACGGTTTTATTTTGAATTTTAAGTTTTAAATTTTGAGTTATTAAAGTTTTAAAATATGGAGGCATGGTGGAGGCATGAAAAATGGAGGCATTTGAACCCTCCTCATATAATTATAATATTTATACTGAAGTACGCTAAATTACTTGAAATTACGCTGAATAACACTAAATTACGTTAAATTACGCTAAATTACATTGCATTATGCTAAAATACACTAAATTACATATATCTTTACTGAAATGGCAAAAAACGACGACGAAACTTCAAACGGCCATAAAACGGTGCTCAAGTGTCCGATTTCAGCAAATGACCACTTTTCAGAAAGCTTGCGAAAGACGCATGCGTCCGTGCTGACTATGCCCAGCTATGCCGGATTTCAAAATTCATAATTACCAAAAAACTAAGGAAAGAGCCTCAAAACTTGAGTTGAAATTTCTGATTAAGATTTTCATTTTCATTATTCAATCTAAGTAGCTCAGTAAATTAGTTACATAATGAACTTGTAGAATACCAAATTTTTACTATTTTTCGAATTTTTTTACTATTTTTTATGATTCATGAAGATGATACAAAATCGGTCTACTTTAGCGTAATTTACCGTATTTCAGCATAATTAGCGAAATTATTGTAATTTAACATAATTTAGTGTAATTCAACATAATTTATTGTAATATAGTGTAATTCAACATAATTTCATGTAATCTAGTGTATTTTAGTACAAATATGCTAATTATAAATCAAAAGAAGTAATATAACAAAAAATTTAAACAAAAAATTCAAATTTTCAGTGTTAGATTTCATTATTTTTCTCTTCATATTGTCTCTTAAAAAAAAAGTAAACCGGCCATTTTGTCATTTTATAACCGGTTTGGACATTTTTGACGAAAGTCGAGAATTTTGAACATAAATATTAATTTCTAATTAACTTTGGATATTAATAAAATGTCGGCCCCTCACGCGCGCGCAAATGAAAGCTGGAAATGGGTAGGAGCGTACAATTTGTAGTTCGAGATTGGATGTGGATCCGACCAGATCTAGTTTAAAAGGTTGGATGCATGTACAATTTTGACATTATATGACAGAATGTAACTGTTTTTTTCCTCCATTTTTTTAATTTATTTTCCAAGTATATCTGTACTAACAATAATTGTACCATGCAGCTTTGACATCAAAATCTATCGAAAAATGATTTCAGATAATAAATTTAAATCATTAAACTTAATCTATTTTTTTACACATTAAAAATTAAGTAATATATCTTTTTTATTGACATCTTAATTTTATACTAAATTAAGTTGAAAATTTATAAATTTGACATTTATACACCACTCGTTAAAATAGATTGGTCTTAACTATTTGAATTCATTATTTAAAATTAGTCTGATATATTTTAAAGTTAGAACTCATCACATTTTATTTTAGACTGATCTGTTGACCTTCATTCATTTTCAAATGTTTTCTGTTTATATATAATTTTCTATATAGTTTAGAGAAAAATATTATAGGTACTATGAAATTAATCTTTACTTGCAGTATAATTTTTTTATATAATTGATTATATTTAAATTTGATCCTCGTACTTTAAAAATCTAGCTTCGGCCGTACTTCTCTCCCTCTTTTTATATTGTTAAAAAATCTTATATGTTAATATCTAATGACTTAATTAAAGATTGGATCTTTTGTTTTATTAATAGTTGATACTTTGATAACCAAGAGATGGTGTTTATATATGTTTATTTTAACGCCAGCTGGCGTGCTTTCAAGGAAATTTCTTGTGTGTACACTTGGTGCTCTTTTGGTAGATAAGCTCAAAAGTATTACACGCGTGTCATGTGCGTGGTTGACGCTCACGGTCCATTCAATAAAATAATAAACGGACTAGATTATTTATATTGGGGAATTTCATGTTACCCTTCAAAATTTTCAAAATTTTGTATTTTTTTCCTCTTCTGAAATTTAAAAACTCACAATTTTTTTCATTTTCTATTAAAATTCATTTTGAATTTATAGAATTCTTATTTTATCTTATTTGTTAAAAAAATAAAAATATGTAGCTAGTATGTGTAATAAAACTATTTGAGTCTTTTAATTGGTCTGATTTCAAGGACAAATAGTTTATTTCTCTACTTGTGATATGTCTATCATTCAAGGGTATGTTTATGTATGTGTTACAAGTAAGAAAATAATCAGGAGGGGATTTAAGATTTTCGTCGGGGGGCAAAAAATAGCGAATGAGTTTGAATAGTTGATCGGGTTCAAATCCATTAGTTAATTGCGTACTAGATAAAAAAACAATGCTCTAATTTATGATTTTCAATGCTTTCACTTCTAATCTTAATTATCAATCAGAATTCAAAAAATTATCCTAATTTTAACTCTAAATTTAACCCAAATTACAAATCAGAACTCCAGAGAGGACAAATAAAATTCCAGGGGGGACAAATTAAGTTGATCCGATTATATCCATAAAAACTCAAAATCCAGGGAGGTGGGGGGCAGTTGTCCCCTAGCTCAATGTAGGTCCGCCAACTATGATTTTCAATGCTTTGAAAATAATCATGCAAGTAAGCGTTGGAGGTGAAGTCACCTAACTATTAAATATTCACAAGGGACCCCCCATCCGGATTTCAAACATACAATATTATATACGGAGGGCATTACATTTGCTACCAGACCAAAAATTGGTTCTAAAAAAATAATCATTCATCCTTACAACTAACTAATTAGAAAACTGGACATTATTTAACTTAACATGCTATTTTTTTAAATGAAGATTAAAATGAGTATTTTATGTGTTTTAATAAAAAAGACAATATATTGAATAAATTCGCGAGTTTTCAAATTCAAAAAGGTAACTAGGATTTTATGAATTTTAGAGGAAAAATAGGTAACTTCAAACTTTTTTGAAAGATATACAAGGAATTTCTCCTTCTATTTTGTTTATTTTTTCCCACTCCCTTATCATTACGGACAAGTATCGTCTCCAATGTTGTAAAAGATTCTCTTCACTTTACGGTTTGAGATTAACTCCCAGCTGCTTTGAGATTCGGACTAGCGCAAGGGCAGTATTATTGGGCTCTGAGATTTGTATCAAGTTAAAAAAGAACGGTCCAGATCCAGTAATTCTAAAAGATTCCGTATTACGGTACCGGAGAGGATCTGAATTATATCATTACTACTAGTCTACGGGTGCGTTTGGATCGTCAAAAATAACATGGGGTTAGCACTGTTTTTGGATTAGTGACTATTTTTCACTACTATTCTATGTTTGGATCACTCTAAGAATAGAACTATTTCTGAAATTAGCGCTATTCTTGCTAATCCATCCAAAACGATGGAATAACGCTAATTCCAAGTTAGTACTATTCTTACTATTCCTAGGGTTGCATCCAAATGCACCCGTAGTATACTAGCAACTCATAAATAAATGAAATTGTGAGAAGTAGAGGAGGAGACTATAGCCTAAGTGATAGAATGACAGGCAACCAGGTCTTGCGGTCCTTGGTTTCCTACTTGCAGTAAATGCACTTACATCTTCTCAATAAACAAATATAGTATACATTAATTAATATTGTTACCCTGAGAAATAAATAAATGGTACCATTTCCTGACAAACTATTTTAGTGAAAAAGAAAGGATATATTTATGCGCATGTTACCACTATCTTGCATTTAGTGCTTGTAGATATTTATGCTTATGGAATTAATTAGCGTATATGATTATATCTTATCTGGTGTACTTTTTTTTTCTTGCTGAACTTATCATTGGCCAAATGTAGACTTGGTAAAACACACAAGGAAACATGGAGAGCAATGGATAGTGCCACAGTGGAACACTTGATTTATTGGAATTTGGCAGGACTTGACATTAAGGTTACAGTGGCAACGGCATCCAATGTAAAATAAGTTCTCCGAAACTACTGTAATAGATTGTATTAAAAACAAATTTAATTAACAACTGTCTTTTTTTATATTTTTTTATGGAGATAGTAGGTGAAGAGTGGAGTTCAGAAGACCAGTGTTGTAAGAAACATCTATTTAGAACGATTAATTGACTGATTTGTTGTTGGCGGTGAACAAACTTTGATGGTTTTTCTGACTAATTGGCCGATTATTTATAGTTATTACCAATTAATCGTTAATCGCTTGGCAGTACCTTGTCCGTCCGATGAGTGCATACCGTTATTTACAACACTAGTTCAGATCACTTGAAGTAACTCAGATTTTGAGTTCGTCCGATCTGGTCTGGCATGAATAAAGGGATATGGTACATTCCACCTCTAACCGGATTGGCTCAGATTCTGATTAAACGGGCTGGATCTAAACTCAAAATTTGATAAGAGGGTGCTAAATATCGTTATGAAATATAGCTCAGTACAAGGTAATATTGTTCAAATTTTTAAAATTCGTGCAGTAATAATTCTTCATAATTAAACAATTCATTATGTCCATTTGCAAAAATTGATTTTTCTTTTAATTTTTTTTTTATATCTTGTATGAAACAAACTCAAAATTTACAACTTTTGAAGTGATACATTATTTTAGCAATAGAACATGTTCAACGATTTACATGTGTTGTTTGAAATATAATTTTGAGTTATTTATTAACAAAAAATAAAGCACTTGAGAGTAGGTACGATGGGCATCGGACCTACTCTGGTTCGATGAGCATCGGACCTACTCTGGTTCAATGTGTTTAATCACCGTCGATTTGCTTTAAGATTCGTGCAGAACGCTTTAAATTTGTGCAGGTATATTTCAATTTCCGTGCGCACAAATCTTAAATTAGATCAGACGGTCATCATGCTCGTTGAACCTAAAAGTAGGTCCGATGGGCATCGAACCTAAAAGTAGGTCCGATCTACTCCGTTCTCAAAATAAAGGACAAGCATTGGATCCCTTTTGTGTTTATTTAATTAATCTACTGCCTTTTGTGTTTATTTAATTAATCTACTGAAATTTAGTTAGAAGTGTGAAAGTAAAATCTCTCCATAAAACTTACTTACACAGAAGGACCATGTTTTTATGTATCCAAATCCCTGCGGCAAACCATGCGGCTATAACGATCCCTCCTTATTGTGACTTTTAACAGTAAAATATTGTATAAGCTTCGGCATGCCATAGGCATATAAAACCCAATAACCCGTTACGGAGTTTACTGTGGCCTAATCTTGTTGGCCCTCATAATTGTACTCGATATAAATTGCTAGCAGCAGCTGTCATTTGCTTATGGTCCAGCTACAATTCCTGTTTGCAGAGAAAAAAATGCTTATTTTAGAGGGAAACTTAAGATAAGATACAATGTATCAAGTAAATTATTTATTGGAGGTGTTTTTAGGGTTCTAAATATTTGTCATGCCGCACTGTGATTTGGATTATGTGCCGTGTTGTGCTGTGATTAAATTTGAAAAGATGGTCACGATACGTTAGTCACACTGTGACTGATCACGCTTAACTATTAATTTCATAATTTAAATTAGTTTATTCAAAATTCACTATTCAATCAAGATCTAACGGTCCTAATTACATGTGACTCATGTGACCACGTGACATGCCATGTTGTGATAAGATATTTTATGTTACGTGTCATATCAAATTTTTAAAAAAAAGTTACGACATACAAATAATTGATAGGTGTAAATTATATACACAGTCGATCTAGTTTTTATCATAAAATAACATCAAATATCTTGTATTTTGAATATAAAATGAATAGAATACACCTAGAATCAAGTTACTGCGTTCGCTCGGCTTTACAATACAGGAAACGATGCAAAATGAAGAAAAAGTCTCCCAGTGCGGACGCACTCAGTACTTAGACAAATTTCCAGCATCGCAGAACTTCACAGACAAAAAGTCTGAGCGCAATGCGTCCGCAGTCACCTCCAGTGCGAGTGGGGTCATACGCACTCAGTACTTAGCCGATTTTTGCAACTCTCAGATTCTTCAGAGAACAGAAAATTCCAAGGCCAGTGCGGACGCACTCAGAAAATCCAGAAAAGGAAACTTCGAACCAAAGAAAGGTTGGAGCCAGTGCGACTCAGACCACCCGCACTCACCACCAGTGCGGACGCACTGGACTCGCAGACAGCCAGAAATTCGCATTTTCAAGAGGTTTTCTATTGTTGGCACATCAGGGACACGTTTTAGAAGGCCAAAAATAGACATGGCAGTCTGAGGAGTGCACCCACTAACTCCACTTTTAGCTTCTAAATTGAGCAAGATCTTTGGCTATAAAAGAGGAAGAATTTCATCTCTCTCATCATCCATTATCATATATCCATTTTCCACAAATTGAGAGAGAGAGATCTGCAAAAATTCTCGAAGTTCCGAAGGCTTTTCAAGGAAGGAGAAGGAGAAGATTCAAGCAAGGAGTCGGCAAGATCGAGGTTTTTGATCTAAGAAAGGGTGTAATCATTTCTTTATTTCATTTCTTATTGTTTTTGCCAAACTTTGTTATGGATCTCTCCAAGAGAGAGTAGTTCTATTTCTAGGGGTTTAGGTCAATGCATGAACTTGTTTAATTCTAGCTTATTCGGATATTTGTTTTTATTATGATTGTTTTATCGGATTTGATTGTTAATTTCTGTGATTTATCATTTGTGCTAATTACATAGTTTAGTACTTGAATTGGACAAGTCCCGCTTTGGATTCGAAAGAACCAAAGTAGTTAGGATGGAATATGAGAGTACCAAATTATGAGCATAAATACCTTAGATTTTGGATTAGAAGCGACCGTACTTTGATATCCAAACCAGAACTATAGGAATTAAGATTAGGGTTTGGTGAAGGACTTAATCGTGAAGGCAAATCCCTAATTAGGACCCCTTGAATTGAATTGCATATTAGTATGAAGGACTTAATCGTGAAGTACCAATATTTGAGGATATGATAGGCTAACATCAAGTTTCATAGTCTAGGTGATCTAGGCACGTTATTTAATCACAGATGTGACCCTGGATAACATTTTAGGTTAGAAACCTCATCAAATCAAACATGAATTCAAACAAACCGAATAAATAGAATTAGCAAGGAATTGTAGACCGAATGTCCCTAGATCTCCTCAAACTTGAAAACAAACCAATCTTTCTTTCCTTTATTTTATTTACATTTATTGTTTGAAACTCCTCTCTTCCGGGTATTGAACCCAAACTTAGGATTTTAGAACAAAACCCCCCCTCTTTACTTTTATTGTTTATTTAGTTTTAAAAGTAATTTTCTTTAATTAAAAATTGATATTTCCCTATCTCCCTGCGGATCGACACCTAAATATTACGATCGATAGGTTGTGCGCTTGCAACTAACCTATTAATTGAGTACGAGGGTTTATAAATATTAAAGGCAAAAAGAGTTTAAAAATTCTATCTAAAATACTCATCAATAATCACGACATATAACCGACAGACATGCCGTAACTTTTTTTTTTTGGATCAGATGTTGAAATATTGAATGCACAACCGACATTTTTAATTAGTAAAGTTTATCCTAAACAAAGAAGAAACCCAAGTTTGGTAGATTCATTAATTGCTGTGAGAAATGCCAGGTAATAATAATAAGGGTAATTATATCTTTCCCCATCTATCCATTCCCCATTTCATCCCCCAACTAACTAACTACCTCTTCTAACTATAATTACAAATTCTAACTACCTAATGGCCTTACAAATTAATTACTCAATTTTCTCCCTTTATTTATTTCCTCTTTCTCCCTCCCTCTCCCACCTCTCCCACCTCTCCCTCTCCACCTCCGCCTCCGCCCGCCTCTCCCACCTCTCCCTCTCGGCCTCCGCCTCCCTCTCCCACCTCCGCCTTCATCTCTCACCTCCGCCTCCCACCTCCCACCTCCGCCTCCGCACGGTTAGATCCATCATTGTCGACCGCCGGGTCAGATCCGTCATGTCTATGTTCGCAGTAGCGAGTTATTTGCAAAGAACAAAGCTTCATTAATGGTGAATTAGGCCAGTGCGTACTAAGTGCTAAGAAATGACAGAAAAACAAATTTTGAAAAAATTAGAGGTGTATGAATGAATACTTGATGTTTTAGAGATGAATACTTCAACGTTTATGGATGAATACTTAATATCTTAGGTATAAATACTTTAACTTAGATGTATAAATACTTGATATCTTATGGATGAATATTATTCGGCTGCTCTTGTAAAATTAATCGAGGTATGCACATATGTTTGTAATACTCTTGGTATATTAACTATTTACACTTACACGACGATGATGAATGCTTGCTCGATGAGAGATGAATACTTGTGCAACGGACAACTCGAAAGTATGTCATCATGGATCTCATTTGAAAGCGAAAATTGTGTAGAAGACGTTCGTGGTTTTAGATTTGCAAAATTCCACACAGATCGTCAGAAATATTGGTTAGATTGAACGGAGAAAAAAAAACCCATCTCTAAAAACGTGTAAAAGATGAGTGATTGATGTGTCCAAATATGCGTCTATTGCAAAGATGAATACATTCATATAGATGGATGAATGCTAGTTGTGTTACAGATGAATACTTTTTTGTAAATTTCTAAAATGAGCTGAAGGTTATGCGGTCCCCCCACTTAATTAATGCGTTGACGGTTATGCGGTCCCCCACTTAATTAATGCTCTGACAGTTATGCAGTCCCCCACACATGTTGTTTGTGGTCCCCTACAACATTCCAAATATGTTTCTATTGCAAATGTGAATACCTTCATATAGATGGATGAATACTAGTTGTGTTACATATGAATACTTTTCTGCAAATTTCTAAAATGCGCTGACAGTTATGCGGTCCCCCACTTAATTAATGCAACTGACGGGGAATGAAACAGGGGATGGTTGACGGGGGATAGCTAGGCTCTCCCTAATAATAAAGAACTGGGTGGCTTTGATAATTGATGTGTGCCTTTAAAGTTGTGAGTGATGGTGGAGATTTAATTTTGTTATTTATTATTAATTTATTTTGGCACAGATTTTAAAGTGACAGCGAGGTAAAATAGTGACAACAAAGTTTGATCTTTTACTTTGTGGGGACCACATGACATGGGTTATGATAATTTCATTGAAGTTTCCCCATCAGTAAAAGAAAAAGAGAAATCAGAAAAGGGGAGACCAATTGAAAAGTGACCAGACAATACTTTGCCACATTTCTTTACAATTATTATATTTTCTAAAAAAGAAAATTTCTTGAAGAGACGAAATAGAAGAGAATTTTTTATCCATAGAAATTAATAAAATAAAAGTAAAAGAGTGTTTAATTTGTAACATTAACAGAAATATCGAGATCCACGATCCTGATCCAAAATTTTAATATTTTTTTCTATTAATAGTCGTGTCAAATGAATAAAAAATATATTTTGGATCAGGACTATTGAGTCCGATTCAAATCTTTGAATTGAGACCGTTGATTCCGATCTTTCTAAAAATATTGCAAACCAATCACGCTTTCTATTTTTGTACCTCTTATTTTATTAATTTATATGGATAAAACATTCTCAAATAGAAAACCTCAATATTTTTCACAAGGAGACCCTGGGCTGCGACTAGGGATGCAAACGGGTCAGATATTATCGGATCCGTATCTGAAAATTAGATATTGATATTGTTTTAAATTTATGTATCCTTATCGAATAGTATATATATACCATATAATGCAATATATATATATATATATAGAGAGAGAGATGGGCTATTGTGCTTTGCAAAGTAAAACCCCCTTATTACTTCTGGCCATATTTTCAATTTTGAAAATTCAAACAACCGATCCGAACCGTTCAACGCAGTGTTGTAAAAAAACGGTCTAGTCGGCCGATTAAACGGCCGATTAATCGGAAACGGCGGCCTAACCGTCACGAACACTCTTAACGGAGGTATGTTAGCGGATGAAAACGATTAATCGGCTGTTTTTCCGATTAATCGGCCGTTTTTTCCGATTAATCGGCCGTTTTTTCCGATTAATCGGCCGTTTATTCCCGGTTATTCCCGTTTATTCCCGTTTATTCCCGTTTATTCCCGTTTATTTCCGTTTATTCCAGTGAATATTTATTTTCACATTTTTTTTTTCTGTGATAGTGTGTGATAATAAGGTTTATAAATCTTATATTGTAGTTTTATTTATGCTTAGATATACATTCAATATTTTTTATATATATTTTTTCTTCTTACTTACTTTGAAATTGATTAATTCTTCTATTATTTATATACCATATATTTTTCTTACTTACTGATGTAATTTTTTCGATTAGTACGACGTGTTCATTTATGTAATTAAGTTGTTATCATAAACTAATTTTAATGATTTTATGTTGGAATGTTTAATTTCTTTCAAATAATATGTTATTAGTATTTGAAAATGCTTAATTCTCAATTTTATTTTTTCATTAAATAAATGTGTTACTTAACATGTAAAATGCTTATGTGTTAAGAATAAATAAGCGTAGTGTCATGTTATAATAATAAAACTAAGTTAAATTAAGTTTATTTGATAAGTTTAATGAGTTAAATAAATTATTTTTAATAAATTATGATATATATACATAAATTTAATAAAAACGTTAAATTGTCCGCATATTTCTGATTAGTCGGCCGCATACCGATTAATCACTTATCGGTACCCTATCCGTCCGACGACCGCATACCGTTATTTACAACACTGGTTCAACGTGTTCTAAATATTGAAATGTGCTTGCAGACTAAATTTTACATTGTTTGGAACCTTTTTACTATTTATTAAGCCACTTTGAAAATCGCTGATCCACTGTGAACAGTAAAAAACAGTACAATTTTCTGGACCACCGGATCAGCGATTTTCAAAGTGGCTTAATAAATAGTAAAAAAATTCCAAAAAAATGTAAAATTTAGTCTGCAAGCACATTTCAATATTTAGAACATGTTGAATGGTTCGGATCGGTTGTGTGATTTTCAAAATTGAAAATATGGCCCGAAGTAAAGAGGGGATTTTACTTTGCAAAGCACAATAGCCCATCTCTCTCTCTCTCTCTCTGTGTATATATATATATATATATATATATATATAGAACTAGGGTGTTCCTACGTTCACCAAACCCCTTTGTGAACTCAACTCTAAAATCTATCGGATTGACTTCAAACGACGAATCTAAACCGTTGAAATCCTTCTATCTTACGAGTGATGCATCTACATGTGAAAATTTTAAAATTTTAAATTAGTTTTGCATAGAGTCAAGTGGTCAAAAGGCGTCCAAAAAATGAATACATTAAAATTAATTTATAAATCTTCTAATTTTGACCACTTGACTTTATACTAAATTAATTCGAAAGTTTAAAATTTTCGTATGTAGACGCATCACCCGTAAGGTAGAAGGATTTCAACGATTTGGATTCGTCGTTTGAAATCAATCCGATAGGTTTTAGAGTTGAGTTCACAAAGGAGCTTGGTGAACTTAGGAACACCCTAGTTCTACTCTATATATATATGAGTAAGGCTACGGTGCTTTGCAAAGTAACCCCCCGTTTA
>JAJGRW010000359.1:24273-390306 GCA_025461045.1 Carex parvula | reverse complement strand
TCCTATCAGGTATGTGTGCTTACTAATTACTAAATGCATGCCTCTTTTGCACAAATTACAAGCTATCTATCATAGTGTTTGATAATCTCAGTTCAATATGCTTTAGTGTTGGCAAGTAGTTTCGATGCAACCAATTATGAAGATTTTTCTGGTTTGGGACAGGTCGAAACGACTAATTTAGTATTGAAACGAGGGAGGTGAGATAGTTGAGGCCTTCTTACAAATATCAAAATGAACTTCTGTTAAATTTGGCAATCTGAGAACCAATAAATTAAGCAAATTGTCAAATCCTTCAAGAAAACAATGTAATATATAAGCCAGCTTTTTGCTTCAGCAATGCAACTGTTAGTATATTCAGAGAGAGTAATTTCTTATATTAATTTGCACAATTCATTTTGCTCCTTCAGCTTTAATTTCTTTAGAAATACTGATACATGAAGTATATCAAGAGGGACTTTCTGTTCAGAATGGCCATTTTCTAGTTCATGGATCACATATTTATTTGAGCCATGTTCATATATGTTACCATGACACTTAATATATGGTCCCATATCGTATCCGATACGTAGAGATAGCAAACATGTCAATAGATGGAGAAATAATCAAAGATAGAAAGCACAGTTAACACAAAACATGAATCACTAGTAGGTAACAAGTGATGACTAACAAAAAATCCAAAGAAACAGATTCAAGTAGCCAGAGCAGCGGGACTTGGAAGCCGTTTCTTAACCATGAATCACTAGTGGTTAAGAAATGGCTTCCAGCTGGTCCCTCCACTCATTAACATTATCACAATTTTCATTTGTTTAACAATGTAATTGGTTGTTGCAGGAAGTTCAGTATGAAGAGGTGGGTGAGGTGGAGGGACGAGAACCACTGGTAAGTGAGGAAGAGTTAGAATAGCTTGGAAAGATTTTAAAAATGGTCTACAACCGATATGTTCGGACCCCCTATCAGCCGGAGGTAGCTTTGTATGCCCTGTCTTACAGGAGCTAATTAGAAATGAGGCCTTCGAAATTGCAGTGGAGTTTACCGATCTGAGAGATTTAATGGCTTGGTAGTGTCTGGACGTCTCTATCATCCAAGTCTATTCGCTGTGAGTATTAATTTTTTTTAAACATATTTATTCTCTTCACAATTAACTCCTTTCTCCTCTAGTCTGACAATCCTTACTTTCAGGTATTGCACGACCATTATTCCGAGCAGTGTGAAAAACAATTTGCACATAGGACATATGGATGCAAATCTTATCAGCGCAATATCGATTAGATACAATAACGTAGAGTCACTGGAATACTGCTGTTTGACCCTAAAAAAATTGGGATTTAGAATTAAATAAAATGTGCTAAAACATGGGAAATGGAGATGACATTGACCGATTAAATGGATAAGAAATAATAGTAGAAACGGAGGTATCCGTTAGAGTTTAAAATGGAGAGAATTGAGTCACTCATTTAAACTTGAAAAAGGTATGTTGACGGCTTCAAATGAAATGAGTTAAATATGGACCGATGAAAGGAAATTAACTTATAATTGGATTCGGGCCGAATTAAAATAAAATGATATGATAACGGCCCATATTAAATTAAAAGGGGCATTGGGCCGAAAGCAAATAAGCTCAGCCACTATCTCCAGCGTAAAAAATGATCTCTTCATTTTCCCTAAACCCGGACCATGCGGAAACAATACAACGCCGCAAGCGGTCAGTGAGCCGGCACACCATAAACCAGTTAGAAAGATAAAATGAGAACTATCTTTAAATTTAAAATGATTTTAATAGAAAAGACAATAAATTGAGTACATTACGGAGTATCTCAAATTTAAAAGAATAAATATGATATTAGTAATTTTAGAAGAGATACTACTTACTTTAAAGATTTTTAAATATATACATGAAGTTTCCTTCTGATTTACGAAACAGAAAAGGGGGGAAAAAGAGTCAGTGCTCCGCGTGAAAAGTTTACACAAACTTTTTCAAAGGTGAATGAAAACATGGCCAATGAATGTCACTATCAATCCATAATATATTACTAAAATGTAAAGAATGACACCATGAACCGATGAAGTTCATGCATATTTCCGATTTAAGTACTAATTAATAAAGAAGAATTAGGCTGTAAACAAGTATTATTTTCTGTAATGATTTGACCCAACAACTAATTTTACGCATCAAAGTTCTACTTTCTAGTAATTTGGCCCAAGATTAATCCTACTTTCTAGTAATTAGGCCGAAGATTTGACCCAATTAGCCGATTAGCCGTTCATTTTTTATTCGATTTTTTATTGGACATGTAGTTTTGATTCCCACTTAGCCGATGAGCCGTTCAATATTCTCAATTAACTACGTTTTCTATGGAAAGAAGGTAGTACTTAGGGGTGCAAACCGATAGGATAATATCCGTTCTTATCCGGATCCGTATTTGAAAATTAGATACGGATATTCGATATTCGAATATCTGTATGGATACGGATACGGATATGATTTAGAATTTTAATTATCCGTATCCGAAGAATAGATATATACCATATACTTTATAATATGTTATCAAATTATTTATGTATTTATCTACGGATATCCGATATCCGATTTGTATCCGTATGTGAAAAATAAAAACGGATACAAATATGGGTTTACCACTATCCGATCCGTATCCTATCCATTTGTACCCCTAGTAGTACTAGATTTATTAAAATAACAATAACTGGTAGTACTAGATTCATTAAAAAAAGTAAAAATAAGTGAAAATAATAAAAAACAGAAAGTGAATAATATAAAGAGATGAAGAAGAACATTCATTTAGAAAGTGAATAATATAAACAGAAAGTGAATAATATAACTAGTGGGGGTGATTTTTGAAAGCTCCATTGCTGGTTTAGTTTAGTCATACGGGTGGAGGGGGCCGGGGTGTAATTCTGGTATGTCTTGTGGGTTGTATTTGTTGTAACATGACATATATGTTAATTAATGATGGTACTTGAGTTTAGTGCTACAGATAAATTATGTTGGTTAATTTAGTGCTGCATTGTTCTATATGTTTGTTGGTCTTCTATATTATCTTGCTTAATTTGCTGCATGTTATTTATATTCGATTTGGTGCTATATATATATATATATATATATAAAGAGAGAGAGAGAGAGAGAGATTATGTTGTTTATCTTGCTATATATGGAGGCTAGCCCCTAATACAGGCATATATAATTAAAAAAATATATATAAATAAATCGCCAACGGTCCAAAATAATAATAGATGGCAAACTAGGACCTGCCAACGCCAAACACAACCGATGGTGTAAGACACTTTTGCAATCGGCTAATAACACCCTATAGACGATGACGTTTCTATATTAACGGCTAATTTAACGACCGAAAAACTATTATTTCCATCTGTCCCTTATTTCCAACCGATGGCGTTGGAGCTTCACGCCATTGTTTCTAGCCGATGGCATATTTGTATACCTTTCCTATCGGGGCGATAGCCATCAATGTGGAATCCGATTGCGGATAGCGATTTCGCCCGACAGTGAAGTGTTTTTTTGTAGTAGTGACAATCCATGCACGCCTTAGCCCATCCGATGGTGAAGTGGTGATGGTAAATGTGTTTTTTGTAGTAGTACCAATATTTTCTCTGGCATTAATTCTTTTAAGTGTAATTGAGTACATAATCATTGTATGATTTTTTTTCTTAAACGGGATGCAAAGAAGTTATATATTAATATTTACCTTGATTATAGTTTGCTTTTGTTTGGTTACTATATTCCTTTAATTAATTTTCTCTTTCCGTTCTCCTTTTTCTCTTCCTTCTATCCTGATTAGCCTCAAGTAGGATTTCCTTCAACCATGTTATTTCTATACCCCTTGCACCATGTTATTGCAACAAACTCAAAATGTTTGAGCAATATGACAAAACAATGCAAAAGGTGAATGATTTCCTTCAATATGTGAAATATGACAACGAAGTAAAAATAACCTTCTTAATTTGTTTTTGGGGATACCTTATTGGCAGCAACTTAAAGAACTTTCTCTCCATGTTTTATTTATTGTGCTTGGTTCAACAATTCTATGTATTCTTAGGCATACATTTGTATACACGCCACAAATAGAAAATGAATAATTTATCTTCATAAGCCAGTCAATTAAAAGACTGAATATTTCTTTTACACATGTTATATTTTTTTTTAGAAAGAAAAAATGAGAACTCTTTAAATTTAAAATGATTTTAATAGAAAAGACAATAAATTGAGTTCGTTCTGGAGTATCTCAAATTTAAAAGAAAATAAAGAGTAATGGTCCCCATTTGAATAGATGTTTGACAAATTTTAGTGATGAATACTTCATTGCGTAGGTATGAGTACTTCATTGTGTAGGTATGAATACTTTCAATTTTAGTGATGAATAGATGTTTGACAAATTACAGTTAATTACAGTTAGTGGTCACCAGTTGTACTTTGACTGTTAGTTAACGGGGTGACGTTTAGGAGACTGAATGGGAGAGACTGTTAGTCGATCCCAAGAATAAATATGATATTACTAATTTTAGAAGAGATACTACTTAATTTAAAGATTTTTAAATATATACATGAAGTTTCCTTCTGATTTACGAAACGGAAAAGGGGGGAAAAAGAGTCAGTGCTCCGCGTGAAAAGTTTACACAAACTTTTGCAAAGGTGAATGAAAACATGGCCAATGAATGTCACTATCAATCCATAATATATTACTAAAATGTAAAGAATGACACCATGAACCGATGAAGTTCATGCATATTTCCGATTTAAGTACTAATTAATAAAGAAGAATTAGGCTGTAAACAAGTATTATTTTCTCTAATGATTTGACCCAACAACTAATTTTACGCGTCAAAGTTCTACTTTCTAGTAATTTGGCCCAAGATTAATCCTACTTTCTAGTAATTAGGCCGAAGATTTGACCCAACAACTAATTATACGCGTCAAAAAGTTCATTTTTTATTGGACATGTAGTTTTGATTCCCACTTAGCCGATGAGCCGTTCAATATTCTCAATTAACTACGTTTTCTATAGAAAGAAGGTAGTACTTAGGGGTGCAAACGGATAGGATAATTCCGTCCATATCCGGATCCGTATCTAAAAATTAGATACGGATATTTGATTTTCGAATATCTATATGAATACGGATACGGATATGATTTAGAATTTTAATTATCCGTATCCGAAAAATAAATATATACCAAATAGTTTATAATATATTATCAAATATTTATGTATTTATCTACGGATATCCGATATCCAATCTGTATCCGTATGCGAAAAATGAAACGGATACAGATATGGCTTTACCACTATCCGTTTGCACCCCCAGTAGTACTAGATTCATTAAAAAAAGTAAAAATTAGTGAGAATAATAAAAACAGAAAGTGAATAATATAAAGAGATGAAGACGAACATTCATTTGGAAATTTAGAGGAGCATTAATATTCGGATATTTGTAATTTTTTATTGAAAGAAAAATCTGAATGCTTGTTAGCCAACTTTTCTCTATCTATTTAGTAGAAGTCTAATTTAACTATTATTTAGAATAAAAACAAATTTCATTTTTTTTATTAAATAAGGGATCGATGAATGCATGTGTCAGAACACGACGAAATTAATACTGCGTTGCGTTGACGTGAAGACTTGGACTAAAATTGGACTGACACGTAGACTAGCAATAGGGGCTAAAAGTTGTCGTCCACTAAATAATTGACTCATTTATTTAATCAATTATCAGCGTGCATGTGTTCTATAAAGAGCGTCAAAATGCTGCAATATGACATCGATTCATTTGATAGAAACTAGATAAAATCGTAGTAGATTACTCGTTTATTATGGCGGTGGCAATGATACTAATCCAACTTCTTCTCTTCCTTCACTTGAAAACCACTGAATCTGCCAAGAGCACCATCGCTAAGCCTGATTGCCAAGATAGCTGCGGGGGAATTCCCATCCCTTACCCTTTCGGCATTGGCCTAAAGTGCTCCCTGTCTAAACACTTCCATGTCACTTGCGACACAACTTACAATAATGGTACACCTACACTTCCCCTTCCTAATTTTGCGATTTTGAATATAAGCCTGTCCTTGGGCCAGGCACGTGTAGGCAGCCAAGTATCTTTCCAGTGCTATAACACCACGACAAAGGAGGATGTTTTTCCTGGGGGATTTGTCTTTGTTGAGACATTGCCATTTTGGGTCAACACCGAGAAGAACAAATTTACAGTCCTTGGGTGTAATACACTTGCCAATCTCACCCTTGACAGGAGTACTAATTACACGGTAGGATGCCTTTCTTCGTGTGATAGCCTAGATACCCTGAATAAGTATGGATCCTGCTCTGGAATTGGCTGTTGCCAGACAGCTATCCCCAGAGAAAACATTGTGGTGTCATACTTTGATAGTAGATACAACAACTCGGGTGTGTATAATTTCAGTCCTTGCAGCTATGCTATGGTGGTGGAGGACGCTCAGTTCAAGTTCGACACAACTTACATCACTACTAACAGGCTGAATTCAAGTCTGATTCAATTTCAATTTGGATCTAATTCTAATTCAGCACTGCCAATGGTTCTCAACTGGGCCATAGGAATCACGACATGTGGCATCGCACAGAAAGACAATTCCTCCTATGCATGCAGAAGCGATCACAGTGTTTGTTTAAACTCAGCCAGTTCTCATGGTGGTTATCTCTGCAACTGCTCTGATGGTTATGAAGGCAATCCTTACCTTCACGGAGGCTGCCTAGGTATCTCTGTCTCTCTCTCACTCTCTCCTGCTCTTGCTCTCTTTTATTATTTTATTTATCTTTTACTGTAGCTTCCAAAAAATACACGAACAGAGAGAATTTATAAATATATTGCAGTAATATGGAGGCTTATTTATAAATATTGTGTCATATTCATGCAGACATTGACGAATGTGCCAACCAAAGTGCATGCTCCAAGCCTGGAAAGTGTCACAATTTTGAAGGAGGATATCGCTGCTCTTGTCCTTTCGGCTGGCGTAGTAACCGAAACAATCCGAGAGAATGCAATCTCAAGGTGGCACCACTAATAGGTATGTCATTACCTTTCAGAAAAATAACTGTTAAAGTTGTGGATGTGGTTACAGGCTGTTAAAGTTTTGAGCGAGTTATATTTTTGTACGCATACAATCAATTACAATAATAGCTCAATTGAAGTATATAAAATATGTAACATGTTTGACACAGAATACGAACAATAGGACAACATATTACATGGTTGAGAAAGGAACACAGTAGAGAAAAAGTGCTATACTTTTTTTTTTTTTAATATATCACAGAAGAAGTAAATTATAAGATATATATATATTTTTATTATATTGCCAAAAGATGTCACGCAGGTTGGGTTTTCACATTGTATGAATATACTATACAAATTTCTTTTCATATACAAAAATTATACATAAAAAAATAATTTAATTAATGTATTTTAAATTAATCTAGAAGAAAAACCATCAAGCAATGCCACACGTACATTTTTTTCATTACCGAACTCGAAATAAAAATTGTAGGCAACCCATCCGTAATATTTTTAACATTTAATTTTTTTTCAATTTTTCATATAAAGCTATACTCCATATGCCTAGCTATTATCGAATCAACAATTGTCAACAACAGTTGTTGTAAATTTTAGAAGTCAATCATTGAGCCAACCCAATGCTGTAATCCTACACTTCAATCATCGCAAGTTAGCCCAATCTGTTAGATGTACTTTTTTATATTAAAGCGACAAATATTCAAAGTTCGTATGTAGACATTGATCAGAACTAAAGTATATAATTAATGTACAAATAATTAGAGCAATATTTACAAATTTTCGTATCAGATATTAAAGCAAGGTTGCACTTAAAAATTGTAGGGACTGCTGCTGGTTTTGTCGCTTTATCATTTCTTGGATTTGGTATATATGTGGTCCTGGAAAGAAGAAATCTTTCTAAAGTAAAAGAGAAGTACTTTCAATTGTATGGAGGGTGGATTCTGTTGGAGAAGATTAAATCAAATCAAGGGTTCGGTTTTACAATCTTCACGAAACAACAAGTAGAACAAGCAACAAACAATTTTGATAGTTCAAATATTCTTGGCCAAGGAGGTCATGGCACTGTCTACAGAGGAACTCTAAGAGATCAAACGGTTGCCATTAAAAAGTGTAAGATAGTCGATGAGAGCAAAAAGAAAGAATTCGGAAAAGAGATGCTTATTCTCTCACAAATCAACCACAAAAACATTGTAAAAATCCTAGGTTGTTGTCTAGAGGTCGAGGTTCCCATGCTAGTATATGAGTTCATCCCAAATGGTACTCTATATCACTATATCCATTACAAAAATAATGGATCCCACATTTCTCTCGAAACCCGCCTAGTTATTGCACATCAATCAGCAGAAGCACTTGCCTACTTGCACACTTCAGCATCTCCTCCAATTTTCCATGGAGATGTCAAGTCTGCAAATATTCTCTTGGATCAAAATTACACGGCAAAGGTGTCAGATTTTGGAGCCTCAATACTGGTTCCGACAGATGAAGCACAATTTGTCACGCTTGTGCAAGGAACGTGCGGGTACCTTGATCCAGAATACCTGCAATCTTGTCAACTAACAGACAAGAGCGATGTGTACAGCTTCGGTGTAGTTATTCTGGAGCTTCTAACCAACAAGCCCGCAATTGATTTTTTCGCGCCAGAAGAAGAGAGGAGTCTTTCGTCTCGCTTCCTTTCTGCTATGGAAGAGAACAAAATGCAAGACCTTCTAGATGATGAAATTAAACATGAAGATGATATGGAACTAATCATGGAGGTTGCTAAACTATCTAAGGAATGTCTAAATATGAAGAGGGAAGAGCGACCTACGATGAAAGAAGTAGCCGAAGAACTTCTTCGAGTAAGCAAGCTTAAGCAGCATCCTTGGGGACAAGAGTACAATCCCGAAGAAACAGAGACTCTGCTCAATGAACGATCCCAACATGCAATAGAGATTGAGCATACAAGCAATTATTTCAATATTGATAAGGAAGCAGAGGAGAGCATTGCCATCGGTCGTTAATTACCTTAATCTCTTGTCATATTTATGTCGGTTGTATATTTTATTTTCTCATTATTATCACCTTTCTTATTATGTAGTCATTTTGGTTTCCATAAATGTATTGTATTGTATTATGTTGTTGGAAATGCTTTCTCCTGTATTGTATTGTATTATGTTGTAATTTATGATTTCTTTGTGATCCAGTTTGTATAATTCCATCAGCTTCCTTATAATGTATAATTGTATTGGGTTCCAAGATTTGTAATAGGAAATAAAATTAGTCCTAATAAAGACAGATTCTACGCTAATATCTCCATTCTTATATTAAGCACGTCAATATCCTGATCCTCCAACGTCTCTAATTAAAAGATGAAATTTCAGATTGAATATCAACCCTCCAATCAAATAATTTGTGAAGGCAGGAGGAAGAGGGTTACACGAATTGTGCATGCTGCTATAAGGAATGCAAAGTAGAAGAGGACTTGCAGCATTTGCAATGAGAAAGCGGGTCAAAATTCCAGAACTTACCTTAAGGTTAAAGAAAAATTCCTTGTTGGTCTTATTTTTATTTTTTACATTTTTTGTAAGTTAGAAATCAAAATTACCGATCCCTATCCGATCCGATCCGTATCCGTATCTGTATCCGAAAAATAAATGCAGATACAAATATGATTTTACCACTATCCAATCCGTATCCGATCCGTTTGCACCCCTAGCTGCGACTATGTGGTTTCTGTAGGAGAGGAACTAGATGTACCTATTGTTTTGATACAAGAAGGTGTTCTAGATGACTAGACCCCATGGATTCAACAGATCTCGCAAGAGCAACCTCGCTAAGAGTTACACAATCAAATGGTGATGACAATGAGTCTGAAAGCCAAGAACAAGATGTGCCTAATTAATTAGTACATTATTTTTTTGGTTTTGAAACACAAGCATTGGAACACAAATACCAGCTAACAACAACCATGCACCATGAAAGAGGGAAAGGCATCAAGTCTGAAATGAATAAGAATAGGTTTCATTATTAACACATCATGTATATATCAAATATATTCTGATATAACATTGCACACCATGTCCTATCAGGTATGTGTGCTTACTAATTACTAAATGCATGGCTCTTTTGCACAAATTACAAGCTATCTATCATAGTGTTTGATAATCTCAGTTCAATATGCTTTAGTGCTGGCAAGTGGTTTGGATGCAACCAATTATGAAGATTTTCTAGTTTGGGGCAGGTCGAAACGACTAATTTAGTGATGAAACGAGGGAGGTGAGAGATAGTGAGGCTTCTTACAAATATCAAAATGAACTTCTATTAAATTTGGCAAACTGAGAACCAGTAAATTAACCAAATTGTCAAATCCTTTAGGAAAACAATGTAATATAAGCAATCATTCATATTCATATACTTATGAGTTCATTGCACCAGCTTTTTGCTTTAGCAACTGTTAGTATATTCAGAGAGAGCAATTTCTTATATTAATTTGCATAATTCATTTTGCTCCTTCAGCTTTAATTTCTTTAGAAATACTGATACATGACGTATATCAAGACGGACTTTCTGTGTAGAATGGCCATTTTCTATGTCATGGATCACATATTTATTTGAGCCATGTTCATATATGTTACCATGACATTCATGTCCCATATCGTATCCGATACGTACGTAGAGATAGCAAACGTGCCAATCGACGGAGAAATAATCAAAGAAAGAAAGCACAGTTAACACAAAACATGAATCACTAGTAGCTAGGTAACAAGTGATGACTAACAAAAAATCCAAAGAAACAGATTCAAGTAGCCAGAGCGGCGGGACTTGGAAGCTGTTTCTTAACCATGAATCACTAGTTGGTTAAGAAACGGCTTCCAGGTCCCGCCGCTCATTAACATTATCACAATTTTCATTTGTTTAACAATGTAATTGGTTGTTGCAGGAAGTTCAGCATGAAGAGGTGGGTGAGGTGGAGGGACGAGAACCACTGGTAAGTGAGGAAGACACTACTAGAATTTCTGGTTTTTCCAAGGGGAGCCTATGTTATTTCCAAGAGGAGGAATGGCCGTTGGAAATAAAATCGCCTTTTCTAACATACTTAACAATTTCCAACGGGAGACTCATGGAACTAGTAGCGCATGGAAATCCCTGTTGTCGGCCCATGAAAATGTTTTCTATCAGCCCTTGGAAATACTTTATCATGACTCATGACCCGCCAATAGACCAAATAGTATACTTTATTGATAGCCCATGGAAATAACTCTCCCCTTGCGCATGGAAATAAGTTAGAAATATAAAAACATATTATTTCCATAAGCTACCCTTGGAAATGTTTTGGTTATTATGTTTATATAATTTTACAGTGAATGATGATGCTTGCTCCTCTTTGATTGAGTTGCTTGATTAGTGAGATTAAAAATGCTTACTCCTCTTGTATTACTGATTTATACGTGTTATGTTTTGATTGTAATGTCATTTGTAAGTTTATGAGTTTTGATGGTAATGTCATTTGTAAGTTGTCATAAACAAGTTCTGTAAACTTTTATGTTGCTCGTAATGTGTTTGATGAAATGCCTATGTGAGAATTTTATAATTCTAGTAACATAATGTTAAAGATGTGTTCATACACGTGGAATACACATTGAGAACTCACATCTTGTTTGGCCCTGCACAAGTATGCCATTTAGATTTTAAGTCATGAACCAAACCTCAAAACAAAAAAAATCTTGTTCTCTCTATATATATACTTATTCAGATTTGTTGTTTATAGAATCATTTTCTTAATTTAAAAAAAAGATGAGATAGATAATATGTCTCTTTCTCATTGACAATCAATAAAAGATGTTTTACAGTAAAAAAAACTGAGGCTTTTGGACACTAAGCTCTGATAAAATGAGTATCAGTTAAAAAAATTCTCAAAAAAATAAACCAGTAAATTCTACAATATTGAAATTTACAAATGAGTGGCAAAAATGCATTCATAATTGCAAGAATTTCCAATAAGCACTAACATGGATTGCATGGTCCATCCCTATTTTAAGATAAGAACATTAAGCTTTATAAAATAATAAGCACTAATAAAATACACTACAATTGTTTCTATAGATCCGGCACACACAGTTTCTAAAGATGGGAGATGCATTTTCCGCTAATGAAATCTATAACTTGGGTCACAGCTTGGTCTAATGCCGCAGTAACAATCACCAAATTTTGCATCTAGTGTTGCCAAATCAACCTTTGAGCATATCCTAACCTCATTTTCATACCAGTAAACCAAATCAAACAAAAAGAAAACCACACATTCATACCAGTACCCGGTCTTCTCTTAACAGTACCCATCCCTTTTACAGTAAACCAAGAAAAACCAGCAAAAAAACGAAGAACTTAAGAAATCGGCAAATCGACTTACACTTGCAAGTTGTTCCTCTCGGCAATTCAAACCTAGATCATGGCTGATTCTTCAATCGTCTCTGTCACAACCTCATCCTCTCTACCCAATGTTATCAATCCCATCCAGTTTCAATACACATTCAATCCAACTTTAGTACTTTATGTTGTCCCAGACTTTTTTCCTGAGAGATGAAAACTTTTTTAGTTAGGTGCAAGCTCCACGAGTATGCATGAAAATTCATTGACTTCGGTGGTGAGAATCACTTTTCAAATTCTTTGGTGGTGAGAATCCCTCACTAGTGGAATTCCTCTCATTTTCATCAGCAGCTCAAAACCCATTTCAATTCATCAGTAGCATGGCTCATACAGGTTTAAATGTAAGGGCATAATTGTCTTTTTATTACTATTAATCAGTGTTTTAAATTGATTTAATTGATTCAAGAGAAGAAAAAGAATATTAAATAAAAAACTTGGTTG
Source organism: Carex parvula (assembly GCA_025461045.1). Classification (NCBI taxonomy): domain Eukaryota; kingdom Viridiplantae; phylum Streptophyta; class Magnoliopsida; order Poales; family Cyperaceae; genus Carex; species Carex parvula. The sequence goes on along the minus strand of JAJGRW010000359.1, from coordinate 377,394 downwards.
CAGCTATTTCAACAATTTCTCTTAAGACTCCTTTTCTAATAAATAAAGCTCAATAAAAGATACGAAACAAATTTATAGACTGGACATGAACAAACAAAATATAGGTTATATCAATTTTACATATCATGCATTTTAGATTTAACACTCTCAGATACAAGTGTAATTTGATATTGTTTGACCCTAAAAAGTTGCTACTTAAAATTTAACATAATAAGTAGCTACTTCTATTGGAAAAATATCAAAATCACACATGGATCCCTAAAAGGAGTTGAGTGTAACATATTAAAGGTCTGGGTAATATTCTATACATGAAACCATGAATTTTGATGTATCCCACACTTAAAATCACATGGGAATTGAATAACTTCCTACAACTTAAACAATGCATGGATAATATTCTGGGTACAAAGAAAGGGTAATATCTAGTAAATCCCTGTTTCAAGGTACCCTGGGTACAAATTAGAGGCTCTAAGCAAAACCCAGCAAGAATGGGCCCGACTGTCAGCGACTCATTTGAAATTTCGCTGAAGTCACGGTTTGCATAGACACGGAGCATACATGGTAAAACCCCTAGACCAAATTGACAGCCATATGGCTCACTGTGAGCCGTAGCCACTCAAATCCCCGAGAGGGACACTGGGTTTTAAAATCGGATAAATTTCGCTGGAGGTCACTCAACTTTGTCATTTGTCACGAATTGGTCACTCAAGTTTGATTTGTCCATTTCTAGTCACTCAACTTTGTCATTTGTCTCAATCAATCACTTTATATTTTTTCGTCCAAAATGGTAACAGAATATTCTCATTCCGTCCAAAATATACGGAATATACTAGTTCAGTCCAAAATACTAACGGAATGAGAATATTCCGTCCAAAATACTAACGGAATGAGAATATTCCGTTAGTATTTTGGACGGAAAAATATAAAGTGACTTAATTGGGACAAATAACAAAGTTGAGTGACTAAAAAGGGACAAATCAAAATTGAGTGACCAATTCGTGACAAATGACAAAGTTGAGTGACCTCCAGTGAAATTTACCCTTTAAAATCTCAGCGGGGTGACCCCTTCGTTCAGCGTGCGCCTGGCGCACTATACACCATGAACAAGCCGATTTACGGCCTATGGTGCACCGAGCCCAGTCAGAGAATAAAGAAAAGAATTAGAAAGAAGGGTACTATAGCGAAAGAGGGAATGACAAATGGGCCCCACCCGCAGCCCTCTCCTTCTTCTTCCTCTAGCCCGCACCTGAGTGATTTTCAAACTCTAAATCCCAGGAAATTGTTAAGTTTTAATCCCAAAGCTCATCTGAAATCTTTGAGCACTCTTTGCCCCTCTCCGCTGCCTAATTTCTTAATTATTTACTTTCTCCCAAAGCTTCAATTTCAACCAAGAAAGAAATAAGGAAGAAAACGAGAAACCCGAGCTTAGATAAAAATTGGGCTCTAGGGCTTCGGGTGTGCACTCAACAGCCTTTTACGATGCTATATAGGCTATCAATTTGGTTTAAAGTGAACCCGAAATGGTGTATGGCCGGTATGGCACAAGCTCGGTTCTTGCCTTAAATGGAAAACATCAAATGGATTGCTCAAATGATAAATTGACCTCGAGAGCAACTTAAACAATCATGGGTGACACTAAGAGCCATGTCCTTGCTGACAGAAAAAAGGGAATCATGAAGGGCTCATGTTTACCTCTCGGTGTACTGCCAAGGCATTGTATCTCGCCTTTTACAGCTGTGCTGAGCTCAGTGGTCCGTTCCAACACGTGTTACACTCCCCCTGGAAGAAGCCAAAAATAGAAGATTCTTCTCCCAGGGTGCAGGAGCACGTTTATTGCACCTTACCACATTTAGCCGTGTAATCAAGGGCTCAAAATCGGGTATTGCATTGTAAACCGATCTAAGGGCTGAGATACATCCAGCAAAGGATCAATGACATGTTACACTTCCATTGGTCAGGTTATTGCCATGTATGCATGAGTATATGAAGTAATATGATCAAGGCCTTTGATCAAATGGTTGATGTGCGTGATTAAAGCCACATAACCAATGCCTAAAACCCTAGACCCTTGCTGCCTATATAAGAGGGCATGAAGCTCAGTTAAAACATATAGAAAGACCACCATAATACACAGGAGATAGAGAGATAGCAAGAGATAGAAAGAAAACAAAGAAATTAGTGTTCTTCTTCCTTTGTAAGAGTGAAAATCGAAAATTAGGTAATAAAATACCTAAAAAAAATGTAATCTTTGATGTTTGAAGTTCATATGAATAAAGTCTTTTAGTGAAATAAAATCTTTTTTTTTTTTTTTTTTGAATCTTTGGTTTTATGGTTCTCTGTTGGAGCTTCCTTCTTGTATTTTCTTCTTTTTCTTATTTTCTTATCTTGAACTTTTGAAAAATACAAAATGAGATAACTTCATGATATTTGAGCTTATTTCATAAGCAAGCATGAAGTTTAATGATCATCAAGTAAAAATGATATGCACATAAATATGTTAAATGAATAAAAAAAAAAAGAATCTTTTCTTTTCCCTTTTTCTTTCTTTCCTTTTTTTTTATTTGCTGCCTTTAAAAATAAAAATATATATATTTTGGTTATTAGTATTTTATTTCCCTTTTGCACTTCATTTCTATATGAAAACAAAGTAAAAAAGTTTAAATATGCAAATCTGATTTTTCTTGAAACTTTCTTTAAATTTCTATGCTCTTAACTCTTGTATGAAATAATCAAATAGCAAAGATGCATGTGTTGAGCTGTATAGTTCCTATTGCATCCAACCTATTTCAATTATTTTATTAGAAAGGGTTAAGAGTAATAAAAATGAGTTATAATGGTTGAGCTATATAGTTCCTACTATAATCTCCTTGATATGGGACCTATGTTGCACAAATGAGTTCTAAATGATCTCTTCATGCATAAATGCATATTATGTGTATAAAAGACACAATATAAAGAGATTAAATAGACATTTGTGCAAAATAGTGAAAGAATGAGGTTCAAATTGCAAATAGATGTCAACTATGTTGAAAATATCATTTGTATATTTGAATTAATGATTTCTTGATGATTTGTCCCTTTGGTCAAGTGAGATTATACAAATATGTGATTTCAAACAAAATCAGGGGCTTCCCTGCATAAAACTAAATTTTAATAGATTTTTGATGTTTAAAAATAGTGGTGCAATGAATTCTTGGAATTTTGGATTTTTCCCCTTTTTCCTCTTTCTCTTTGTTTGCACCAACTTGTAGCCTAAAAGCTACTCAAACTTGTTAAAACTCAAAACCAGTCATGATAAAGGTTTCCCATAGCTCCTGGTACCAGCCAATGAATAGTGACAACACCAAAAATCAAAGAATGTACCATTGGTACAAGAAATGCACTCAAAAGTGCTCAAATGACCTTTCCTGGTAAAATAGACAGCCCAGATTGACACAGGGACCAAAATGAAAAATGGACTTCACCATCATGTAAAAGACATCAAGACACACAAATTTGACACAAATTTGACATTTTTCTGATTTTATTTCGATTTTATATAAATTTTTGAAATTCAGATTTAAAAACAGAAAAAACAGCACTTTAATGATAAAGGGGCTGCTGCTGGTAAATGGACAGCACTGGTTGACTGGAAAATCAAACCAAGGAACAAACATCATGATTAAATAGAAGACTTCAAAATACATAAAATGGACATAAATTTCATATTTTTCTGATTTATTTCAATTTAATATGGATTTTCAAAGTTCAGCTTTTGAATGAAAAGAAAATCAGCATTTAAAACAGAAAAATTACCTTTCATGCCCCTCTGCACAAATAAATACTTTAAAAATAGAAATAAAATTCCAAAAATCATAAAAATTCACATAAATACTCCCTGACCTTCCCTTATGATCTCATGATAAAAAATTACATATGCTTTTGGTTGAATTATCAAAAACATATGAATTCGAAGCTAATAGCATATGCTTAAATCTGAAATTAAATGAATTTCCAAATTAAACTCTCCACAACCCTAGATAAGCTTTCATAAGTCTGCAGGTACTTGCCTAAACCCCTAAACCATGTCCAGAACCGAAAGATCGAGATCTGGTACCAAACCGGTACCATATCAGAAACCTTGAATTACAAATATGCTCAAGCATTGATTAAATCCCAAATTGAAAATACAAACGATTTTCCTCATAATGAAATGATGTTATTCGAATAAGTAATCAGAGGAGAAGGCAGGGAGATCGATGAAACCGAACATGGATTCTAGTCGGTACCGGAGATTCCCAATGTCAGCCCAGTTCCGCCGCCTCCGACGGTCGACCGTCGCCGATAGCATATCCACTATGCTCGCCTCTCCAAGGCGATTCTAGTGGCGCCCTCCTTTAGCTCTGCCGTGACCGGTAGCTCGCCTGAGCAACGGTGAAGCCCAAACCCCAAATCGGGTCTCAAACCATGACAAACCCGATTGGCACGGATCTCAAAACACCATGAGTCATTCGATTTCGGCGCCAAAGCCAGCAGTTCAAATGAGTAACGCAAATCTAAAAGGGACTCAAATCTAACGGCCCATGGACTTCTGTTTTGTAGGACCCATATGTCAGTGGTCTCGATTTTGATACGATCCCTTGGGCCGAATCTCAAAATTAAATCTGAGGCTAGCACTAATTTTAAAGCCCAAGCCCAAATCGCAAAGTTCAATGTTTAAATCCAACATTCAACACAAATCATAAGGCCCAAACTCACATTCAAAGCCCATAAATCCGAATCTTAAAGCCCATCTGATAAATAAAACCCGTTTATAATAAGGCCCTTAAAGAAAATATAAATGTTTACAGAAAGGTCCTTTTTGGTCCTTTTCAAACATAACTTTTTCATCTTAAGTCCAAATTGACTCAAACCACCTCCAAATGAACCCAAATTGAATTCTTCATGTTTCTAAATCAAAATTGAACATGTCCAAGTATCAGCTAAACCCTGAAATGACCAAAATACCCTTTCTTCGAAATTAAATGATTTTATTTCCTCATAACATGTAAATAATTAATAAAAATGTAAATAAATATGTCTTAAATCAAATATAAGCAAATGATGTACGTACACTTTTTAAATATCCAAATCCCTATTCTAAAATATAATAAACATTATTTTAATATGAAAGTCACAAACACACACACATGTCCAAACAAAGAGAACCAAATCAAAACCAAAGTCAATACATGAGTCCCCTTTTAGCCCCTTTATTCAATTCACAACAAATAGGTCCAAATCCCGAAATGGACGAGGTGTTCAGCATGGCTTGGAAGGGTGTAATTAACAGTGAGGGCTTGCGCCCACTGGGAGTTAAACGTCCCCACAATCATTAAACTCTCTCGATAGACTGATTACGAACAGTAGGTCTGTCGAGGGTGAAACAGAAGGAACTGTAAAAAGAAATGAATGTTTCAAATTCGATGTTCTCCCCATGTCTTAAAATTGAGAGCATTGAACCATGAGACATTTAACACATGCACACACCTTCCACTCGTTGTGCAACTTTCTGCGCCCTACAGATATATTAATAGGATACAACAAATTTACAAATCGGGCCTTTTAACACTCTCAAATACAAGTGTAGTTTGATATATTAATAGAATTAAGCTTGACTGCTTGAGTTGCTTCTTATATGGGGGCTGCGAAATAAAGGTGAAATTGATAAAGACTGTGCAAGAAAGGTGTGAAATTGAGAAGGCAATGGATTTTCATCGAACTTGTGCACTTATGTTTACTAAAAATTTCCACATTTTATAACTCCTCCTAACTTTAAAATTAGAAGATCTAAACACTATAACTACCAAACAAAGAAAATTATCAGTTTAATAAAAGCTAGTGTACTTATGTCATTTCATCGAACACCTTGAGTGCACATAATCAAACACCGGTATACAACTTAAAAAACTAAAAAAATGTACAACAAGGAACTAAAGAAAATGGGGGCAAGGAAGAACTAAAGAAAATGGGGCAAGGAACTAAAAAAATGTACAACTAAGAGAGGCGAGGTGGAGGGCAGTGATGTGGAGAGAAGTGCGACGAGTTAAAGAAAATGGGGCAAGAAAGAGAGAGGGGGGCGGGGAGGGCTTGGTATGCTCGGGCTTGGAGGGTGAGAGAGAGCGAGAGAGAGTGAGAAGGGCTGAAAAATGTTTGAGCTTGAGCGAGAAAGAAGGTGGGTGGGTTTGAGCTAGAGTGAGAGAGGGAGCAATTAAAAGTGCGCAATCCAGAGTGAAATTGCAACGGGCCTTTAAAAGAACTTTTGCTGAACGGTGGGACATCAATTGTCAGAGAAGAGAAAAATGGCGCTGAAATGAAAAGTTTGGAGGGTGGGACATGATTGTCAGAGATGGTAGAAAGGGAGAAAGGGCGCAGAAATGAAAAGTTTGGAGGGAGAAATGAAAATAAGTCTCAAGTACGGTAGTGAAGAAATCTGGAGTCCTCTTAAGCTAAAAATCAGGACCCATCTGTCACTGAATAGATATGTATAAAAAATGTAACTAGTATTATTAAATGGAGATGTCCATTGATAATTAGGATAGCACATTTTTAATCTGATGGTTTAGATTTACAAATGTTCATAACCCTTCGATGTTTCGATATTCCGTCGACTTGATGGATAGGTAAATAAAAATAAAATTTCATCAAAATTTGCTGCAGGAATATATATGCAGTGCTCTTTAACTTCGACGGTTCCGATTGACCAACGGACGACGTGTTTACGTGCGCATTCATTAAATCACAAAGCAAGAGTATATGTTTCAATAAAAATAAAATTTCATCAAAATTTGCTGCAGGAATATATATGCAATGCTAGCTCTTTAACTTCAACGGTTCCGATCAACCAACGGACGACGTGTTTACGTGCGCCTTCATTAACTCACAAAGCAAGAGTATATGTTTCATTAAAGAGCACTGCATATATATTCCTGCAGCAAATTTTGATGAAATTTTATTTTTATTTACCTATCCATCAAGTCGACGGAATATCGAAACATCGAAGGGCTATCAATAATTCATGTTGGATCGAGCTCGGACACAATAAAACTTCATAATTTTTAGTTTGATTACGTTCAGTATTTTCCCTTGATCATTGCAAAACAAATTTGAAATCATTTCATTGCAGATCGACCGTTGATCGCTCATGTGAAAATGAACAGTCCGTAAATATTTACTAAATTTGAAGGGACAAATAATTATGAAAGTCAATAAAATTTACAATTATAAGTATGATTTTGGTCATAGAAACTGTAACAAATTTAAAAATATTTTTTTTTAATTCTTTCATATTATTTTCTGTAATGCATTAACTAATTTGTAAATATGTAAATCTGAACGGTTCGATTGAAAATGTGTTGTCCTGATGTCTTCATTTAAGAGGTTGTGGGTACTCTCTGAGGTAGCATAATATTTTTGTTTAGATCCGAACCTAGGCGATGCACAGGCTCCTTTAATATTCGTTTAGACGGCTCCAATCTAAACACAAATGTTATATTACCTTAGAGTATATGAATTGGTGGGTAGGTCTCCCAGCGCAATACAAAGCCCCTTCTCCTCTCAGCCTCTATGGACTTGGAGAGTTTTTTTTAATCTGATCGAGCCTCCATTTATTTTTCCTCTTCCCGCTAATTTACGCCAAAACCCTAGCTTTCTTTTTCTTCCCTCCCATTCTACAGTTTTCGCTCAAATTCCCTCTCCCGCTAATTACCAAACATCTCCCCTCCTGTCCTCTCTTGTGGAGACTCAGACCCGCCTCTCTCTCGCCCAAATCCGATCCGAGTCGCCATGGAGTCGTCCAGCCCTCCGCTTTGTTCTAAGAGAAATCCCTCACTTCCTTGTCAGCTCAGTTACTCTCACCTCTCTGCACCTTGTGTCGGCGACTGGTGGCTGTTATAGGCGGTGGCGCCTCCTAGACCCTGATCTAGGTCTGAGCCTTTATCGATTTTTTATCGCATTTCTTAATAATTTTGACTTAGATTGGATCTGTGAAATCGTTTAGACTTATCAATTGGAATGCATGTGATAAATTTGATATTTCGTTCAAAGTTTACGGACACCTCTTGAATTAAACACTCATGGTTCCTGTTTGAGAGAGTCTTTTCTCGTTTCTTTGAAATTTAATTTGCTATTGTATCTCAATCTCAATGTTTGATCTTATTTGAAGTATGCTGGTCGTATATGGGTATTCAATTTAATGTCAGGTCAAGTTTGGGCATGACTTTCTGTAACACAGCAAGTTTCAATTCAGTTTGGTGGGTTAATGTTTGTTTTCCATGGTGATAGAATTTACATTTGATTTAATCAAGTTCATGGGAAGTGTTTAAGCTTGTGTTAAGTTCGAGTTGCTATTGGATAAGGTTAGAGACACTACAACAAAAAGGGGCTTCAGCGACCGGTTGAGTCGCCGGTCGCTGAAGACCCAAAAAAAAATAAAAAAAAATAAAAATTTAATGTTTTGACGACGAACCCTTCAGCGACTGGCGCCTTACCTGTCTGTGACCGATTTTGGCCCGATAGCAGAAGGGTATTTCTAAAAAACCCCCACCAAACCCTTTCTTTTCTCTCTGATTCCCGCGGTTTAGGGTTTTAGCGAAACAAAAACACACCCCTCTCTGTCTACTGGGGGCCGCCCCCTTTTCCCCTTTGGTGCCTTCTTTCGCTGTTTCCTTCTGGGAGAAGGAAACGGAGGCGATCGCCTCTTTTTCTCCCGCGCGGTCGTGGTTCGAATTTGAGGGTTCTCTCTCTCTCGGGTATTATAAACCTCTCACTCTCTCTCGATTTCGGTTTTTCGCTCTCTTTCCCTTCGCTCATGTGCTGAGAAAAATCTCTCTCGATTTAAGTTGATCCGGTGCCTTCCTTGTGCTATACTGGTGCTCGAAGGTGCTTGTTCTGGTGGTGTTGCTTGCTGATTTTTCTTGACGGCCGGAGGCGAGGCAAGCACCTTGGTGCCGGCCGTTTTTCGCTGCCCCTTTTTGCAATCGGAGCCTTTCTCGGTAAATGTTCAAGCCCTCCTTTTTAATTTATTGATCGTGTGCTTGGTGAGACATTATCGTATATTTTGACTTATCGGTTGTCTCGCACGAGTTGTTGATTTTCTCGGCGTGTCAATGAATTTTTGTGATGAATTCGGGGTGTTGATCGATTGAGTGCGAGATTGTTGATTTTTCTCGACTCGATCGAATTGGGGTTTGGGTCTGACCTTACCAGTACCATTACTGGTACTGGTTTCTTTTGCCTCTTTGTGATTGAGGGTGCTGATGCACATTTTCGGTGCCTTTTTCTTGTTGTCTCGCGCGAGTTGTTGATTTTCTCGGCGAGACGATGAATTTTGGGACTGTGTCGTTTTGTGATGGTTGTGTGATTCTCTTGCTTGCTATCTTTGCTGTTGCTTTCGCTGGTTCTGGCTTGCTTGCTTGCTATCGGCAACTGTAATTCAGGCAAGGTAGTTTTGTGCTTTCATAGGCTGAAATTCAGGTGCTTTACTGTTGGTTTTTGAACTACTTGCATACTATTGAACTGATCAACCCTATCTAGGCAAATGCAGCCTCAGTGACCTGACAATGAGTTGCATAACCCTCAATTAAACCCTAGCCTCTTTCTTTTATGAACTAAATTTTTCATAAGAAGCAATTCTGCTAGGACTTGAATAATATAATATAGGCTCAATCACTCTGTTGTGCAATTGAATACCTGCACTAGCTAGGGTTGGAAGTACTGCTGGTAAGATATAATGTTAATAAAGCTAAGAATTTGTAAACAATAACATGGTCTCTTTGCACTGAATTTCACAATGTTTTGTCGCTGAATAGTTATTTAATGAGATCAATTTTATTTTATAGGCGGGTGTGGTGGCTGCTCGCAAAGCTGTGAATATACAAACACTTCCTGCCATAATGATATTGCACCTAATGAGGTTTAGTTATGGTGGTCACAGGAGCAATAAGCTTCACAAACAAGTGCAATACCCTCTTGAGCTGGTTCTTGGCCGTGACCTGGTGATCTCCCCATCAGAGGTGAATCTTTTAACTCCTTTTCTTTTTCCTCTCTTGCTGCTTACTAGTTGTGATGATTAGAAGTCAAGGATAGCTTGAAGCTAACTCAAGTATTAGTTTTGTTTGTTTAATAGTTCAATTTGGTACTATTTTCTTGTCAAGAAAAAGTCCGGCACTGTCTTGAAATGTATCTTTGTTGAATTGCTTTTGCTCTTGCTTTGTTATGTCGCGGGTATTTATATTAGTTATATAAAAATAATGAGCTGTATATCAAACTATGCTCTTAGGATCTTTTATTTTATCATAATTTGCACTATTCAGACAACTAGCAAGCCTTATCTGACAAGACATCTGTGAGTAAATATTGTCTAATGATTTTGCATGCTCTGACACATTCTCGTTTCATGCAGAGGAGAAGATATGAGCTCGTGGCAACCGTCACACATCATGGTAGGGATCCATCAAAGGGACATTATACAGCTGATACCAGGTATTCAAATGGTCAATGGCTAAGGTATGACGATGCATCTGTCACAGCTATCAATACAAAAGACGTCTTGCACGAACTAGCTTATATCTTATTCTACAAGCAAGTATAGGCTGGATTCTGCTGTGCTACTACTCCATAGGTTATCGAGTGATCGACATGGGCAGTTTAGGTTGGGTAGTAAAAGGGTGTCAGAAACATGAAGAAAAGTGCTGGTGGTGGTAAGTTGAGGATTAGGATTTTGCATGATTGAGGCCTTGTAAATTTTCTGTGCTTTTGTTGTTCTGGCAAAGGATGATGCTGGCTCTGTCACACTTATTTTATTTTAGGTTGATAGTCAACTTTTCCTCTTTTAATCCCGGTTTCATGTTTATGTTCAAATGCTTGCATGTGAATTATATATTTGTCGATCGAAAACGACGACGGTAAATTGTATATTTGCTTGTGAATTATGTTTTCATTGCTTGGTACGTTTCGTACCAATTGGGAAAAAGAAAAATAACAAAAAAAACATCAAAAAAAAAACAACCTTCTGCTACCGATTTTGAACCATCAGCGACCGGCCAATCGGTCTCTGATGATCTTGCGCCACGTCAGCACGCAGCATCAGCGATAGAACTAATCGGTCGCTAAAGGGGTCATCAGCGACCGGCGCCTGACCCTTCAGCGACCGGTGACGTCAGCGGGGTGGTCATCAGCGACGAAGCAACTGCGTCCGGGTCATCTGCGACCGATTTCGATCATCAGCGACCGATGGACCCATCAGCGACCGGCGAAAATACCTTCTGCGACCGATTTGGCCGGTCGCAGAAGGGTATGAATGCTGTAGTGAGACAGACATTGTCTTTGTTTTTATGATTTTTTTTAAGTCTTAAGCATTTCATCTGTATTTCTAATGATGCAGGCTTGCCTTATTGTAGACATAGTATAACACTTTGTAGATGCCAAGCTCAACTTTTCTATAATCAAATGACAAGGATGTAAATTTTCTTATTTTGGTGTAATGAGCAGCTACATAAAAATAATTACTTGTAGGTGTATATATGCATGAATGAAATCATAATTTGCTAAATAAAACTTGTTCTTATTCAGTAAATATGAAGAGACATGTGCTCCTCGTGTGCAGCAGTTATGTTTCCTCACTTGCAATTCATGCAGCAAGATATTTCTCGGTTATTTATAATGTAGCACAAAACCTTACCACGTAGTACTACAGTTTGTCGAACAATAGAGAGTTATTAGAAGTATTTAACCAATCGTCAGTAATCTAGGCCAAATAATTTTGGTAAATTCAAGAAATGCATGCTGAATTCTAAAAAGTTGAGTATCTTGTGATAAAAAGTTGATTTTATAAGTTAGGTTTAATTTCTCATTATTTAGAAACTTTTGCTCTTGCTTACAAGGTGTTCGATGGATTGCCACAAAGATTGGGTTGAGGTGCGAATTACTGCAATTTTTAATCTGGTGGTGCCTTTTCTTTTCATTTTAGATAGTCAGTTGCTCATAAGGTGTTTGATGAATTGCTAGTAAATGGTTAATTGGGAGTTTGATACAAGGCGCTTCTCTCGGCACCAAGATATCATGTATGACTCACCTACATGCATATCAGGTAATAACCATGCTTGTACCAGCCCCATACATAAGTGAAATTAAGCCACACATGCTGGTATACTGAGTTGCCTAAACAGCCCCAATTTGACCTTCTGTCAGTATAACATCTGTACAGAGAACTCTGAACTGAAATTGATCAAATCCTTGCACACACACACACACTAGACACATATACAAGCACACTGAAAAAAGAATCTCCTGAAAAGAATTTTTCTACAATTTTTGGTGGCCATTTGAATCTCATATCCTGAAAACCAAAAATACTGTTAAAACAGTGTACTGGCACACCAGCTGATCCTCACAAAACAGTGAAATTCACTAAGTTCCAAGCCTTCATAATATTTGAAACTTTTGAAAATAAACTACACATGTTAACCATCATTTCCATATAAAGAAATAAGAATTTGGTGTAGCCATTTGCTCACAATAATTTTCTAAAGATGGACTGTCAAAATTGCACTGTTTCATGTATAACTGTCACCAAAAACATGCATGTTCATCACAGTTCTAGTTATAATAAAAATTTGATACTTGTACACTGAAAAACATGTTCATCAATGGTTATTTCCATATAAAGAACACCCAATATAGTGTAGCCAATTAATTATTTGGTTGATATAATGGACTTAAAAGACACTTGAGAATTGTTTGTTTTTTTTGCAATATATAAAACACTAGGTTTCACTTGATGAGGTAATAAATGTTAATTCAATGCTACTTCTAGACTATGCTTGAAATTTTTGTTGGAAATAATTCACCAATGTATAAATATGCATGAACAAAATGATTTCTTACAATTTTTTTTTGCTTTTCAGATGGTGGCAATAAATGAGACTGAGTTCAACTATCATGATAATGTCAGCCCCTTAACTATGATGTCTTTGTTAATGCCTTAATTCCGGTAAGACAAGCACTTTTCATATGCTTGCATTTCCATAATCTGTAACTTCAACTAAATTAAACTTACAAAGTATATTAGAATTTCCATTATTGTTGGTATTTTAATTTTCTGAAATTTACTTCTGTACTAAAGTTGCCACAAATTATAAAAGAATATGTCCAATTAGAGCAGTATTTTCTTTCCTTTTATTACTTCTAAGGTTTGAGACAGGAAGCCAAGATTGTATTGCCACTGTATTTTTTTCCTTGTATTTTTTGTTATACATGTACTTTTTTCCATTACTACTTATATATATGTACTTCTTTTTTGTACAATATGGAAACAATGCTTGAAAAATTCAAATATCCAATAATCAACGATACTCTACTCTGTAAAACAAACTAACTCAGTTTCTCATTTTTACAGCAGTGAGAACAACATAGCAAGATAAAAGGAAGCATGACTGCATGGTTCTTGTAAAAATATTTTTGCAAATTTAGTCAATTTTAGATATAATTTTATTAGTCGTCTTGAACTAGGGCATATTTTGGTTATATATAGAAGTTTCTTTTAGCATTTCTATTGTAATGTTTTTTGGTATTTTAATACAATGTACTATGATTATACTATGTCTATTAATGTTAATAAAGTGTTTTTTCTCTATATTTCAATGCGTTTGTTAATTACTTGTTTTTTCTCTATATTTCAATGTGTTTGTTAATTTGGCTAAATGGAATTGGGGAATTTGGTTGAATGAGAATTGGAGAATTGGGGAATTGGGGAATTGGCTGAATGGAAATTGAAAGAAATCAGGTGGGTCCCATGTTGGATAGTCTTGGAAATACTAATGTGGGTCCCACATATGCTGCCCTTGAACTGGTTGGGACCCACGTTGGATAGCCTGGGAAATACTCTGTGGGCCCTTATTTGTTTGCCTTGGAATAAATAAGGTGGGACCAACAAACATTGCCCTTGGAAATAATCAGCCCTTGGGTTGGATGTAAAAGTATTTTCGAGCGTACTTTTTCCGAGGGCCAGCACACGAAAAAAGCCAGAAATTAGTATTTCCAAAGGCTCCCTCGGAAATACTGGGTATTTCCATTGAAGGCTTTTGCGACGGCCTTTTTCCGAGGGTGGCGCACAGAAAAACCAATTTCAGGGCTTGTTCCGAGGGTAGGCCCACGGAAGAAGTCATTTTCTGCCCTTAGAAAAAGATCCCATTCTAGTAGTGAGAGTTAGAATAGCTTGGAAAGATTTTAAAATGGTCTACAACCGATATGTTCGGACCCCCTATCAGCCGGAGGTAGCTTTGTATGCCCTATCTTACAGGAGCTAATTAGAAATGAGGCCTTCGAAATTGTAGTGGAGTTTACCGATCTGAGGGATTTAATGGCTTTGCAGTGTCTGGACGTCTCTATCATCCAAGTCTATTCGCTGTGAGTATTTATTTTTTTTAAACATATTTATTCTCTTCACAATTAACTCCTTTCTCTCTAGTCTGACAATCCTTACTTTCAGGTATTGCACGACCATTATTTCGGGCGGTGTGAAAAACAATTTGCACATCGGACATATGGATGCAAATCTTGTGATTGTGATGATCTTGTCAAATACTTCTAATTCCTTGGGATCCAATACCATGTTACCCATTATGCCCTTCTAATGAGAAAACTATCTTCTCACTGAACTTTCAGCATACTGATTCCTAATTAAGAGGAATTAATGAGATAAATTCAGGTAATTGTCTTATTTCGTTTCTTCTTGTTAGTTGCATTATTATACAATTAGAGCAATTAATGAGATAAAGGTCAGCTAATTGTTTTTTTTTCTTCTAATTTTATAGCTCTTAGAGTTTCATTATTATTGTATTTCTTTGAGTTGTTGTTGCAGTTATAATGAGTTTGATAGTAATATTGGTTCCATCTTCCTCTTCTCCATTTTTCCTCTGTGGTGGTTATGAGAATAGTACAATTCTTTTTTTTTTAATTTATGTTTGCTTACAAGATGAGAGTTCTGATCATGCTCTTGTTATGCCAAAAAGTCAAAAAAGAATACAAAATATTAGTAAGAAAGAAATAAAGGCAAAAGTAGATTCTCGGTATTGATACTATTGTGCAATCACTTATTCACTCAATTTCTTATTGGAATGCAGTCCGAGACGACAGCTCAAAGCGATCTCACCTCGTTTACGAAGTTGGTGCGAATTTTCACACACTTGAGCTATGAGGGTCATTTTAGTTTTTGATGATTGTGTTTTTGGTGTGTTATGTTGTAATAATGTTTATTGGTGTGGATTCTTGGTGTGTTATGATGATCGCTTTTCTTAAATGCAAAGATTATGCTAAGCATTAATGTGAGATTAAGATTTTCTAACGGTATTTTGGGTATTGTTCTTTGTTACGTGTAATAGTTTTTCTTGTTGTTGTAATAGATATTTTTCAGTTTGTAATGTAATGCAGTTTTTTTATGTGATAGCTTTTTGATTGCATTTTTTTTATTGTAACATTTGCATACCTCTCTAGGGAGATTTAAAACTACAACAATAGATAAATTAATGAATAAAAGTACAACATTTACTGTAACATTTGGCCGATGCTCACACCAGAATGGATTAGACTAGTGCAATGCAAATTAGAATTAGTATGTGAACTAAGAGCCTTGTACAATTTGATATGACAGTAAATTTTTCGAACCTTGATTTGTGATTGCTACTATAATTCTCAGTCCAATAACAAAGAAGCCATCAAAAGCAAAAATGTTGGCCTGATGCTGACATCGAAGCCATAGAAGGCAAAATCGGCCGTTTCGGAGCGGAATCGGCAGTTCTGGATCGGGATCGGACGGTACCGATCTGATCAGGCCGATTTACGCGGTTAGTTAAGATTTCATCAAATTTCGGCCGTTCCGGTCTCATTCCGGTCAAATTTCGGTCGTTCCGGTCTTATTTCAGACCAATTTCGTCCGTTTCAGACCGAAATAGACCGATTTCACCGAAACGGCTGAAACGCAAATTAACCAAACTAAAAAAAAAATTTTGCGCTCTCTGAGACTCGAACCTGCGCCCTTTAGCATGGCAACCAAACTCCACTCCACCACACCACAAAATCTTTCTTATTTAAAATCACAACTCATTTCTATATATCATATTTCAATTTGAGAAAATCATTCAACCATGGATTAACTGTTTTCTTTTTTTTGGTTTGACTGAACTAAAGTGGATTTGTGCTTATATATCACAGAATTTTCTACTGGCAGATGGTGAACAACTTCTTTAATAATTGTAATAATTTTTCTAAATTTTTTGATCAATTTTTTCCTATTTTTTAGTGTAAAACAAGCTTCTGACAAAAAAGTTCGATTTTCCGATCCGATTCGGCCGATCCCGATACTGATTTTTCCTTCTATGATCGAAGCAGTATTATTACATTTGTATTTTTTTTATGGTTACGTATTATTACATTTTTTATTCCAACTACAATATTTTGTTTCATATGAAACTAATAAAATATGATTTCATATAAACTTTTAAATGGCTGCTTACAATATGTAAACCAGTGAAAAACTTGGCTTTTGATAAAGAGCAACTTATGCTACTAAATGAGCATTAAAATTGAAAATAAAAAACGAAGCAAGAACTAGAGTAATTGAGATGGATAAAATAAAACCTGAGAAATGAAACAGATCTCTGCTCTGATATCATGAAAAATCAGATATCGATGACCTTGGTTCAGACTTTCAGATATTGATTGAAAAATAAATTAGCAACGAAACCTTACTATAAATCAAATAGGAGATTGATTTCATCAAAATTAGAGAGAGAGAGAGAGAGAGAGAGAGAGAGAGGGAAGGAAGGAAGGAGAGAGATTAGTTCGTTCAAATTGAAGGAACAAGAGCTGCTGCAGGGAGAAAAAGAAAGAATCGAAGATATTAAAGAGAGACGGACTCCCTTTACTAACAGCTTGATTTTAAGTTTAACGGGAGCGCTCCGTCAACTGTAGATCAAGATTATGGGACCGAATCTTGACGTATGATTGAACGGTGGATTTGTCCATCAGACCAGACTTGGTCCAATGGACATCGGAACGCCCCTGCTTCCTTTTTAAATATATACATGAAGTTTCCTTCTGATTTACGAAACGGAAAAGGGGGGAAAAAGAGTCAGTGCTCCGCGTGAAAAGTTTACACAAACTTTTGCAAAGGTGAATGAAAACATGGTTAATGAATGTCACTATCAATCCATAATATATTACTAAAATGTAAAGAATGACACCATCAATCGATGAAGTTCATGCATATTTCCGATTTAAGTACTAATTAATAAAGAAAAATGTGGCTGTAAACAAGTATTATTTTCTTTAATGAATTGACCCAACAACTAATTATACGCGTCAAATTTCTACTTTCTAGTAATTTGGCCGAAGCCACTATATTAAATCAGTCTTTCAAAAAAAAAAAAAAAAGTAATTAGGCCGAAGATTTGACCCAACAACTAATTATACGCGTCAAAAAGTTCATTTTTATTCTCAATTACCGATGAGCCGTTCAATATTCTCAATTAACTACGTTTTCTATAGAAAGAAGGTAGTACTTAGGGGTGCAAACGGATAGGATAATATCCGTCCATATCCGGATCTGTATTCAAAAATTAGATACGGATATTCGATATTTGAATATCCGTATGAATACGGATACGGATATGATTTAGAATTTTAATTATCTGTATCCGAACAATAGATATATACTATATAGTTTATGAGGAGGGTTCAAATGTCTCCATTTTTCATGCCTCCACTATGCCTCAATTTTTAAAAACTTTAATAACTCAAAAGTCAAAATAAAACCGTTGGATATGATCTACATTATTTTATCTATGCATGTGTAAAAAATTATGACATTTCAATTTTATTTTGGTTGTCATCAAGAGCTTATAAAAAACATACTAATGTGGATAATTTCTAAACGTTAATTTTTCAACTTATTGATTCACATAAAAGCAAAATCAAAATGTGATAATTTTTTATGAGCACGTAGATAAAATGATGTAGATCATATCCAACGGTTTTATTTTGACTTTTAAGTTTTAAATTTTGAGTTATTAATGTTTTTAAAAATGGAGGCATGGTGGAGGCACAAAAATGAAGGCATTGAACCCTCCTCATAGTTTATAATATATTATCAAAATATTTATGTATTTATCTACAGATATCCGATATCCGATATCCGATCTGTATCCGTATGCGAAAAATAAAAATGGATACAGATATGGCTTTACCACTATCTGATCCGTATCCTATCCGTTTGCACCCCTAGTAGTACTAGATTCATTAAAAAAAGTAAAAATTAGTGAGAATAATAAAAAACAGAAAGTGAATAATATAAAGAGATGAAGACGAACATTCATTTGGAAATTTAGAGGAGCATTAATATTCGGATATTTGTAATTTTTTTATTGAAAGAAAAATCTGAATGCTTGTTAGCCAACTTTTCTCAGTCTATCTAGTAGAAGTATAATTTGACTAGTCTTTAGAATAAAAACAAATCTGAATGCTTGTTAGCCAACTTTTTATTAAATACTGTGTTGCGTTGACCGCCAAGTCTCCAAGTCTTGGTCTTCGCCGTGAAGACTTGGTCTAAATATTGTACTGACACGTGTCGTAAAGACTAGCAATAAGGACTAAAAGTTGTGGTCCACTAAATAATTGACTCATTTATTTAATCAATTATCAGCGTGCATATGTTTTATAAAGAGCGTCGAAATGCTGCAATGTGACATCGATTCATTTGATAGAAACTAGATAAAATTGTAGTAGATTACTCGTTTATTATGGCGGTGGCACTGATACTAATCCAACTTCTTCTCTTCCTTCACTTGAAAACCACTGAATCTGCCAAGAGCACCATCGCTCTGCCCGGTTGCCATTATGATAACTGCAGTGGCATTCCCATCCCTTACCCTTTTGGCATTGGCCGAAACTGCTCCCTGTATATTTACTTCAATGTCATTTGCGACACAACTTACAATAATGGTACACCTACACTTGACATTTCTGGTTTTCCGATTTTGAATATAAGCCTGTCCTTGGGCCAGGCACGTGTAGGCAGCCAAGTATTTTTCCAGTGCTATAACCCCACGACACCGAATGAACATGGGATTATTCTGCGGGGTTATTCTGCGGGATTTCACTGGGGTGTGACATGGCCATTTTGGGTCAACACCGAGAAGAACAAATTTACAGTCCTTGGGTGTAATACACTTGCCTACCTCGCCCAAGGAGAATATACAATCGATGCGGTTACCATTGGTTTTAATTACACGGTAGGATGCTTTTCTTCGTGTGATAGCCTAGATACCCTGAATAAGTATGGATCCGGATCCTGCTCTGGAATTGGATGTTGCCAGACAGCTATCCCCAGAGAAGACATTGTGCTGTCATACTTTGATAGTAGATACAACAACTCGGATGTGTATAATTTCAGTCCTTGCAGCTATGCTATGGTGGTGGAGGAGGCTCAGTTCAAGTTCGACAAAACTTATATCACTACTAACTTGCTGAGTTCAGCTCTGAGTTCTAGCTATTACTTGCCAACACTGCCAATGCTGCTCAACTGGGCCATAGGAAACACGACATGCGACATCGCACAGAAAAACAAATCCTCCTATGCATGCAGAAGCGATCACAGTGTTTGTTTAAACTCAACCAGTTCTCATGGTGGTTATCTCTGCAACTGCTCATATGGTTATGAAGGCAATCCTTACCTTGATGGAGGCTGCCAAGGTCTTTCTCTCTCTCTCACTCTCTCCTGCTCTTGCTCTCTTTTATTATTTTATTTATCATTTACTGTAGCTTCCAAAAAATAAACGAACAGAGAGATTATAAATATGTTGCAGTAATATGGAGGCTTATTATTTATAAATATTGTGTCATATTCATGCAGACATTGACGAATGTGCCAACCAAAATGCATGCTCCAAGCCTGGAAAGTGTCACAATTATGAAGGAGGATCTCGCTGCTCTTGTCCTTTCAGCTGGCGTAGTAACCGAAACAATCCCAGAGAATGCAATCTCAACGTGGCACCACTTATAGGTACGTCATTACCTTTCAGAAAAAATAACTGTTAATGTGAATGTGGTTACAGGCTGTTAAAGTTTTTAGCGAGTTATATTTTTGTACGAACAATTACTATAATAGCTCAATTGAAGTATATAAAATATGTAACATGTTTGACACGTAATACGAACAATAGGACAACATATTACATGGTTGAGAAAGGAACACAGTAGAGAAAAAGTGTTATATTCTTTTTTTTTTTAATATATCATAGAAGAAGTAAAATTATAAGATATATATATATTTTTATTATATTGCCAAAAGATGTCACACAGGTTGGGTTTTCACATTGTATGAATATACTACAGAAATTATTTTTTATATACAAAAATTATACATAAAAAAATAATTTAATTAATGTATTTTAAATAATCTAGAAGAAAAATCATCAAGCAATGCCACACGTACATTTTTTTCATTACCGAACTCGAAATAAAATTGTAGGCAACCGAACCGTAATATTTTTAACATCATTTAATTTTTTTCAGTTTTTCATATAAAGCTATACCCCATATGCCTAGATATTATCGAATCAACAATTGTCAACAACAGGTGTTTTATATTTTAGAAGTCAATCATTGAGCCAACCAAGTTAGCCCAATCTGTTAGATGTACTTTTTTATATTTTTAAGCATATTTAATTGGGTTAAGGACTGCATTTTTTATGTAATTTATGCTTGACATAAGGGTGTTTTTAATCAAATCAGTTCGAAGTTGTTTACTATCAGGTGAATGTCCTTAAAAAGAAGTTGTTTACTATAAGTTGTTTACTATCAGGCAAAATACTTTGTTTGCACAAAGAACCAAAAAAACATAATATAACATATGCGTTGCGTAAGATGTACAGAAAAATAGATTGAAATATAGACAATACAAATGTTCAAAGTTCGTATGTAGACATTGATCAGAACTAAAGTATAAATAATGTACAAATAATTAGAGCAATATTTACAAATTTTCGTATCAGATATTAAAGCAAGTTTGCACTTAAAAATTTTAGGGGCTGCTGCTGGTTTTGTCGCTTTATCATTTCTTGGATTTTTTATATATGTGGTCCTGGAAAGAAGAAATCTTTCTAAAGTAAAAGAGAAGTACTTTCAATTGCATGGAGGGTGGACTCTGTTGGAGAAGATTAAATCAAACCAAGGGTTCGGTTTTACAATCTTCACGAAACAACAAGTAGAGCAAGCAACAAACAATTTTGATAGTTCAAATATTCTTGGCCAAGGAGGCCATGGCACTGTGTACAGAGGAACTCTAAGAGGAAAAACGGTTGCCATTAAAAAGTGTAAGATAGTCAATGAGAGCAAAAAGAAAGAATTCGGAAAAGAGATGCTTATTCTATTTCAAATCAACCACAAAAACATTGTAAAAATCCTAGGTTGTTGTCTAGAGGTCGAGGTTCCTATGCTAGTGTATGAGTTCATCCCAAATGGTACCCTATATCACTATATCCATTACAAAAATAATGGATCCCACATTTCTCTCGAAACCCGCCTAAGGATTGCACATCAATCAGCAGAAGCACTTGCCTACTTGCATACTTCAGCATCTCCTCCAATTTTCCATGGAGATGTGAAGTCTGCAAATATTCTCTTGGACCAATATTACATGGCAAAGGTGTCAGATGTTGGAGCCTCAATCCTTGTTCCGACAGATGAAGCACAATGTGTTACACTTGCGCAAGGAACGTTTGGGTATCTTGATCCAGAATACATGCAATCTTGCAAACTGACAGACAAGAGCGATGTGTACAGCTTTGGTGTAGTTCTTTTGGAGCTTCTAACCAGCAAGCCCATAGTTGATTTTGATGCATCAGAAGAAGAGATGAGTCTTTCGTCTCGCTTCCTCTCTGCTATGGAAGAGAACAAAATGCAAGACCTTCTAGATGATGAAATTAAACATGAAGATGATATGGAACTAATCATGGAGGTTGCAAAACTAGCTAAGGAATGTCTGAGTATGAAGGGGGAAGAGCGACCCACGATGAAAGAAGTAGAGGAAGAACTTCTTCGAGTAAGCAAGCTTAAGCAGCATCCTTGGGGACGAGTACAAACCCGAAGAAACAGAGACTCTGCTCAATGAACGATCCCAACATGCAATAGAGATTGAGCGTACAAGCAATTATTTCAATATTGATAGGGAAGCAGAGGAGAGCATTGCCATCGGTCGTTAATTACCTTAATCTCTTGTCATATTTATGTTGGTTGTATATTTTATTTTTTCATTATTAGCACCTTTATTATTATGTAGTCATTTTGGTTTCCATAAATGTATTGTATTGTATTATGTTGTTGGAAATGTTTTCTCATGTATTGTATTGTATTGTATTATGTTGTAATTTATGATTTCTTTGTGCTCCAGTTTGTATAATTCAGTCAGCTTCCTTATAATGTATAATTGTATTGGGTTCCAAGATTTGTAATAGGAAATAAAATTAGTCCTAATAAAGACAGATTCTACGCTAATATCTCAATTCTTATACTAAGCACGTCGATGTCCTGATCCTCCAACGTCTCTGATTAAAAGATGAAATTTCAGATTGAATATCAACCCTCCAATCAAATAATTTGTAAAGGTAGGAGGAAGAGGGTTACACGAATTGTGCATGTTGCTATAAAGAATGCAAAGTAGAAGAGGACTTGCAGCATATGCAATGAGAAAGCGGGTCAAAATTCCAGAACTTACCTTAAGGTTAAAGAAAAATTCCTTGTTGGTCTTATTTTTATTTTTTACATTTTTTGTAAGTTAGAAATCAAAATTACCGATCCGTATCCGTATCTGTATCCGAAAAATAAAAGCAGATACGAATATGATTTTACCACTATCCGATCCGTATCCGATCCGTTTGCACCCCTAGCTGCGACTATGTGGTTTCTGCGGGAGAGGAACTATATGTACCTATTGTTTTGATACAAGGTGTTCTAGACGACTAGACGCCATGGATTCAACAGATCTCGCAAGAGCAACCTCGCTAAGAGTTACACAATCAAATGGTGATGACAATGAGTCCGAAAGCCAAGAACAAGATGTGCCTAATTAATTAGTACATTATTTTTTTTTGTTTTGAAACACAAGCATTGGAACTCAAATACCAGCTAACAACAACCATGCACCATGAAAGAGGGAAAGGCATCGAGTCTGAAATGAATAAGAATAGGTTTCATTATTAACACATCATGTATATATCAAATATATTATGATATAACATTGCACACCATGTCCTATCAGGTATGTGTGCTTACTAATTACTAAATGCATGGCTCTTTTGCACAAATTACAAGCTATCTATCATAGTGTTTGATAATCTCAGTTCAATATGCTTTACGTTGGCAAGTAGTTTGGATGCAACCAATTATGATGATTTTCTAGTTTGGGGCAGGTCGAAACGAGGGAGGTGAGAGATAGTTGAGGCCTTCTTACAAATATCAAAATGAACTTCTGTTAAATTCGGCAAACTGAGAACTAGTAAATTAACCAAATTGTCAAATCCTTAAGGAAAACAATGTAATATATAAGCAATCATTTATATTCAGATACTTGTGAGTTTATTGCACCAGCTTTTTGCTTCAGCAATGCAACTGTTAGTATACTCAGAGAGAGCAATTTCTTATATTAGTTTGCACAATTCTTTTGCTCCTTCAGCTTTAATTTCTTTGGAAATACTGATACATGAAGTATATCAAGAGGGACTTTCTGTTCAGAATGGCCATTTTCTAGGTCATGGATCACAATATTTATTTGAGCCATGTTTCATATATGTTACCATGATACTTCATATATGGTCCCGTATCATATCCGATACATATGGTCCCGTTTCATATCCGATACATAGAGGTCCCGTATCATATCCGATACATAGAGAGATAGCAAACGTGTCAATAGACCGAGAAATAATCAAAGATAGAAAGCACAGTTAACACAACATGAATCATTAGTAGGTAACAAGTGATGACTAACAAAAAATCCAAAGAAACAGATTCAAGTAGCCAACAAACAACATAAAGCAGCACTTCAAGTCAAACATAACAACCAAAAACACAAGTCACAACATAGATAGACCTAATTAAGAAACAAACAAACAGTATATCTGTGTGTCATTCCCGCATACAAACAACAAAAAACTGACAAGTGATCACTCGAGAGACAAGGATGCGAGCTGATCGGCAGTGGCAGGGGCATTGGAAGCCTGCTGCTGCTGCTGAGCAGCGGCGACATTGCGAAGCACCTCCATGGCCTCGGCAACCTTGGACTTGAGTGCGTCGGGGGATTCCAACAGGTGCAGCACCTCTGTCTGATCCATCTCAAGCAACATCCCCGTCACCTTTGCTGCGTGGTCGTGCTCCAGCTGTTCCACCAACGGGTACAGGTTTTCTCCCAGCATCTACACATTACAAGAAAATATATTATATTTTTAGATGAATACTGAGTGGTAGGATCAATTTAATTTTAATTAGTATTTAGTTAAATTTTTTTAAGAAAATGATATTTTCTAAAAGAATTAGAAATGAATGATACTTGTAATTCCTTGGTATATTTTACTCTTAAAGAAAATGGGGACACAAATATGCTGTCGGGTTAGTTAATTAGTCTGTTTAACAAGCTGCTTTCTTATGACCAGGCTTATCATATGTAGCCAATGGTAACTTCAAATATATAGACATCTTCCTTTCGAATTTATTCGTATAACAAAAACTGAGTCCCGCTACACTACTTGTATAACCATATCAGGGTATATGCTTATAATTCATATATCAATTTTTATAGTACAAATGACAAATCCGAACAGTTCAACATGAATCCACATTAAAATGTGCTTGGAGACCAAATTTTAATTTTTTGGAAATTATTTACTATTTTTTTTTAACATATTATATGTAACCAAAGCTTTCCTGAAGGAGATTGGTTCGATCGGTTTGGATTTGTCGTTTGGACTTATAAGCATATGCATATATAAATAGTTGTAAATAGGAGACACCATACCGTTCTCTGTTGCTCAGGATTGGCATTGGCAAGAGCAGTGGCAAGGGTGCCAATGGGCATGGGCTGTTGCATCATCCCAGGCATCTCACGCATGGGTGGGCCCCCCATGTCATAAGGAGGCATCATGCCACCAGCAACACCAGGCATCGGACCCTCGGGTCCCATGTTGCGTCCTGGTGGGTAGCGGTACATACGACCCCTTGGGAACATCTACAAACCCAAATAGAATGATACTAAATTACAAAAAAATTAAATAAAAAAATACACAAACCACCAAGTATTACATTTGATTTATGTAGATTATTATTTAGAGTTTCTCATACTAAACAGGCCTATGTTTGAAGGCATTCTATGTTTTCCTCTCTCAATTTTAAATAAACAACAAATTAAGAAAAAAAAAAAAAAAATCAAAGCACACTTGGACATATTATTTAAGTTCATTATAATAATGAGGAAGGTTCATGTGCCTCATGCCTTTCATGCCTCATATCCTATATCTCCGTTTTCAAAGTTCAAACTATTGATCTGAACCGTTCAACTTGGATATCAAATTTTATACTTTTTGAAATTTTTTTACTATTTTTTTTTTTCAGATAGATAGAAAATCGCTGTTTCTGGATCATTTACCCTCTGAAAAAATAGTAAAAAATTTAAAAACATGTATAAAAGTTGGTCTCCTAGCATGTTTTAATATGGATATCATGTTGAGCAGTTCGGCTCAACAGTTTGAACTTTGAAAACGGTGATATAGGATGAGGAATAATGAGACAAGAAAGGCATGAGGCATTTGAACCCGCATCTAGAATAATAAAATCAACTATCAACCATACAAGAATGTATATAGGGAGTTACCTGTTGGCGAACAAGAGGCATGGATTGCTGTGGCTGTTGGACAGGCCCACCAGCACTAGGGCCACGACGACCGCCACCTGGACGAGGTGCCTTCTGCCCTTGCTGCACCATTGGTACTACAAAGTTGGGCATCAGTCCCCCTCCCGGCCTCATCCCTGGTACCATCTGCTGCTGGAACCCAAATCCAGGCTTTTACAAAAAACAAATCAGCAAATCCACTTCTCATAAAAGGGGTATACATGTGTAATTTCAAAGTTTTTGAGGGGTAAACATGAAATTCCCCCTAAAAAACAAGTTTTTGTCATTTCACTGAATTGCACTTCATTTAAAATTAATTTTCAAAATGTTGAGGCACTATTGCATTTACTGTTGCAGTTCTCCAATAGTGATTACGAAAAGGAGTTTGAGAAGGTAAAATTGAAAAAGAACCTGAGGTGGCATGAGAGCAGGAGGCGGCTGGCCATAGAAGAGCTGCTGTCCCATAGGGGCCCCTGGAGGATACATCGGGACCCGTGGAGCCATTGCAGGACCCATTGCTACTGGCCTCATTTGTGAAAATTGCGCCTGATAAAATTAAACATTCAGTGAAATTAGTGTTTCAGATGTTTGCAATAATGTATATCACAATATATTCAACAAATAACTGATGCCTTTCAACAAATCCGAGCACTTCATGACACTAAGATTGTTAAAAGGAATGACAAAATGACTATGTGAAACTACTAGTCTGTTAAACAATGAGAAAAGGCTGAGAGAAAGAGAGAGAGAACCTGTAGGCGGGCCCTTCTCTCATCCTTGCGTTGTGCAACAGCAACATAGAGTGGTTTCCCCGAAACCAACTTCCCATTCATCTCATTAAGCTGTATAAACAGTACACACACAAAAAATGTTATCAGCTAACAACCTACATCTCCTGTTGTTTGAGTTTTAACAGAGTTGAACAAATTCCAAAGAGGGTAGCATTACCGCTTTGGCAGCTTCCTCAGGAGTCGAAAAGGCAACGAACCCAGATCCCTTGCTAATTCCATTCTGGTCCCTCATCACCTGAAATCATAAAAAAAAATGAAAACCTTGAAAAAAATCAAAATTTCTCAGGTATTGATCATTATTTACTAATAATAGCCCCCTGTTACAACACAAAACAATGGCACCATGCACATACCTTGCAAGAGGTGATGGTACCGTATTCAGAAAAGATCTCTCGGAGCTTCTCATCAGATATGGAATCATCTAGATTCTTCAAGTACAAATTCAAGCCCTGATTCTTATCAACCGACTCCTTAACAGTCTGTTCGAATCTCTCCTTCAGCTCCATCTCCCTCTCGGTTTTCTTCTGGGCCTTCCCAACATACCACTCCTTATCCCCGACCTTCTTCCCGTTGAGAGCTTCCACAGCTTTCATTGCATCCTCCGGGTTTTCAAAATTGACAAATCCAAAACAACGACTCTTCCCCTCCTCATCAGTCATCACTACAGCACTTGTGATGGTACCATACTGGCCGAAAACCTCAAGTAGTTCCTCCTTAGTTGTTGATTCATCGAGGTTTTTCACGAAAACATTGTTGAATTTGGTTTGCATGGAGGAGTTGTCACGATCTTGCTTACGCACGAACGGGCCCACAAAAACCGGCTTGTCATTGATTAACATACCATTCAGTTTGCTAATGGCCGTCATAGCGGATTCCTCATTGTCGAATTGAACGAAACCATATCCCTTGGATTGACCCGATGGGTCAGTTGCCACCTTGCATGAGAGAATGTTACCAAAAACCGAGAATGTTTCGTACAAGGCCTTGTTGTCAATCGTCTTGTCAAGATTCTGAAAAGAAATAAAATATACATTATAATTTTTTTTTTACCATATCATGGTTCTTATTGTGTAGCGATATAAAATACTGCAGAATTGCATATCTGTTACCATAAATGTTCAATAACTTTAGGAAAACACAGAAAAAATACAAGTATTATTAACAAATTATATGCATTGTTTTATTTTGATGTTTAAGGTTATTAAAGGATTAACATTTGAATCCAGTGAAACAGATAGAAACAAAGGTAGTCTAGAAAATGAAATGAAACAAAATTTGAATAAAAAAGTTAATAAACCTTTATGAAAATATTAGCAGTGCCACTCTTGCGCGTGCTGGGGTCACGATTAGAATACATCACACGAATTGGCTTGTTGTTCACCAGTGTGAAGTTCAGCATCTCCAGTGCTCTCGCAGCTGCAAAAAAATGAAACAATAAAAAAACAATTGATATTACTAACTATACAAATGCAATCTTTTAGAAGCAACCCTGAGAAAAAACAATTTTCATAAATGTACCAGAAGCAACTGTTAAACTGGGAATTTCATAAACTATATTGTCTACTGGTAAATTTTCATAAATGTACCACAAGCAACTGTTAAACTGGGAATTTCAGGTAAATTTGTACCAGAAGCAACTATTAAAACTGGGAATTTCATAAACTATATTGTCTACTGGTAAATACGTACCAGAATCAACTGTTAAACTGGGAATTTCATAAACTATATTGTCTACTGGTAAATATACTGATATACTGATTTACTGGTAAAGAAAAAAAAAAGAAAACGCACCATCAAGGGGACTACTGTAGTTAACATAGGCATAACCAAGGGACCTCCTAGTGCTGACGTCACGGCAAACCCTAACTGACACGACGGGGCCCACTTGGCTGAACATGTCGTACAGTTGCGAATCCATCACATTCGGGTCCAGATCTCCAACATAGAGCGAAGTCGCGGCGAACTGGCCTCCGGTCGCCGCCGCCTGAGGAGGAGCTCCAGCACCACCTCCGTTAGCGGGGCCCACAACAGGACCTCCCGCCGCCGTTGCAACACCATTTGGCACCACCTGAACCTGCGCCATCTCCCTCTCTCTCTCTCTTTTTTTTTGGGTTTTCTAAAAAGATTGTAACTTGTTCTTCTTCCTAATCCCTACGAGATAGTAATAGATAGAGAGATAAATTGTTGGTCTTCTCGATTTTTAGTTGGTTTCGATTGAGAATTTTTGGGGATTTTTCAGATTTTTCAGATTTTTTTGGGTTTTTTTTTGTTTTTGTAAAAGGGGTAAAGAGGAGAGACGAAAGAAAGAGGCAGGGAGGCAGCAACTGCACCGCGGCTCTCTCTTCTAACCCTAACGAGGCTTTATCCCTCGCCTCCCTTCCCTTCCTATTTTTCTTCATGGACTCGGTGCACAAGTAAATAATACATCAATCTATATTTATTGTATGGTGGCACCCGCCTGTCAGACCATTCTGTACAACCCTCAAACAGGAGTGTCTATCGGGTCCGGTTTAATTGGTTTTCATCGAACTGTTTCTGATTAAATGGATCAGATCGGTTCATTTTTAAAAGCGGTTTAATTGTTTAGTTTGATTAAGTTTAGAAGCTTTTAAAAACAGTTAAACCAAACTATCCAAAAAGAGGCATATAATTTTGGAAGATGATATGAGTACCCGCAGTTAAGTACCCGCACTGTACCCGCACCTAAACTGCCATAACGGTTTGTAGGGATCGCAACC
Organism: Carex parvula; assembly: GCA_025461045.1. NCBI lineage: Eukaryota > Viridiplantae > Streptophyta > Magnoliopsida > Poales > Cyperaceae > Carex > Carex parvula. Next base: position 347,914 of record JAJGRW010000359.1, on the reverse strand, counting down.
GTTCTAAAACTATAATTTTGTTTTACAAGTATTAATAGTAACATTGTGAAGTATTTATACCTATACAATGAACTACATATATGATATATGAATTTTTCTTAAATAACTGTACCCGCACCTTTTTTGAAAAATTCTCGCGTCGTACCCGCATTAGGGGACCACACAACCGTTCCAAAACTGTAATTTTGTTTTACAAGTATTAATAGTAACATTGTGAAGTATTTATACCTATACAAAAGACAAGTATTTATATCTATACAATGAACTACATATATGATATATGAATTTTCCTTAAATAACCGTACCCGCACCTTTTTTTGAAAAATTCTCGCGTCATACCCGCATTAGGGAACCACACAACCGTTCTAAAACTGTAATTTTGTTTTACAAGTATTAATAGTAACATTGTGAAGTATTTATATCTATACAAGACAAGTATTTATATCTATACAATGAACTACATATATAAAAAATTCTCGCGTCGTACCCGCATTAGGGGACCACACAACCGTTCCAACACTGTAATTTTATTTTACAAGTATTAATAGTAAACATTGTGAAGTATTTATACCTATACAATACAAGTATTTATATCTATACAATGAACTACATATATGATATATGAATTTTCCTTAAAAAACCGTACCCGCACTTTTTTTTTTTTTAAATCTCCGCTTTCAGTTTCGAAATCGCTAGACGATCATCTCCAAATCGCCTTGAAATCGCCTCGAAATCGATCTAAAATCGCCTCGAAATCGATCTAAAATTGCCTCGAAATCGATCTAAAATTGCGGAAGCTTCGAAGAAGGAAGAAACGGAGAGAAAGGGAAATTTGAAATTCAAACTGGAAGTATGGAAAGTAGTTAATCAGTAGTTGTGGGTACCGCTTACAGTTATGACAGTTAATTGGAAGGAATTAATTGCGGGTACGATGCGGGTACTCACTTGTGGGTACTAAAATAATTATTCTATAATTTTTGTGAGCCTATATAAAATTAATAAAGAACTTTTTTTTTTCTACTTGAGTTTGAAAATCATTAAATCCGAATTCAATTCTATGTATTGAAATAAATAATTCTTTTGAGCTTACAAAAAATTCAAAAATTAATAAAAAGAATGTTTATTTTTTATTCATCTTCTTATTTTAGTTCAATTGAACAAACCAAAATTTATTTTGATTTGTTTGGTTCGGTTTTAATTCGATTGATATGTTTATTTCGGTTAGTTCGGTTGTATTTTTGAAAACTGAAAAAAAATTGATTTGCCTATTTTATTTCGGTTATAACCGAACCGAATAAATAAACACCCCTAATTATAATTACACTAAAATTTAGAAATAATAGATAAAATTATTGTCTTAGTCTTACATATGGACTACATATATATAATATCAAGTAGAACTAGGGTTTTCCTAAGTTCACCAAGTATCTTTATGAACTCAACTCTATAACCTATCAGATTGACTTCAAATTACGAATCCGAACCGTTAAAATCCGTCTACTTTACAAGTGATGTGTCTACATACAGAAATTTTAAACTTTAGAATTAATTTAGTATAAAGTCAAGTGGTCAAAATTAGAAGGTTTATAAATTAATTTTAAGGCTTTCATTTTTTGAACGAGTCAAACGTAGTATAAAGTCAAATGGTCAAAATTTTGTATGTAGACGCATCACTCGAATTTGTCATTTGAAGTCAATCCGATAGATTTTAGAGTTGAGTTCACAAAGAGACTTTGTAAACTTAGAAACACCCTAGTTCTACTCTAATTTTAATGTTGTGTATGCCTCTCATCTCGCCATTTATTTACATCAAACTTGATTTAGCATGGTGTCAAGAAAGTTTTTAGTATTTAGTATATATGATATTTTAGGAAGAGTTATTTATAGGTTTCTCATTTTAGAAATTTTATGTTGTTATAATTAAATTATTTGTACTTTATGTAATATGTAGTAAAAAAATACAATTAAATTTTCGTACAAAATTATGTCTCTTGTTTCTCATTTAATTCTGATCTCTTTTTAGAAACCTGACAATAATTTCTGAAGTTGATCATATACATTGCTTCGATTATGTAAATTATATTGATGAGTGTTAAAGAAGATTCAATTCAAGAACCACTATTATTAATATAATAAATAGAAATCCATAACAATATAATTTCTAGTCCAATTTAAAATTGAGATTATGTCATGTAAATCAATTCGTAATGTTATTTTGGTATAATCAACTATTAGACATGGTTTTTTTTAGCAAAAACTATTATTGAAGAAGTCACATAAATCGCAAATTAATATCAAATGGACATCGGTGTTCGCATTTAATGAAGAACATGTACAAGTCAGGTTTATCTTATTTTTTACAGAGAGGTGATACCTTATATTATCATGCCTGAGACGATATATCCACCGTTGGATCTTTAATCATCGGTGTGTACAAACCGTTGGATCGGACATGAGGTAAGCGGTTACGATTGGTGAAGGGAAAGCGTCAAGCACGTGCCGACATTACCAGCACGTGCGAGAGGGTTCATCCTCTCCATTTGTTTAAAGTTGTAATAAACACTTTTTTCATTTTGGCCCACAATATTTATATTACATTATTTTTTCAATCGAATTTCAACAGTGAGGTTTTTTTTAAAGTAATGCAAGTAAGGGTGAAAACGGAGTAGATAATATCTGATCTGTATTTGAAAATTAATACGTAATTCAATATCTGAATGTGCGGATACGGATATGGATATGACTTTAAATTTTAATTATCATGCGTATCTGTAGAGCACAGAAAGTTGCACAACGAGGGAAGGTGTGTGCACATGTATTAAATGTCTCAGAGTTCAATGCTCTCGATTTTCAAGACATGGCGAGAACATCGAACTTGAAACATTTATTTATTTCTACAATTCCTTCTAGTTCACCCTCGATAGACTTACTGTTCATAATCAGTCTATCGAGAGAGTTTATTGATTGTATGGACGTTTGACTCCCAGCGGACGCAAGCCCCCGCTGTTAATTACATCAGATGACCCTTCCAAGCCATACTGAACACCTCGTCCATTCCGGGATTTGTGCATATTTTATGTGAATTGAATAATGGGGCTAAAAGGGGACTCACATATTGGATTTGGTTTTGATTTGGTTTTCTTGGTTTGGATATGTGTGTATGTGTGATTTCATGTTAAAATAATGTTTATTATATTTTAAAATAGGAATTTGGATATTTGAGAAGTATATATACATTGTTTATTTACATTTGACTCATGACATATTTATTCACATTTTTTTGTTAACAAATAAGATCGTTTAAATTTGAAGAAAGGGTATTTTGGTCATTCAGGATTTGGCTGGTGCTTGGACATATTCAATTTTAATTTAGAAACATGAAAAATTCAATTTGGGTTAATTTGGAGGTGGTTTGAGTCGATTTGGACTTAAAATGAAAAAGTTATGCTTGAAAAGGACTGAGAAGGGCCTATTTGTAAATATTTATGTTTTGTCAATGGCTCATTTACAAAGCTGGGAGGACATAAATTTATGATTTGGGTCTTAAATAGGGTTTTGTATGAGAATTGGGCCTTTAAGGACTTGTTTGAGAGAACTTTTAGTCTGTTAAGGACCTGTTTGTAAATTTGCAGGGGCTTCGCTATAGGTATTAAAAAGTCAAGGGGACTTTGGTGGAAAGAGCTTTGATTTAGAAATTTTATTTATTAACTGGGCTTCAAGATTAGGATTTTGGGCTTTTAGATATGTGCTTTCGAGCTCTGAGATTTGTGCGAATATTTGATTTTAGAATTGGGCTTTTTCATTTGTTTTTCAATATTTGAACTTCAAAAATTCATATTAAATTGAAATAAAATCAGAAAAATATGAAATTTATGTATATTTTATGTATTTTGAAGTCTTTTATTTAATCATGATGTTTGTTCTTTGATTTGGATTTTTAGCCGATCTGCACTGTTTATTTTACCAGCAAGTGTCTTTGCTGAAAAACTGAACTTTGAAAATTCATATAAAATCGAAATAAAATCCAAATAATGTGAAAATTTGTGTCAATATTGTGTGTCTTGGAGTCCTTTATTTAATCATGGTATTTATTCTTTGGTTTGATTTTTCAGTCAGTCAGTACTATCCATTTACCAGCAGCAGCTTTATTTTGTTTAAATACTGATTTTTCTGTTTTTAAACCTGAACTTTGAAAATTCATATAAAATCGACATAAAATCAGAAAAATGTAAAATTTGTGTCAATTTTGTGTGTCTTGATGTCCTCTGTCTAATGGTGAAGTCCATTTTTTCTTTTGGTCCCTGTGTCAGTTCAGATTGCTCTGTTTACCAGAGAGGGTCATTTTGGCACTTTTGAGTGCTTTTCTTGTACCAATGGTACGTGCTTTGGAATTTGATATTGGTGATGCACATCAGTTGGTACTAGAAGTTAACAAAAGGTCCTTTGTCATGGCTAGTTGCTATTTATTACATTTTCAAGTAGCTTTTAGGCTACAAATCGGTATAAGTAAAGAGAAAGGGGAAAATCCAAAGATCTAAAATTCATTATATTATGATTTTAAATATCAAAAATCTGTCAAAAGATGGTTTTATGCAGGGAAGCCCCTGATTTTGTTTAAAATTATGTTTTTTGCATAATCTCACTTGATAAAGAGACAAATCATCAAGAGGTCATTGATTTAAATGTGTAATTGGCTAATTTCAACATCATGAAAGCCTTTTTTACAATTTAAACCTTTCTCTTTCACCATTTGCACAAAGGACTATTTAATTTCTTCATATAGTGTATTTTTATACACATAGCATACACTTATGCTCAAAGAAACTAATTAGCACCATTTATGCAACATGGGTCTCATATCAAGGAGATTATAATGGGAACTACACAGCTCAACCACTATAACTCATTTTTTTGTTACTTCTAATCTTTTCTAATAAAATAATCAAATAAATTGGATGCAATAGGAATTATACAGCTCAACATATGCATCTTCATTACTTAATTATTTTATACAAAGATTAAAAGTATAAAAGATCAAAGATTCAAAGAAATCATTTTTTTTTATATATTTCGGATTTATATATTTTTAAAATGTTGTTTTAAAAATAAAATGTAAAGGAGGACAAAATATTGATTAAAGTAATAATATGCATTTTTTTGTTTTAGAGGCAATAAAGAGGAAGAAAGAAAGAAAAAGGAAAAAGAAAGGATTTTTCTTTTATTTAATATATTCATGCATATATTATTATTATTTTTGTTTGATTATCATTAAACTTCATGCTTTGCTTATAAAATAAGCTTAAAACATCATGAAGCTTTCTCATTTTGCATTTTCACAAAAGTTCAAAATAAAATAAAGAAAACAAAAGAAGAAAAATATAAAATGAAGGAAGCTCCAAGTATGTAAAGAAAAGAAGAGAGGAGAGGAAATATAATATAAGAAACTATAAACAAAGAACATTCTTTCATTGATTCATGATTAATATACATGAAAACAAGCTCTATTAAGCTTCTACATTGCAAAATCTCTACCTATTTCTAGTTGGTTTTTCGATTTGAGAAGAAGAAGGTTTCGGCCTTGGTGAGATGTATGTGTTGTGTGTGGTGTATATATTGTGTTCTTCTCTTGTGTGGGTTGTTGTGTTGTATATGTTGTCTCTTTTTTCATCTTCAAATGAGGGGTTTATATAGGCTAGGCAAGGGGTAGAGCCTAGGGTTTAGAGGAGCCTTGTTGGCATGATCCCCACCACTCCTTTGTATTAACTCTCATCCAAAGGTTTAGATGCATCCAAGTGGTCATGCTTATCTCTCAAGCTTGAAGGGAATATTCTTGGCATCTTAGCATCTTCATTGGTCATGTGACATGTGTCCATGAGAGCAAAAATATCTAGAGCATATTCTAGAGCATCTTCATCCCTTCTATTTTTGGTATCTTCATTGATGGTGTGACATGTGTCCATGGGAACAAAAATATCTAGAGCATATTCTAGAGCATCATTCTTTTGGGCCATGCAATCCGAATGGGCCATTGAAGCAATATCCTTTTTAATTTGGCCTAGGTAGCCGCTCCCCTTTTTTTTTTTTTATGATTCGGCCATATAAGTATATAATCATCTAATTGAAGCCATTCGATTATATATTATATATATAGAGTAGAACTAGGGTGCTCCTAAGCTCACCAAGCCTTTCCGTGAGCGCGACTCTAAAACCTATCGAATTGACTTCAAATGACATTTTCAAACCGTTAGATCTTCAATCTATATTAAAATGTGCTTGGAGACCAAATTTTACATTTTTTGGAATTTATTTACTATTTATTAAGATGGTTTGAAAATCGCTGTTTTCCAATGGTGCAGAATTTTAATAAAAACAGCGATTTTCAAACCATCTTAATAAATAGTAAAAAAATTCCAAAAAATGTAAAATTTGGTCTCCAAGCACATTTTAATATAGATTGAAGATCTAACGGTTTGGAAATGTCGTTTGAAGTCAATTCGATAGGTTTTAGAGTCGCGCTCACGAAGGGCTTGGTGAGCTTAGGAGCACCCTAGTTCTACTCTATATATATATATATATTTTTTTTTTTTTTTGCTTCGGCAGTAGCTAATCAGCGCATATATATTTTTATCATTTCGTTTTTTTTTCTTTAGCATATTTCATCTTTTTTTTTTATTATTCTCTTTTTATTATATTTTTTTATCACTTATTATTTTTTATTTATTTTTATATCCCGACTTTTCAGGGTCAAACAGTATCTGAATAGTAAATATATACCATACAATATTAATTCGATATCTGAATGTGCGGATACGGATATGGATATGACTTTAAATTTTAATTATCATGCGTATCTGAATAGTAAATATATACCATACAATATAATATATATTATAAAAAAATTAAATTATTCACCATTATAATTAGATAAATATTATAAATTTTGGTATTTTTTTTAATAATTATCCGATCCGATCTGTATCCGTATCTGAAAAATAAAAATGGATACATATATTGTTTTACCACTATCTGATACGAATACGAATACCTAGAGTAAACATATGTCAAAATTTAAAATCAAATTCGCCTTAAATGGATACGGATACATAGCGAATAATCCACAAATACGAATACAAAATGAATAATTATCGGATAATTGAGTTATAAGAGTTTTAAGATACAAATACTAATTAACAAAATTCACATATGTAAATGAATGAATAATTGAATATGAAATCTTGATGTAATTTGTAAAAATAAATAAATTAAAGTACACTAAAAATTAATTAATGATAATTTACCAATACAAAATATATTGAAATCATGTAGGCTAGATTCAGTATTAAATTTAATTAAAATGATCAAGCAAGACATTTGCAGTAGTAGGAATAGGATACAATAAATACGAACTGGGCTTGGCCCAATTCAATGTCATTTTAATTATTGGGCTAAATTGTGAGCCTTGGTTTGGGCTAAGTTATAAGAAGATATACTTTATGAGTCTGGAACTCTGGATCCGTTTTAGACTTTAGTCCCACATGGATTGACTAAATAAGAAGAGATAATATACAAGTTTTTAGATGGTTGAATAATTTCCAAGAGCTCATTAGGTAATGTTTAGTTGATTATACCAGTTTGTAGTTTAATTGAGCCGGACTAAGTTGAAATAAGTTGACTTTTAAGTTGGTATAAATTGGCCTAAACAAACTCATTTCTCTGAGTGGTTTAATTTTGTTGAGGCCTAAATTTTTAGTTTTTATTATTTTTAATTACTTTTTATGAAATATAAAATAAGCATTTAATTTTATTTTCATAAGCAAAAAGGAACTTAATTATAACTTTATCATTATAGAATCAACAATTTAAAAAAAAAACATAACTTTCTAAATTAACAAAATATACAATCTAAAAAAATTATTAAATAAAATATTTTATGGAAATGCACTACAAATAAATAAACTTTTTGTTCAGCAACCCAACATATTTTTGACAAAATAAATTGATATACATATAAGTTAAAATTAAACAAGGTTCGCTAAATGCAATGTGCATCTCTAAGATGAAGAATTAATTTGTACAAAACTCATTTTCTTGTACAATTCCTTTCAATCAAAATGAAAAAAATACGAAGAACAATTTTATTATTAATATTACAAAATTTGTAAGACAAAGTAATATTGTGCATAGATTAAGCCCTTACCGGGTTCAAACCCGATTACCACTTGTACTTCTCATCTACTCTTTTTGATGCTTGTAGCTAGTGGGAAGTGAACCGTACTAGTGCCAAATGACCGGTCAATACCAATGAGCTTGGAGTATTGGTACGGGTTTTGTAAATGACATCAACCAATTTGTAGGAGTATTGGAGTATTGGTACGGTCGATACCAATGAGCTTGGAGTATCGGTGCGAATATCAGCAGGGTCAGAGAATGGAGATATATGGACTCCGTCGGGGGTGTTCTCTTGTGCATCGACATCCAGAGCAATGCATCATAGTGGAATTGTATCATGGAGTCAGGGCAAAATATGGAAACTTAAGATCCCAATGAAAGTCAAGATATTTATCTGGCTAATGTTGGATGACAAGCTCCTAACTCAACAGGTGCTCTTATACAGAGGGTGCACGATTCAAACGGGTTGTCACTTCTACTCGGCCAATTCAGTGGAGACTAGGGACCACATCCTGTGGGACTGTGTCTATGCCGGACACTTCTGGATGGGGTTGAAGGCACAATACAACATTTCCATCACGGGTGCGGTGGAACATAATCAATGCCTGGACTAATGGAAGAAAGCAAAATCCACGTGAGTCACACTGGAACCTGGTCTGGGCGGCAAGGGTCTGGGCGCTTTGGCGAGAGAGAAATAGGAGACTTTTTTCAGCAAAAAGGAAGTCGGTGCATCGATTGATCACCGATACAGCACTTGAGATAGAGAATTGGCGCTTATACATCTAGGAAATACCTAAGGGATCTCGACATGAAGTTGAGATGAGTATCAAACTAGCTCCGGTGTATATGAGTGGGATTTTATAATTTAAAAAGTAGTAGAACTTGTAAATAAACTTCTTTTATCAATATATCTGTTGTCGACAACCATCAAAATTTTTTTTGTAAAAGTTTTAGAAAATAAGGGGCCGATCAGTTGCAATTCCATTATAAAAGTAAATTAAGTCAGTGTCTTAAGTCATCAAATTCCTACTAAACAATGAATAGCTTAAGTTAAGGTATAACTTTAGACATTAACAAAAAAAAAAAAATTGACCGGCCTAAATTAGAATTATCAATTTAGATCTCATTAGATTTAGTCCACAGTCAAACACCACCATTGAACTAATTGAGGAGAGAGGCTAGGAAAATGGGTTCAGGATAATTCGGACGGCTTCGTTAAATCTATATATGTTTCCAAATTTGGATATGTTATTTATAATTAACAAAAATCCGAATCCTTGGATCTAGACCGAATTCAGAGCGGATTTGAACGGATAGTTCCGTTTACAGGCCTAAACTGAGTACAAGACACCTTTTGATGGGGAATTAAGTTACATGTAACTTATATATATATATCCAATTTGCACCCAAACATACTATATAAATATTATGTACACTTAGAAATATTATTTTCTATATTTAAGATATACTTTCATATTCAAAACAACACGACACTAGTATAGAAAACCTGACTATACACAGTCCGAAAAGATAATGATACACAGTTAGACAACCGTGTCTGCGAGCGTCGTGTATGGTTAGGAGGGTACATTATACACGGTTTCCAAACCGTGTCTATTGTACCAACATACACGGTTCATACACGTGAACCGTGTAAAATCATAAAAAAAAGACGCTAAAAATGGTGATTCCTACACAGTCGAAGTAACCGTGTATAATATAACAAGGGTTATATACATGGTTTCTACAAGGCATCCGTGTTTGATTTTTTAAACCAAACACAGTTTGTTATTTATAATAGTGTATGATTTTTTTATTCAATTAATAATTGACTAGCATTCATATTTGCTAGCCATTAAACATACAATATTACACATCCATAATTCAATAAATAATCAATATTCACAACATACTGAAAACAATAATCAATTATACATTACAAATTAATCACTAGTACAAAAAACCCCTTCACCGACCCTCAACCACTGACTGTTTTAATATGTAATAGTCGGTGTAGAGGCTGCGTGGCAAAATCGTAAATAAGAAGAACCTCAACACTGGCTGTTGAATTGTAAACACTTGTTAGTGAACCAACACTGACTGTTGTAAAAAAACAGTCAGTGTTGCTCATACCTACACCGACCTTTTTTTGAAAAAAACAGTCAGTGTTGCTGATAGCCTACACCGACCCTTTTTTTAAGGAAACAGTCAGTGTTGCTCATACCTACACTGACCCTTTTTGAAGAAAACAGTCACTGTTGCTCATACCCTACACCGACCCTTTTTTTAAGAAAACAGTAGTGTTGCTCATAGCTACACTGACCTTTTTTTTAAAATAATAGTCAGTGTTGAGCAATAATTAAGTTTATTTGAGAATAAAAAATTATGCATTGTGTATATTTTGTAAGATATTTAATAATTAAGTTTATTTGTTTAAATTGATTTATAGATGCAATAAGTTTTTTATCGTTGTAATTCATAAAATAGGATTGAAATTATATATGGTAAGATGTTCGTTGTAGATGCAATAAGTTTTTTTATGATGGAATGGAAAACCTAATACAACGTAAATTACTAATTAATTGTTTCATCGAAAAATTGCAATGCTTCTTTATTAGAATGAATATATTCTATTTAATAAGTATGATTAGTAATTTACGTGATTAGTGAAATTTAATTAGGCAAGTAACATTAAATTTTGACTTTAATTTTAGAAAAATATTTTGTAATGAAAATTATATTAGTAATATTTATGCAATAATTAATGTTATAACATGTTTATTGCTTAATTAAATGATTTTGACACATTAAATTATATAGCATTATATGCATGTTGCATATATGACTCACATCTTCTATGCATGAACATGAAACATAAACTCTTGTTTCGTGAGTTAATGAAGACGCACGAGAATATGTCGTCCGTGGGTCGATCGGAACCGTTTAAATTAAAGAGCACTGCATTTATTGTCTTGCATCCAAGTTTGATCAAAATTTGTTTTTAATTACCCATCCATCTAGTTAACCGAAAATTGAAGCATCGTATGGCCATAAACACTTCGTGTTGGATCGAAGCTCATACATAATAAAACTTCTGTACTTTTATGTTGGTTACATTTAGTGTTCTCCCTTGATCATTTTAAAAAAGATTTGGAATGATTTCACTGCAGATCGACCGTTGATTTCCTGCGTGAAAATGAACGGTCCGATTCGAAACTTAATTTATGTGAATTTTATTGTTAACTTTTTGTAAATTTTAATTCACTGACTGTTTTTATTTCAGAACCGTCAGTGTTGATACTTTTACTGACTGTTTTTATTTTGGAACCGTCAGTGTTGATATACTACACTGATTGTTTTTAATTAGTAACCGTCAGTGTTGAGAACCTATACTGACCGTTTTTTTTTTCAGAACAGTCAGTGTTGATTTTCTGTACTGATTGTTTTTTTTTTTGGGAGCCGTCAGTGTTTCGTCAATTAGTGACTGTTTTTTGATAAAATTTTGGAACCGTCGGCGATTGTTTATTTCCCTTCTAAACCATGTATCCTTCTTTCCCGCGGTATTCATGGCTGCCAAGTAAAATCAGAAACAAATATAAACGGAAAACAACATAACCCTCCAAATCAGTATCCAGCTCCGTGGGTCTCTCTCCGCCTCCGCTCCGCTCAGCTTCGGCCCACTATTCCGACCTGCCTTGTCCCGCTCAGTCGCGGCCTGCGCAGCCGATCCCTGCTCAGCTGGCCCATTTTTTAACCTTGAAGTATGGTTTCATCCGAATTTAGTATCTACAAGTTAGAATTTAGTTCCACTTTCAACTCGGTTGTAAACCTGTTACTTGGCGCGCACGACTGGATATTTCAGTACCAGTTTCAAGTCGGTTTTAAACCCGATACTTGGTGCACAGAACTGGTACAGTTCAGTACCAGTTTCAACTTAGTTATTAACCCGTTACTTAGCGCACACAGTTCAGTACCAGTTTCAACTTGGTTATAAACCCGTTACTTGGCTCACACGACTGGTATAGTTCAGTACCAGTTTCAACTCTGGTTATAAACCCGTTACTTGGCGCTGAAAATTCAAGGAGTGCAAGTGTATACTAAAGGTGCACAAGTGACATTTTTTCTCTTACATTGTGTATATTCCAATCAATAATCTGAGAAAATTCAATTATTTTTCATTTTGATTCCGATCAACATAGTTCAATTGGTATTCTTCTCTATTCAATTCTATTGAATTAAAATCAATTGAAATTCAACAGCTGTTGTGTTCCAATCAGACCCTAAGTTTAGTCACTGATATTAGAATTGAGTTAGATTGTAGAATCAGTTCAAGAGTCGTGGATTCTATGAAGAAGGTGATGATTAAGTATTTCTGTCCAAATTGGTTTTAGTTTTTTATTTTTAGCATAGATTTTTTGTAAATCTACATAAAGATAGTTTTAATTCATATTGTGTTTATCTTGTGGGATCATCATGTAATCAATAAATTAAACGCACTATGTTTTGTCTCCGTGCACATACATATTCAAATGCTATTTAAATGAACAAACACGTAAAACATTACCATCAAAATACTTGGTTGATGAGATCGTCTTTTAGGTCAGATTTATTGATTTATCTGGTTGTTTGCTTAATGCTTTATTAATGTAATGTTTATTAGCCGCTACTATTTAAGATTGAGTTTCGTGAGAGCAAGGATTTTGTGCAAGTACACAACTCTAGAAATTCTTGTTATAATTAATTCACCGTACTGAAATGTAAACTTAAAATGTATTACCATATTTTGCGAATTTCTTATTTGAAGACTAACAAAATTTATCAATCAACTTTATAATTACCTATTTTCATCAAAAAAAATTCTATGTATTTAAAATGTATTAATTTCAAATTATTGCAAAACAAAGATTTATATATAATATACTTCAAAATCTAGATTGATATTTCGTTAACACACTTTATATTAATAAATTAAATTGTCATGTATTAAAAATTGGACTGTTACACTTGGAACTTAAGATGAGAAAAGCAAGCAAGGCATCCTCTTCCTTCACCTCTTAATTATCAAGATATTTACTAGATTTACATTTTTGTTTTGGAATCAATCAATTTGTTAGATCCTTCATAGTGTTGATAGTAAGTTTGCTATTATACACTACTACAGAAATGGTCATTGTACACGACACATTGTATACGAATTTGACAATTTTATACAAAAAACCGTGTGCTATTGTAATTTTTTGGAAGCCCGAAATATCTGTGGGATCTATTACACGGATATTTATTAAAGAATCAGTGTAGAAAGCCTTGAGAGAGCTACACGGACGTTTATCAAGAACTGTAAACGGATTATTGTTTAACTAACAGTGTAGATAGCCATGTGAGAGCTACACGGATATTTATGAAGAGAACCGGGTAGAAATATGTAAACTGTACACGGATGTTTGTTTAAATAACAGTGTAGAAACCTTTGACAGAGCTACACGGCTGTTCACATAATAATCCGTGGAGAAAGGTTATTGTAGGGTTTTGATTATCGATACACGGTTTTGCCAATTTTATACACTGCACATTGTACACGGTTTTGTTAAGTATAAATCCGTGTAGAGAAGTGTAGGGTTTTGGTATAAAAGGCCTTCTCCTTCCCGCGCCGTATAAAAGGCCTTCTCCTTCCAGCGCCGTTTTGATCAAGTAATTCAACAAACGGAAAGGTTAGAGTTTTTTCAATTCATAGGTAAATTGTAGGTTCTCCTGTATAACCTTAGGAAGAGAGAAAGACCGGTCACTTTACATATCATTTATGATCAACTTTGATAATCATTTCACGGTTAATAATTGGAATTTTGATTTAGGTTTATCAATTATGTCATATCGCTTATCTATCAAGATAAGTCGCTATCTTTGGAGCTCATTTATCAAGACGAGCAATGTGATATAATTGATAACCTACATCTCGACTTCACTTCTGGCATGAATATCTCTGGCATGTATTTTCCGTTTCTTCCTCTAATTTTCTGTTACTTATTGTTGCTTACTTACTCATCATTTTTTTTTATTTATAGATTGTGATAACTTTCCGATAGACAGCATGTGATGAATTTCATTTTCTTTTTTTTTCACTATATTTTATTTGACACTTGACAAGAACATGTTTTTTCTTGGTTAGGTTCCAAAGAAATGGGTAAAACTAACTTTCAATAGTAAAACATGTTCTTTAAATTAAATCATGTTTTGATTACTTGTTTTTGGCGGTGTATAAATGGCATGTGGCATTGCATTGTTGTTTAATTTCTTACACAAACAACCTTTGAATAAGATGTGGTTTGCGAAAGAATTTAAACAACAACGTAAGAACACTGCCACATGTCCATTTATGCATCGCCAAAAACAAGAGACTAAAACATAATTTAATTTTCAGAAAATGTTTTGTTAGGTGAAAGTTAGTCTGACTAATTTCTTTGGAACCTAACCAAGATAAAGCATGCTCTTGTAAGGTGTTAAATAAAATATGAATTTATGCATATTAGTAATGTTTTATTAGTGAATTTAGTAATGTTCTTGTAATGTTTTATTAGTGAATTTAGTAATTTTTGTGCTGTAATAGTAAATAAGGAGTTGAATTTATGAATTTTGTAATGCTAAATATGAATTTATGAATTTTGTAATGCTAAGTATAATTTTTGTGCTGTAATTGGAAAACTGGATGACAAAATTATCTGAAAAACTGAAGGGTAATCTCAATACTGAATTTTGTAGCAAAACTGGAGGCTAGCCCAGGAAAAAAATAATATCTAAAAAAAATATAGGGCAATCATACACGGATATTTACCTAAAAACCGTGTACAAACGGTAATTGTAGAAATATGCGAAATTCACACGGATGTTTGTTTAAACAGCAGTGTAGAAATCTTTGACAGAGCTACACGGCTGTTTACATAATAATCCGTGGAGAAAGTTATTGTAGGGTTTTGATTATCGATACACGGTTTTGCCAATTTTATACACTGCACATTGTACACGGTTTTGTTAAGTATAAATCCGTGTAGAAAAGTGTAGGGTTTTGGTATAAAAGGCCTTCTCCTTCCAGCGCCGTTTTGATCAATTAATAATCTCTCTCTCTGTATACGAATTGGTCTGATTTCTGCGCACAAGGAGGCCGGATCTGAGATCTTTGAAGTTAATTTGTATTTCTCCTCTCTATCTTGCTAAGGTTAGTCGTGTATATATTTATCTTTTCTTACTCTAATTTTCTGTTACTTGTTATTGCTTATTTAGGTCAATTAGTAATTAATGCATGCATGCTTGATTTGTTGAGATAATGTAAATAATTAGTATATTAAATAGAGTGATGCATGTATAATTGTGCTTTTTTCTAATAATAGAGTAATGCATGTATAATCAACTAATGCATGTATAATAGAGTAATGCATGTATAATTGTTAGTTTAGTGATGATTAGCTTGATAATTGTGCTTGTTTAGTAATGCATGTACAATAGAGTGATGCATGTATAATTGTGAATGTTTCTAATAATAGAGTAGTGCATGTATAATCAACTAATGCATGTATAATACAGTGATGCATGTATAATTGTTATTTTAGTGATTATTTTACTAATGGATGTATAATTGTGCTTGTTTCTAATAATGTTGTTTTTTGTAGAACCATGTCACATTCAGGTGAGCAACGATGGCTCTTCGCTTTTGGTGCCAGTAGCTAGGGTTTACAGAGGGTAATATGAAGATATACATGTTTTAATAAAGAAAGAGTTGAGTAAAAAGTTGGATGAAGGACATTCTGAGCTGGATGAAGAGTCGAATGAAGAGTCGGACACAATCTTGTCAGTCTGACAAGATTGTGCCCGACTCTTCATTCGGCTCTTCATCCGGCTCTGAAGGTCCTTCATCCCACCTCTTCCCTTTTTTTCCAAGGTCCTTCATCCAACTTTTTACTCAACTCTTTCTTTATTAAAACATGTATATCTTCATATTACCCTCTGTAAACCCTGGCTACTGGCACCAAATGTAAACCTTAAGTTTATATATGAAATCATTATGGGATCGAGGCTCAGGAAGAAGGATATGTCTACCCAGTATGGATTTGTGTAATATATGCTCAATATGGATTTGTATAATGTTTCAATTTAAATTTTGTAATACTCAATATGGATTTGTATAATTTAGTGTACATGAATTTTTAGTTTACCCTTATTAATTGACCGGTTTGTATGCCATCCACCGATTTTGTGTTTCAAATATAAAGCATGTTCTTGTAATTAAATAAAATATAGAGAATTTAGTAATTTTTTGTGCTGTAATTGTAAATAAGGAGATGAATTTATGAATGTTGTAATTGCTGAACATGGATTTGTAATGCTAAATATGAATTTTGTAATGCTAAGTATAATTTTTGTGCTGTAATTGGAAAACTGGATGTCAAATTATCTGAAAAACTGGGGGTAAACTCAATATTGAATTTTGTAGCAAACTGGCTAGCAAAACTGGAGGCTAGCCCAGAAAAAAATTGTTAATTAAAAATTATATAGGATAACATACACGGATATTAAACTTAAAACCGTGTCCAAATAGTAATTGTCACGGATATTAGTTGAATATCCGTGTACGAAATAGCTACAAGGAATTTTTTTTTTTAAATCAGTGTAGAAAAGACTAGCCCATAAATAAAAAAAAACCCAAAAAATATATAGGACACGAAAACTTTAATTCTATTCATCAATGAACTATAAATTTTCATAATAATTTTTAGCATCCCTAAACAATGGGATTTGCTGCCCGAATTTGCAAAATTAAAAGATAACCTAAACAAAATTAGCTACCATTATACACGGTTCTTAAGTACAAATAGCCGTGTATGATTTGTTAGAGAGCTACACGGATTTCTTAACGAAAGATCCGTGTAGAAAGTAAATGTATACGGTTGTTTCTTGAAAATCCGTGTAGAAACGCATTCTCCTATCTTACATAAATCCGGATTTTTATAAATTTTCATAGAAAAGGCTAGCATTATAAACACAGTTCTTAAATACAAATAGCCGTGTATGATTTGTGAGAGAGCTACACGGATTTCTTAACAGATCCGTGTAGAAAAGTCTTTGTAGGGTTTTGGTATAAAATGCCTTCTCCTTCCAGCGCCGTTTTTTTTATCAAGTAATTAATACTGTCTCTCTCTCTGTATTGAATGCGCTGATCCGATTTCTGCAAAGGCCAGCAGCTGGTATTATTTGAGATCTTTGAAGTTTGTATTTTCTCCTCTCTATCTTTCTAAGGTTAGTGTATATATATATATATTTTCCTTTTCTTCCTCTAATTTTATGTTACTTATTTGTACTTATTTAGATCATGTGTAAGTAGTGTATTGTTGTCCAATAACCGACCCCTACTAATGCTTTTAGGTCCTTGCCCGTCCAAAATTAATCCAATAGGGATTAATTTTGGATATTCCCCGTTTTGGGACTGCTCTTTGAATATTGGGTCTCATTTAGGATGTGAACACATATTAGCGGGATTTAATTAGTAATTGAGGAAAGTTCGACGGTATTTTCCCTTAATGCTCCTATGAGTATGTTGTTTTTACGCATACTTGGGGAGTTAAGGGGAAATGCTGCCGAATTTTTCTCAAATACTAATTAAATCTCGCTAATATGTGTTCACATATGGGACCTAATATTCAAAGAGTGGGTTAGGATTGTAAACCGGCCCTTTGTAAGCCTAGAATTTGGTACCAATTTACATGTTGATCATTATTAATTGAAATCATTTTTTTAATTTAATTTACAGATGGATCGAAGTTGGATGTATGAATTGCGACGTGATAGTGAAGAATATTTGGGTCGCGTTGATGAGTTCATAAAATTCGCTGAGAGGTATAGAGTGAAGATGAAGGAAGCCGACATTTTGTGTCCTTGTAGAGATTGTAAAATTTTTTTAAGATTTGGGGACTCCGAAGAAATTAGAGCTCATCTGATTTGTCGTGGATTTAAGAAAAGATATACATGTTGGTTCATGCATGGTGAGGAAAGATATACCAATAAGAATTCTAACCGTTGTGAAGAGAGCGATGAGAATGTAGAAATTTTGGATAATTTTGAACTTGATTTCAGCGATGATGATTTGAATGTCGAAAATTTTGATAATGTTGAACTTGATCGCAACGACGATGATGAGCTGCAGACGGAAATCGATGAAAATGTAGTATACGAGTATATTGATAATATGGAGGACATGTTACATGATGTGGAAGATGAAATTAGTGATAAAAATTATGATAAATTTCAAAATTTGTCTAATGAATCCAAGAAGCCGTTGTATCCCGGGTGTACCAAATTTACAAAACTGTCAAAAGAATGTATTTATTGGGCACCGTAGGTTTCTTCCAATTAATCACCCATATCGTAAGAAGAAGAAGGCATTCAACGGGAAAGTTGAGCTTGGAGTGGCCCGTCGTCCATTAGATGGGAAGGGTGTCTTCGAGCGTGTTAAAAACCTTGATGTTTTGTTTGGAAAGTGTGCCACAAAACCGCCGAAGAATATTTGGAAAAAGAGGTCCATATTTTGGAACCTACCTTACTGGGAATATTTAGAAGTGAGACATTGCATAGATGTCATGCATGTTGAAAAAAATGTCTGCGATAGTTTGACTGGTTTCTTATTGAACATTCCGGGGAAGACTAAAGATGGTATCAAAGTTCGAAAAGACATGGTAGAAATGGGAATACGACCCAAACTTGCACCGCAGGAGAAAGGGAAGTGCACATACCTACCCCCCGCAATGTGTACAATGTCGAAGAAAGAGAAAACATGCTTTTGTGAATGCCTCTGTAGTATTAAGGTCCCATCAGGGTATTCTTCGAATATTAAGAAACTGGTGTCGATGAAGGACCTGAAATTGGTCGGTCTGAAATCTCACGACTGTCATGTTTTATTGACACATATGATTCCTGTTGCAATTCGGGGGGATTTACCAAAGCTCGTTCGTCAAACCATTACGAAGCTTTGTTTTTTCTTCAATACAATAAATTCCAAAGTGAAAGACCCTCTAATACAGGACTCTTTGCAAAAGGAAGTCGTCGCTACTCTTTGCCAACTTGAGATGTATTTTCCGCCATCTTTTTTCGATGTTATGGTTCACCTTGTTGTTCATCTAGTGAGAGAAATCAAGATCTGTGGTCCTGTGTTCATGCGGTATATGTATCCATTCGAGAGATACATGGGAATTTTGAAAAAATACGTAAGGAACCGACATCGACCCGAAGGTAGCATTGTAGAAGGATATTCCACGGAAGAGGTGATTGATTTTTGCACCAACTACATGACCGGTGTCTGTCCTATTGGCGTTCCAAAGTCTCGATATGAGGGAAGGCTCCAGGGAGTCGGGACAATTGGGTTGAAAGCCGTAGTTGCTGATAGAGATGAACTAGAGAAGGCGCATTTTTTGGTACTACAGCACATGACAGATGTTGCTCCCTATATAGATGAGCACATGGCAATCCTTCAACAAGAGTACTACACGAGAAGTCAGAAGTGGCTTACCAACGAGCATAATCGTTCATTTGTAGGATGGCTGAGAAAAAGGGTGCAGTCACACCCCGATATGAGGCCCGTAAATGAAATTGTTCGACTGCTGGGCGAAAGACCCCGAATTGTTGTTAGAACATTCCAAGGATACGAAATTAACGGATATACATTTTACACTAAATCCCAAAGTGATAAGAGCACGATGCAAAATAGTGGGGTGATGTTGGTGGCGACGTCTCAAGAATTCAGTAGATCCGGAGATTCCCGGCCGGTTTTTGCATCAAAGTCGTATTATGGCGTTATTGAGGAAATTTGGGAGCTCATTTACAGTCCTGACCTCAGCATTCCCTTGTTTCGGTGTCAATGGGTCGAAGACCGGGGTGTTAAAGCTGATAACGACGGGTTCACACTCGTTGATTTTAATAAAGTTGGGTATGTTGATGATCCGTTTATACTCGCCAAGCAAGCAACCCAAGTCTTTTATGTCACTGACCCGAGTGATAATAGGTGGAGCATCGTCCTATCTGGGAAAAGAAGAATTGTTGGGGTAGAAAACGTCGTCGACGAAGAAGAGTATGACCAGTTCGACGAAATACCTCCATTTTGTACCGACGTGCAAACTGAGGTAGCCTCAATTGAAGAACAAGACGAAGCAAACTATTTGCGATCCGACCACAATGAAGGAATATGGGCCGAATGTAATGTGAAATTAGCGAAAAAAAGAGAAAAAGGAAAAAAAAGAGAGATGTATAATATTTATTTTGTTTAGAAAATAACTTTTTAATTATCTTGTTTGGAAACAACTTTTAAATAATATTCTAGTTAAAATATTTCTATTTCAAAACAACATAAAGGTTTTTACATATTAGTTCACATATTAAATATTAGTAAAATAATATTTCCAGTTAATATATTTCTATTAGGATTTGAAAATTAGTTGAAATATTACATTTCAGTAAAAAAATATTGGCGTTTCAAACATTTCGAGTTCAAATAATACGTAAAGTTATTTATTGTCACTAAAAAATAATATAAAAAATAACAAGTTAAACCACGCAATGTTGTCAATTACTTCACACAAAATGAGGAGAGCTACACGGCTTTTTAATGAAGGTCCGTGTAGAAAGGTAATCACGCACGGATGTTAGAGTAAACGTCCGTGTGTAAAGAGTTTAGGGTTTCATGGGGATGGGACAGTTAAAGGTAAAATCCGTGTAGATTAATGGAAAAATTTGGTATTAAAAGGCAATCTCCTCCCGGCGCCGTTTTGATCAAGTAATTCTGATCAAAATAAATTAAGAATTACTTGGAAAATAACTTTGATTCAGATATGGGAAATCGCAATCCTCCAAAAAATACGTGTCTAATCCGACCATGTGGACGAGGTGATAAATGTCCTAACTGCGGGAAGAATGGTCTCAAGACTCACATAATTGAGTGGGAGGATGTACCCCCGCCACCTGTGGTGGAAGTCTCTTCTCATTCAGAATTCGAATCCGATCCTGAGTCTTATGAAGGTGATTCGGATTCCGGTCCTGATGATCCTTACGGTCCACACGGTCAGTTTGATGATCCCAAAGTTTGGTTAAGGTTGAGAAGAAGCAAGAGAGTATGGGAAAATTAAACAAGAAAGGAGGCAAGCGAGCAAGATATTTCCCTGAAAAGAGAAAAAGGGGAGGCAATTAGTGAGAAAGAATAGTTTTTTAATTAGGGATAGAGACTTATATTGTTATATATTTTATGTTTTTGTTTTGGTATTAAGTGATGTATCCAGTAACTATTCCTATGTTATTAATATATGAAGTATTTTTATTTTTTATTCTCTTGAACTCTATTTTATTTTTTATTTTTGTGCTATTCACATTTTTGAACATTTACACTTTCCAAATTTGAATTTATGATGCATGTAAATAAGTTAAACAAGGCTTGTCTTAAAAATTTATCAAACTTGAAAAAGTCCATTTGAGCACAGACAAGTATTAGTATTTGGTTTTAATAAGGCATTTCAAATATCAAATATTAATAAAAAATATTTATATTTCAAACGTTTCTAGGTCAAATATCAAATATTAGTTCAAAATAATACATATAATAATTCATTATCACTTCAAATAATACAAAAAGTAAGAAGTAAATTCACTTAATATTTTTAATTACTGTCTGCACGGACTTTTTTTTAATAATACGTGTAGAAGGGTCTTTCTACACGGACATTCAACGTAAAAGTCCGTGTAGCTCTCCATCATTCTACACGGTTGTTAGGTTAATATCTGTGTAGAAAGAGGGTTACAATATAATAAATGACTTGGCTCGCGCCGCTTCGAGTCCTTTGCCAATTTCACCTATCTATTTCTCGAAGGCCGAGTACCCTCGTTGCGATTTCTCCAAATGCTCAACCTTCCTCTCCAACTCAGATTGAAGAACTTCTCCCGGGAGGCTGCATGTGCCTGTTCTGCCTTCAGAGGAGGAAGAAATCTGAGTTGGGAGAGGAAGGTCGAGCATTTGGAGAAATCGCTTGCTGTGGAGTTGTATTTCTAAAAAGAAAATGATCCCTATGAAGGTTTGGTACAGGAACTCAATGCTCAATTGCAGGTTTTCAAATATCTCGGATGCAAGTTGCAAAGAGTTTAGGGTTTAGATCTCTAGAAGGGTGCTACACGGTCTTTTAAATAAAAGTCCGTGTAGAAAGGGTAAGAGACACGGATGTTAAAATTAAAAAGGGGAGGCAATTAGTGAGAAAGAATAGTTTTTTAATTTGGGATAGATACTTATGTTTGTTATATATTTTATATTTTTGTTTTGGTATTAAGTGATGATGTATCCAGTAACTATCCCTATGTTGAAATTAATATATGAAGTATTTTTATTTTTTGTGCTCTTGAACTCTATATTATTTAATTTCCAGTTACAAATTAAAACTTGAGAGTAGGTTCGATGAGCATCGGACCTACTCTGCTTACGATGGGCTTAATCACCGTCTATTTGCTTTAAAAGTCGTGCGGAATAGTTTAAAATTTGTTCGTATCTGTTTCAGTTTCCGTGCGCACATATCTTAAACTAGATCGGACGGTCATCATCGTTGAACATGAAAGTAGGTCCGGTAGGCATCGGACCTACTCCCTTCTGTTTAACTGAACATCTGTGTAGAAATGCAAAGCGAGCTACACGGACGTTTAATTAAAAGTCCGTGTAGAAAGCTGTCGTACACGGATATTTAATTAAACATCCGTGTATAAAATGTGGGGGAAAGTGAGGCGGGGAAAAGCCAACCTAGGCGAAAATTTTTGTAAAATTTGTTTTGAATTTTTGGGAGTCCCATCAGGGAGCTAAAGGAGGGAAATTCGAAAAAATTTATCCACACTAGGAGGGATAGAAGGGCTTTCATAAACTCAAAGGTGACGTAATATCTGTGGTTATATCCGACCGTCTAATCATTATGATGCACAAATATTAAATGATCTTGTGCATCATCTAGAACCAGATCTAAACAGAAATATTATGTTACCTCAGAGAGTGCGGAAAATCTACCCACCACCTCTTAAATGAAGACATCAGGACCGTTCTTCGTTTATCGGACGGTCAACAAAGCATGATATTTACTAATCACCTAATACATGTACAACAGTACATACGAAAATAATTCAAAAAATATATTTTTATTTTTTTTACATCTTATATGGCCAAATAATACTTATACATATTATTTTTATAAACTTTCATCATTGTATGTCCCTTCAAATTGTAAAAATATTTTTGGACCGTTCATTTTCAAGCGGAAAATCAACGGTCGATCTGCAACGAAATCATTCCATATCTATTTTAAAATGATCAAGGGAGAACATTAAATGTAACCAACATAAAAGTTTGGAAAATTTATTATGTATGAGGTTTGATCCAGCACGAAGTGTTTGTGGCCATCCGATACTTCAATCTTCAATGAACTAGATAGATGGGTAAATAAAAATAATTTTTGATCAAACTTTCACGGAAGACAATAAATGCAATGCTCTTTGATTTGAACGGTCCCGATCAATCAACGGACTAACTATTTTTGTGCGTCTTCACAATCTCGCAAGGCAAGAGTTTATGTTTCATGAAACATAAACTCTTGCCTTGTGAGATTGTGAAGACGCACAAAAATAGTTAGTCCGTTGATTGATCGGGACCGTTCAAATCAAAGATTACAGCCTTTAATCAAGTGCAGCAAATTTTGATGGAATTTTATCTTTATTTACCCATCCATCAAGCTGTATTATCTGAGATCTTTGAATTTTAACTTGCCTAATTTAATCAACGATGATGACCTACTTTTAATATGTTATGTACGAGAGCAGCTTGTGTCCGATGCCCATTGGACCCAAAGTGAGTTCGATGGGCTCTACGACCGTCCGATCTATCTCAAGATCCGTGCGCACGTAAATTAATGATGGCGCGAAAGTTCTGGCGGGAATCAATCGTTATGTACGTATTTTTTTTGGAGAGCAGCTTGGGTCCGATGCCCATCGGACTCAAAGTGGGTTCACGCCAGAACTTTCGCGCCCAGCAGCTTGGGTCCGATGCCCATCTGTTTTACGATTGATTCCCGCCAGAACTTTCGCGCCATCTTTAATTTACGTGCGCACGGATTTTGAGATAGATCAGACGGTGGTAGAGCCCATCGAACTCACTTTGGGTCCAATGGGCATCGGACACAAGCTGCTCTCGTACATAACATATTAAAAGTAGGTCATCATCGTTGACAAAAAAGTTTATCTGATTCGTTCGTATTTGCTCGCGATGGGCTTAATCACCGTCTATTTGCTTTAAAATTCGTGCGGAATTTTTTTTAAAATTCGATCGTATCCGTTTCAGTTTCCGTGCGCGCATATCTTAAATTACATCGGACAGTCATCATCGTTGAACATGAAAGTAGGTCCGATGGGCATCGGACCTACTCCGTTCTCTTTAATTGAACATCCGTGTAGAAATGCTATGCGAGCTAGACGGACCTTTAATTAAACGTCCGTATAGAAAGGTATTCTTACACGGACGTTTATTTAAAGCTAGCTTTTGTAATTATTTTGTAAAGTCCCCATAAATTATTTATTCTTCATATCAGGTAAGTGTTAATTTATGTTTTCAAATCAGATTATTTAGACAGCATTAAGTATTTTACTTAGAATCAAAGTTTTAAATATTAAAGGTTTTTAAGTAATAACCTTTGTAGTGTTTATATATTGTTGCATGTTGTTGTTTTGTGCTGCTAATTCATATCTATAAAGTATTTATTTAGATAGCATGAAGTATTTAACAAAAAAGAAACTGTGTAAAAAAAAAATTGTTGATTAAAGAACAAAATATATTACATAAAAAAAGATCCCCATACATCGTACCAAAAGAAAGGATCCTCATACATGTACCACAAATTTAAAAAAAAACTACAAAATAACTACAAAGCAAACAAAAAAAAAAACTTAATTAAACTAGTTAGATGGTGGTGGCTGCCTTGGCCTTAGCTTCTAATCCAAGGGAAGAATGGTCTGGCTGGATTGCCCCTCCTTATGTAGGGCTTTGGTGGTGGGTGCCCCCTTGGGCTTCGCCGTGGCACACTTGAGGGGGGCCATGGCCATGTCCTCTTCACGTAGGGAGGAGGCATTTCGAAGCCGGGAGGGATTTCGAAGCCGGGAGGGACTGCGGGAACTTCGGCAGGGACTTCGAGAGGGACTTCGGGAGGGTTTGAGGGGGGCCGTGGCCCTGGCACATTTGACCCGGGTTGAGGAGATGGCACATTTGGTGGTGGGTGCCCCCTTGGGCTTCGCCGTGGCACACTTGAGGGGTGGCACGGCCATGTCACATTTGAGGGGGGCGGTGGCACGGCCATTTGAATGAATCAAATCTCAATCGGGGTTTCTCAGATTATATAGAATTTTGAAGAGTCGTTTCGTCTTCCTTAGAAATAATAAAAAGGCAACTTTTCAAATTCCGTCGTGGAATTGTTCAAATTAAACAAAACTTAAATAAATAATCTGATTTTTATACTTTTATCACGGACTTTTAATTACATGTCCGTGTATAATTGTAAATGACACGGACGTTTAATTAAATGGCCGTGTCAAAAGGTATTCGTGCACGAGTGTCGTTGCAATGTCCGAAAAGGTATAGACACGGATGTTAAAAACAAGTCCGTGTCGAAAGAGTCTTTCTACACGGACTTTATCATTAAAGTCCGTGTAGCTCTCCCTCATTCTACACGGTTGTTTAGTTAATATCCGTGTAGAGAGGGTCTTTCTACACGGATATTTATCAAATGTCCGTGTAGATCTTCTACTTCCTCTCTACACGGAGTTTAGATCAAATGTCCGTGTATAAAGGTGTTCCAACACAAATGAATTAAGCGAATTGTCCGTGTAGAACTAGGGTTACAATACATATTACGCGCCTGCTCTTCCAAATTTTTCATAACTTAGCTCGCGCCTTCAATTCTTTTCCAAACATTTCGAAACTTAGCTCGCGCCGCTTCGAGTCCTTCTTCCCCACCTCACCTCGATTTCGTCGCCTCTCCTGTCCAACCAACTCTCCGGTCCGACAACCTACCTCTTCTTTCTCGGGGAAACGCTCAACACCTCCATTGCGAAGAAATTTTGGTATAAAAGTTTTGGTATTTACTGGATGTATTTACTGTATTTACTTTGGTATTTACTGAAAAAGTTCTATTTTTTTTTATAGAACCATGTCGATTGAGAATGAGCACGTAGATATGATGGAAGAAGGCGAGCACCAAGCTGATGCCCTATCAGGTTCAGCCAAAAGGAAAAGACGTCCGACAATGTGCGCGTCCACGTCCGAGGCAAAGCAACTGGACATCGAGTTCAGTAAAAATGGGTGTGCGAAGGGTACACGGTCGGCTGAGTACAAAAATTATGCGTGCACCACGGTGAAGCAAAAGGCAGACATCCTGGTAGAGAGATGGGATCACTTTTCGAAAAACCAAAAGAACGAGTGGTGGAACATTGTGAAGGTGAAGTACCTAACCAGTTAATATCTTTTTTTTAATTGTACATGAACTTAAATGCAGTATTTGGGTGTCAATGCAGGCTCAGTGGAACATCCCGGATGACATCCCGGAGGTGGTAAAGGATAAGACTTTGAAGATAATGAATGAAGATTGGAAGTAATTCAAAAGCACGCTGAGTACGGATTGGATGGATCAAGGTAAAAGCCCCGTAGGATACTATCCTTGGCTGACTCAAGAGAAGTGGGAGAAGTTTGTGGAGATGAAGAGCACGGACGAGTTCAAGGTATGTAAATTCAGCAAAATTACCTTTTTTCCTTTATCGATTTGAATTATGTTGGTAAATGGTGTCCGAAATATACACCCTGTTGCTGTTGTTCCAATCATATATAAATGTGAAATGGTGTTTATTTTGAATAACTTAATTAATATGAAGTTGAAATGGTGTTCCACTCACAACTTGTAATTTTTTTGTTTGCTTTTTAATTGGTTTGTTTACTTTTTAATAAATGAAAAATAGTAGCTAGGCTAATTTTTTTACTTAATTTGATGTGTGAAGAAAAAAAGGGAGGAGGGCAGGAGGATCGTTGCAATGAACAAGTATCCGCACAAGTTGGGGTCGGGTGGTTACCAGGGTAAAAGGGAGGAGTGGGCTAAAATACTGGAGTTGAACAAAGACGTTGACTCACCCGTGGTTAGGATAAAAAATCCTAGGGCCCAAAATTGGACGTTGGCAAGGTCCGAGTTAACCACTGACGGGAGGATAGTACTACATCCCACGTTGCGACCCGTGGCTCAGAGAATGGTAAGAGTCGTTCGTTAGAACTATGTGTAATTCAAGCGTGTTAAAAACTTTGTGTACATTACTAATTCTTTTGCTATAACTAATTTTTCTATTCACAGTTGCAGGTGGAGGAGGAGGTCAATTCCGGTGCCCGGTCGGTCGAAAGGCAAGATGACTCCTTGTCCATAGCGCTCGGGAATCCAGAACACCCTGGTCGAGTAAGAGGCGTAGGTGCCTACAGGGGCTAGAAGGACGTATTCAATGGACCAAAACCTCGAAGGAAATCTCGTGCGAAAGTGAACAAAGACGAGATAGTTGCGCAGATACGCAAGGAGGTGAGCGCCGAGTACGACGCAAAGATGAAGGAGTTGGAAACAAGGTTGCGTGCCGATTTTACAGCTGTGGCGCAGCCAGCCGAGCAAGCACCTCCCACCCCGACAGGAGTTTGGCAAAGTAGTCAGGCATCCGGGACGTTCGGATACGATTTGGATCATCTAATGGTAATCACTACTTGTTCGTATTCTAAAGGCAATTACTACTTGTTGGACAATATTTCAATTTAAAAATAACTACTTGCATGAAATTGCAGGACGCCACAGCATGCGAACTCGTGCTGTGGCTCAGGAGTAAGCCTCTGATTGTTGCTAAGGGCATGGTACATCCAGCAGCCGACAAAGTGCACAATGAGCAGCTACTTCCCGGCCATGCCGCCGTACAGATTGACAATGTCGTGGAGGGATGGGAGCGCGTACCTCTTCCTGTCCAAATAATTGAGAATGGCATGCTCTATGTCGAAGATGCCCGGCTGTCATTCGTGCAATGGCCCAAGAATCAGATTATTTTGGATCAGGTAATGCATAAATAGTCAAGTTATTTTGTTACATTCAAAGCACTTCCTTTTCAAATACTTGAAAAAGGTAAAAAATTTCTATACAGACAGTAGGAGATGATGGTAGTCGCACGGAGGGTGTGATGTCACCGGTACGGAGGGACGAAGCAGAAGGACCTTCCCAAACAGTTGCTGACCATGCTGCCGGAGCAGCAGGTGCTGACCATGCTGCCCGAACAGCAGCTGCTGACCATGCTGCCGGAGCAGGGTCAGCAGCTGATGCCCAACCAGCAGTTGCTGACCCTACTGCCCAACCAGCAGGCCATGACCCTACGGCCGGAACAGTAGTTGCTGACCCTACTGCCGGACCAGCAGGCCATGACCCTCCTGTCCAACCAGCAGGACCTCCACCTCGTCTGCTCACCGAGGAAGAATACAAGCTCCTTCTCGAAAAGGATTTGCGGGATCTCCACGACCGCTTGATGGCGGCACCCAAGGACATGACGGAAGTCGTCATACCTGTCCCTCTGGGGATATTTCTACACGAAGGCTCGGTTGTACTGCTGCCGTTCACCGACTTCAAGGACTTTCTACATGCCTCGGGGTCCGATAGATGGCTCTCCGTGGGGCACATCACCATTTTCCTCATGTTAGTGACCAAAAATTGTTTATATCATGTGTATAGCACTGGAGAATATATTCTAATGTCATATGATAATTTTTCAGGAGGCTAATCAATAGTACTCACTGCAAGAGCAAACATAACTTGTATGCTTTTCTGGACCCCAGCGTACTTAGTGCGTCGAACGTGAAAAATGCTCCGAAGGTGGCTATGGATTACCTGTGTGGCGCGATGCTCCAAGCTACTAAGGCAAAGAAGAGATTTCTTCTCTTGCCATACCACCAGATGTTAGTTCTAACCTTGTGATTAAATATATAAATAATTGAAATCACACCATCAAGTCAAGCAAACACGTGTCTCACTATTATATATGCCAAAATATCTGGGTACTGTATGCTAAGATCCTATAATTCTTCTCCTCCCACAGGGGACACTGGTGTTTGATCATCATTGTGCCTTGCCTGAGTGCGGTTTACGTCGTGGATTCTTTGCAGCCCACAGAAAAGATCCCATTTAGCACGTGCAAAGCAATCTTCCCGTATGTGCAAAAGTAAGCAATAATCTTTCACTATGTTTGATTTTTTCCCAATTATAACAAATTGTGGAATTGCTAATTAGAGTCACTCCATTTTGTAAGGGCTTTTGCTGCATACGTTACAAAAGGAGGATTGCGCAGCAAGGACAAGAAAATGGGAAATAGGTTGACTTGGAGGTGGTGGCCGGTGAGCACAACACAATTCTATAATTTCATATTTTGTTCAAAAAATTATTGTCATTCTAACATAGGCCGCTAAATGTAAATTGTAGAGCCCGCAACAGGAGGCGGGTTGGGAATGCGGATATTACATGATGATTTCCATGTTTATCTTTGTCGAAAAAATGCAATTCACATTTCCAAAGGTGGTATGTAATTCATATTAATTGTGCCTATATAATAGCAATTGATATTTTCATATTATGCTTACTTATAATTCTCATTTCATTAAATTAGCAATTGATATTTGCGACTGTCTTGCATCTACCTTTTATTGTTACTAACTAATACCAAATTATAATTGTAGCAACCATCAAAGCAAACTGAGTACAGCAAGGAGCAGATCGACTTTGTAAGATGTAGCTGGGCAAGATGGTTTCTATCTGAATATTGTAATGCTAAACATGGATTTGTATAACAATTTAGTGTATATATGAATTTAGCAAGCATAATTTAATGTCAAATTATCTGGAAAACTGGCTAGCAAAACAGAATGGTATATGAATTTTGTAGGAAAACTGGCTAGCAAATTAAACTGGAGGCTAGCCCAGAAATGAAAAAAATCAAGAAAAAAGAATGGGACAATTCTACACGGATATTAAACGAAAGCCCGTGTAACGAGTTGAGTGAGCAATGATTATTTTATATTTGTCCGTGTAAAGTTACGATACCTACACGGATGTGAATTATAAGTCCGTGTCAAAGCAAACGCTACATTAAACAAAAGCCCGTGTATGTGCACAGAGAGCTACACGGATGCTTTTGTCCGTGTATGTAGTTAAGAGAACTTCACGGATATGAAACTAAACGTCCGTGTAAAACACAGTAATTCCACACCGTTGTTAAACAAACAACCGTGTAGAAATGAGTACAGATATTCTTTTATCCAGTCCGTGTATGATAATTAAGAATACTTCACGGATATGAAGTTAAAAGTCCGTGTAGAAAACAATACTTGACATGGTTATTTAACAAAAACCCGTGTAGATCGTTTTCGGTGTCTACACCGATTATTTTATATTTGTCCGTGTACGATAGTTATGACAAGACACGGATATGAAATTAAACGTCCGTGTAGCAAGAGCAATTCGACACGGTTGTTCTGACCAATGTCCGTGTAGAATGAGTTCGGAGATACAAGGATTATTTTATTTTTTATTGATTTGTTAAGAGAGGGACACGGATATACAACTAAATGTCCGTGTAAATAAAGTACCCGACACGGACTTTTAGTTGCATTGTCCGTGAATAAGAGTAGTCGTACACGGTCGTTTACGTAATATCCGTTTTGCTCGGTTATATGGAGAGCGCTACAGGCAGGTGTATGTTCACGGCTGTTTATTTGGTAATCCGTGTAGAAAGCGTTAGATATACACGGGTAAATATCCGTGTCTATAGAGGGTACCTTTTATACACCCTCAACTCATACACGGCAGGGAAATCCGTGTTGCTCTTCCGGTAATGTCCGTCTGCAATCTCTTTTTCTGTAGTAGTGATATGTACCATCCTTAATTAGCATGAATTTCGTATAATATTAAAACCTACAAAACTAGCTAAACTGAACCTGCTAAAAAGAGGAACGAGGTCAACAAGTTTTAAGTTATGGTAGTTGGTTACAAATTGGAAGAACACAAAACCCGACCAACCTGACTCGGTGGCACCCTTAAAAAGTACTGAATTTAGATGGGTAAATATTTAACTAGTATCGTGCCTGTGCATAGCAACAAAGACATATTATAAGAGAAAAAAAAAATTCTCAACATATTTTTCATAAAAAATATAGAGCAATGATTGAAAATCAACAATCAAAACACCTTCTATTGTCATATTATGACTTTTGTTATTGTTATAATAGTTATCCTCCTCTCCCTTGGATTTATATAGATTTGTGTACCTAAAATAGATAATAAAATTATGTTTACTTAGATGAGATCATGAAATGACAAATAACATTTTTTAAATTATATAAAAAAATAGAAAGAAATGAAGACATGACCAATGAAATATTAATCAATATTGAAAATATAAAATTATTTTACATCATGATTTCTGAATTCCAAGTCATTCTTTATTATATTTTCTTGTAAATAAATACGATTTGGTTATTCATGATGGAGGCACAAAAATGATGGCATTTGAACCCTCCAATAATTTATTATACTAACTTATAAATTTAGTAATGTAAAAATTTAAATATCATTAATATCTTATAATTTAACAGCTAGATTTAACTCTGCCACCAAGTTTACCTTTGTTATGGACAGCCAGGTTTGTATGTAGTTGTGCCCCTCTTCCATTATATCACACATGTACATCTAACTCTTTCACACAGGCTTAGCTTACATACTGCATTTTTGTGCGTGTGTAATCACAAATTTTGTATTATTGAAAGTGTTGAAAAATTATAAATTATAAAATTTCTTGTTTCTGATTCATAAAGTGTTGTTGTTGCATGTTAATAAAATATTTCATGACAAGTTATAGTTATAGCATAGTACGTAAAATATTTTTGTTGCTCATTTTGGGTTGATGGGATGATTGCAAGTAAATACGATCGATATGTATGCATTTTGTTTATTCGATCTGGTTGCTTAAACTGTCATAAAATAAACATAAAGTGTATGAAGTGACTTTAAACAATATTTTCTTGTGGCTTTGGAACAAGTAGTAAGGCCCTCTCCAGGTTAATTAATAGAAACCTCAACTTTTCATCAGAAATATATCTATATATAGCAAAGATTTCATCATAATATTTTAATTGCTAGAGAGAAATTTCAGAAATAGACTTGTATTTTGGGACGCTCCCTGAATAGCCTTTTTATATTATTTGGCACTGAAAGAAGCGTTCCGAATTTGAACCCTCCCATGATTTATTATACTAAATTATAAATTTAATAATGTAAAAATTAATAAAAATATTCATTGACATCTTATAATTGAACTGCCAGATTTAACTCTGCCACGAATAGAAATTAAGTAGCAGTAAGGCCGGCCCGTGGTTCCCTCATGGGCCTCATGGTAGCAGAGCTAGATAATTTCAAGGCCCAAAAGCCCACCAGTGTAGCCCCTTCTAAGAGTCCCACAGTCACAGATATATATTATGAGCCGAGAAGATGAGAAACATGTAAATATAGTAAGTTGATATTTTCCAAAAGTTTTCATTAATGTACATGTTCTAACAATGAATGATATTATGTAGTCCCTTCAAATAGTAGCATATATATATAACGTGTGATACTGGACCTGACCAAAATAATATAGTAGAATATTCCTTAATTAAAGAGTAATTCTTAACTGCTCGATCTATTTATTTGATGGAAAAATAGAGTTTAGGACATATTTGGGCCAATTCGGAAATTAAGCTGTCTAGAACTGAATCTATTTGGCACTTAAATAAGCGTTCCGAATTGGCACAAATATATAGGTTTTAACAGAACGCTTCCTTAAGTCTCTAATAATCAGTTTTAACTAGAGAAGACAAATTAAAATTAAAATTCCAAAACCTTTCAAGTTTACTAATTGGCCAACAATATAATGGAAACTCCTCCATCATCTAAAGAGGCAGGAATTGATACTCCAGTTAGCAATGATGTAATAATTCCCAGAAGATGGAAATCCAAAACAAGCTGCTCATGAGGAGGAAGAAAGAGAGCTTTGAGAAATTAATTGGCAATGCCTGTTGGTGCTTAATTTAGTAAGTTGGGTTTTTTCATAATGATATAAACTAGTTAGAATTGAATTGTTGCTTGTGAAAAGTTTGAATAATGTGGTGCTATGCCAGTGCTTCTCATCTATTCAACTGAGTAGAATAGATCAAATCACTACTACAAAAATTGTCATTGTACACTGCACGTTGTACACGGATTTGGCAATTTTATATAAGAACCGTGTACCAAATATGATTTTTTAAGATCTGCACGATTTCTACACGGCTAATTAGTTAATAATCAGTGTAGAATTATTACAGAGAGCTACACGGTTTATTAGAAACCACAAATCCGTGTGTAAAGAGGTCCGTGTGCAAATAATTGAGAGAGCTACACGGATTTTTGTTAAATATCCGTGTAGGAATATATACACGGATTTTTGATAATATATCCGTGTAGAAATGGAAGCTTTGTACACGGATTAATAAGTAAATAGCCGTGTATGGTTTAGTTGGAGAGCTACACGGATTAATAAGTAAATATCCATGTATAAAAGTATGTAGGGTTTTAAGGACTTCTCCTTCCAGCACCGTTTTGATCAAGTCTTTTATATATGCCACCGTACATCTCCCTGAACTGAGTTTTTTCCTATCAAATTTCTGCGAATTGAGGCCAGCAGCTAAGATCTGAGATCTTTGAAGTTTGTATTTTCTCCTCTCCATCTTTCTAAGGTTAGTAATATGTATTTAAATCATTTTCTTCCTCTAATTTTCTGTTATTTATGCTTATTTAGGTCATTTCATGCATGCTTGATTTCTTAATTTTAGATGTAATTAATTAGTGTATTGTTGTCCAATAACCGACCTATAGATGCTTTTAGGTCCATGCCCGTTCAAAATTAATCCAATAGGGATTAATTTTGGATAGTCCCCGTTTTGGGACTGCTCTTTGAATATTATGTCTCATTTAGGATGTGAACACATATTAGCGGAATTTAATTAGTATTTGAGGAAAGTTCGACAGTATTTTCCCTTATTGCTCCTACGAGTATGTGGTTCGTACGCATACTTGGGGAGTTAAGGGGAAATGCTGCCGAATTTTTCTCAACTACTAATTAAATATCGCTAATATGTGTTCACATATGAGACATAATATTCAAAGAGTGGGTTAGGATTGTAAACCGGCCCTTTGTAAGCCCAAAATTTTGTTACAACGGAGAATTAATGTTGACCATGCATGATTAATTGATCAAATCATTTTTTTAATTTAATTTACAGATGGATCGAAGTTGGATGTATGAAATGCGACGTGACAGTGAAGAATATTTGGTTCGCGTTGATGAGTTTATAAAATTTGCTGAGAGTTATAGAGTGAAGAAAAAAAAAAAAAGACATTTTGTGTCCTTGTAAAGATTGTAAAAATTTGTTAAAATTTTTGGACATCGAAGAAATTAGAGCTCATTTGATTTGTCGGGGATTTAAGAAGAGATATACATGTTGGTTCATGCATGGTGAGAAATTTGGGGAAAGTAGTAGTGCCAGTAAAGATTGTAATCGTGAATTGAATGATGAGAATGTTGAAATTTCTGATAATATTGAACTTGATTGGAACGAGGATTATGAGAGTGTCGAAGATTCTGATAATGTCGAACCCGGAAACGATGATGGTGAGATGGAGATGAATTTTGATGAAAATGTAGAACACGAGTTTACTGAAAATTTGGAGGAAATGTTACGTGATGTGGAAGATGAAATTAGTGTTAAAAATTATGATAAATTTCAAAATTTGTCTAATGAATCCAAGAAGCCGCTGTATCCCGGATGTACCAAATTTACAAAACTATCAGCTGTGTTGAAATTATTAAATTTAAAAGCAGACAATGGTTGGAGCGATAAGAGTTTCACGTCCTTATTACAGCTTTTACGAGAAATGCTCCCAGATAACAACGAGTTACCCGGTACAATATATCAGGCAAAGAAGTTGATATGTCGAATGCGGTTGAAGATCGAAAGAATACATGCATGTCCGAATGACTGTGTATTGTATCGTAACGAGTACGAGGCCATACATGTCTGTTCTAAATGCAGTGTTTCACGGTATAAACGTAAGAACCAGGACACTGATGATTGTAACGAGGACACAAATGGCCGGCCTCCGGCTAAGGTGTTGTGGTATTTGCCGATAATACCGAGATTCAAACGGTTGTTTGCGAATCCCAAAGATGCAAAATTATTGCGCTGGCACGAAGAAGAGCGCAAAAATGACGGTAAACTATGGCACCCGGCTGATTCTCCTCAATGGAGAAACATTGACAGACATTTCAAAGAATTTGGTTCTGAAATGAGGAGCCTTAGGATTGTGGTGAGCTCAGATGGAATGAGTCTGTTTGAAAGCATGAGCAGTCGGCACAGTACTTGGCCAGTTCTTTTAGCTATCTACAATCTTCCTCCTTAGTTGTGCATGAAACGCAGATATATAATGATGTCATTACTAATCCAAGGACCCAGACAACCCGGAAATGACATAGATGTATATCTTGCACCATTAATCGAGGACCTCCAAAAATTGTGGCGTGATGGCGTCCTGGTCTGGGATGCGTACTGCAAAAAGGTCTTTCAATTGCAGGCCATGGTGTTTTGCACCGTAAATGATTTCACCACGTACGGGAATTTGTCGAGTTACACTTGTAAAGGAGCAAAAGTGTGCCCGATCTGTGAAGATGACACACAGGTGCTGAGGTTGAAAAATTGTCAAAAGAATGTATTCATGGGGCATCGTAGGTTTCTTCCTATTAATCACCCATATCGTAAGAAGAATATGGCATTCAACGGGAAAATTGAGCTTGGAGTGGCTCGTCATCCATTAGATGGGGAGAGTGTCTTCAAACGGGTAAAAAACATTGATGTTATTTTTGGAAAATGCGCCAATGAACCACCGAAGAATATTTGGAAAAAGAGGTCCATATTTTGGGAGCTACCGTACTGGAAATATTTAGAAGTGAGGTATTGCCTAGATGTCATGCATGTCGAAAAAAATGGCTGGACAGTTTAATTGGTTTATTATTGAACATTCCGGGAAAGACTAAAGATGGTATTAAAGTGAGAAAAGACATGGTAGAGATGGGAATACGACACGAGCTCGCACCGCAGGAGAAATGGAAGCTCACATACCTACCCCCGCACTGTGCACAATGTCAAAGAAAGAGAAAACAAGCTTCTGTGAATGCATCAATGGTATAAAAGTCCCATCAGAGTATTCTTCGAATATTAAGAAGCTGGTGTCGATGAAGGACCTGAAGTTGATTGGTATGAAATCCCACAACTGTCATGTTTTATTGACACATATAATTCCCATTGCAATTCGGGGAATTTTACCAAAGCACGTTCGTCAAACCATTACGATGCTTTGTTCTTTCTTCAATGCAATAAATTCCAAAGTGATAGACCCTCTAAAATTGGACTCTTTGCAAAAGGAGGTTGTCGTTACTCTTTGCCAACTTGAGATGTATTTTCCGCCATCTTTTTTCGATGTTATGGTTCACCTTGTTGTTCATCTTGTGAGAGAAATTAAGATTTGTGGTCCCGTGTTCCTGCGGTATATGTATCCATTCGAGAGATACATGGGCATCTTGAAAAAATACGTAAGGAATCGACATCGACCCGAAGGTAGCATTATAGAAGGATATTCCACGGAGGAGGTGATTGATTTTTGCACCAACTACTTGACCGGTGTGGATCCTATTGGCGTTCCAAAATCTCGATACGAGGGAAGGCTCCAAGGAGTCGGGACAATTGGGTTGAGAGCCGTAGTTGCTGATCTAAATGAACTACAAAAGACACATTTTATTGTACTACAGCACATGACAGATGTTGCTCCCTATATAGATGAGCACATGACAATCCTTCAACAACAAAACTACACGAGAAGTCAGAAGTGGCTTGCTAACGAGCATAATCGTTCTTTTATAGGATGGCTGAAAGAAAGAGTGAAGTCACACCCCGTACCTGAAATTGTTAAACTGCTGGGCGAAGGACCCCAAATTGTTGTTAGAACATTCCAAGGATACGAGATTAATGGATATACATTTTACACAAAATCCCAGAGTGATAAGAGCACGATGCAAAATAGTGGGGTGATGTTGGTGGCGACCTCTCAAGAATTCAGTAGATCCGGAGATGGCCGGGCTATAATAGCATCAAAGTCATATTATTATTGAA
Source organism: Carex parvula (assembly GCA_025461045.1). NCBI lineage: Eukaryota > Viridiplantae > Streptophyta > Magnoliopsida > Poales > Cyperaceae > Carex > Carex parvula. Next base: position 310,371 of record JAJGRW010000359.1, on the reverse strand, counting down.
GAAATTTGGGAGCTCATCTACAGTCCTCACCTGAGCATTCCTGTGTTTCGGTGTCAATGGGTCGAAGACCGAGGTGTTAAAGTTGATAGCGACGGGTTCACACTCGTTGATTTTAACAGGGTTGGGCATGTTGATGATCCGTTTATACTCGCCAAGCAAGCCACCCAAGTCTTTTATGCCACTGACCCGAGTGATGATAGGTTGAGCGTCGTCCTATCCGGAAAAAGAAGGATTGTCGGGGTAGAAAATGTCGTCGATGAAGAAGAGTACGACCAGTTCGACGAAATACCTCCTTTTTGTACCGACGTGCAAGCTGAGGTAGCAACACTTGAAGGGGTAGACGAAGCTGACTACATGCGGTCCGACCACAATGAAGGATTATGGGCCGAGGGTACTGTTCAAATAGTGGAAAAAAGGAGAAAAAGGAAAAAAAAGCATAATGTATAATATTTATTTTGTTTAAAACCGTGTAGCTTTTAATATTACAACTTTAGCTTATAATATTATCAAATAAAAAAGGAAAAAAAAAAGAAAAAAAAAGGACAATTAGCTTTCAAATATTAGTCCAAATATTAGTATTAGTTTTCAAAATTTTCAAATATTAAGCCAAATTTTAGTATTAGTTTTCAAAATATTAGTTAAAACATTTAATAATAAAATAAAATATCAAATATCAGTATTAGATTTTAATATTAGTTGCTTGGTACAAATATCGGTATAAGTTTTTAAATATTAGAAATATACAATTTTAGTTAATTTATTATTACTTTAGAAATATTAGTTGCTTGTAACTGAACCTGGGACCCGCCTGTCGGACCTATTTATACACGGACTATTAGCTAGATAGTCCGTGTAGAAATAGAATTGCACACGGACTGTTAGCTAATAGTCCGTGTAGAAATGGAAGAGACACTACTACAGAAATGGTCATTGTACACGGCACATTGTATACGGATTTGACAATTTTATTCAAAAACCGTGTGCTATTGTAATTTTTTGGAAGCCCAAAATATCTGTGGGATCTATTACACGGATATTTATTAAAGAATCAGTGTAGAAAGCCTTGAGAGAGCTACACGGACGTTTATCAAGAATTGTAAACGGATTATTGTTTAACTAACAGTGTAGATAGCCATGTGAGAGCTACACGGATGTTTATGAAGAGAACCGTGTAGAAATATGTAAAATGCACACGGATGTTTGTTTAAATAACAGTGTAGAAACATTTGACAGAGCTACACGGCTGTTCACATAATAATCCGTGGAGAAAGGTTATTGTACGGTTTTGATTATCGATACACGGTTTTGCCAATTTTATACACTGCACATTGTACACGGTTTTGTTAAGTATAAATCCGTGTAGAGAAGTGTAGGGTTTTGGTATAAAAGGCCTTCTCCTTCCCGCGCCGTATAAAAGGCCTTCTCCTTCCAGCGCCGTTTTGATCAAGTAATTCAACAAACGGAAAGGTTAGAGTTTTTTCAAGTCATAGGTAAATTGTAGGTTCTCCTGTATAACCTTAGGAAGAGAGAAAGACCGGTCACTTTACATATCACTTATGATCAACTTTGATAATCATTTCACGGTTAATAATTGGAATTTTGATTTAGGTTTATCAATTATGTCATATCGCTTATCTATCAAGATAAGTCGCTATCTTTGGAGCTCATCTATCAAGACGAGCGATGTGATATAATTGATAACCTACATCTTGACTTCACTTCTGGCATGAATATCTCTGGCATGTATTTTCCGTTTCTTCCTCTAATTTTCTGTTACTTATTGTTGCTTACTTACTCATCATTTTTTTTTATTTACAGATTGTGATGAACTTTCCGATGGACAGCATGTGATGAATTTTCTTTTCTTTTTTTTCACTATATTTTATTTGACACTTGACAAGAACATGTTTTTTCTTGGTTAGGTTCCAAAGAAATGGGTAAAACTAACTTTCAATAATAAAACATGTTCTTTAAATTAAATCATGTTTTGATCACTTGTTTTTGGCGATGTAGAAATGGCATGTTGCAGTGCATTGTTGTTTAATTTCTTACACAAACCCTCTTTGAATAAGATGTGGTTTGCGAAAGAATTTAAACAACAACGTAAGAACACTGCAACATGTCCATTTCTACATCGCCAAAAACTTGGGACTAAAACATAATTTAATTTTCAGAAAATGTTTTATTAGTTGAAAGTTAGTCTGACTCATTTCTTTGGAACCTAACCAAGATAAAGCATGCTCCTGTAAGGTGTTAAATAAAATATGAATTTATGCATATTAGTAATGTTTTATTAGTGAATTTAGTAATGTTCTTGTAATGTTTCATTAGTGAATTTAGTAATTTCTGTGCTGTAATAGTAAATAAAGAGTTGAATTTATGAATTTTGTAATGCTAAATATAATTTTTGTGCTGTAATTGGAAAACTGGGGGGGTAATCTCAATACTGAATTTTGTAGCAAAACTGGCTAGCAAAAATAGAGACTAGCCCAGAACAAAAAAATCTAAAAAAATATATAGGGCAATCAGACACGGATATTTAACTAAAAACCGTGTACAACAGTAATTGTACACGGATATTTGTTGAATATCCGTGTGGAATAGCTACACAGATATTTTGGAAGCCCGAAATATCTGTGGGATCTATTATTTATTAAAGAATCAGTGTCGAAAGCCTTGAGAGAGCTACACGGACGTTTATCAGGAATTGTAAACGGATTGTTGTTTAACTAACAGTGTAGATAGCCATGAGAGAGCTACACGGGTATTTATGGTAGAACCGTGTAGAAATATGCAAAATGCACACGGATGTTTGTTTAAATAACAGTGTAGAAACCTTTGACAGAGCTACACGGCTGTTTACATAATAATCCGTGGAGAAATGTTATTGTAGGGTTTTGATTATCGATACACGGTTTTGCCAATTTTATACACTGCACATTGTACACGGTTTTGTTAAGTATAAATCCGTGTAGAAAAGTGTAGGGTTTTGGTATAAAAGGCCTTCTCCTTCCCGCGCCATATAAAAGGCTTTCTCCTTCCAGCGCCGTTTTGATCAAGTAATTCAACAAACGGAAAGGTTAGAGTTTTTTCAATTCATAGGTAAATTGTAGGTTCTCCTGTATAACCTTAGGAAGAGAGAAAGACCGGTCACTTTACATATCGCTTATGATCAACTTTGATAATCATTTCACGGTTAATAATTGGAATTTTGATTTAGGTTTATCAATTATGTCATATCGCTTATCTATCAAGATAAGTCGCTATCTTTGGAGCTCATCTATCAAGATGAGCGATGTGATATAATTGATAACCTACATCTCGACTTCACTTCTGGCATGAATATCTCTGGCATTTTCCGTTTCTTCCTCTAATTTTCTGTTACTTATTGTTGCTTACTTACTAATCATTTTTTTTATTTACAGATTGTGATGAACTTTCCGATGGACAGCATGTGATGAATTTCATTTTCTTTTTATTTTCACTATATTTTATTTGACACTTGACAAGAACATGTTTTTTCTTGGTTAGGTTCCAAAGAAATGGGTAAAACTAACTTTCAATAATAAAACATGTTCTTTAAATTAAATCATGTTTTGATCCCAAGTTTTTGGCGGTGTAGAAATGGCATGTGGCAGTGCATTGTTGTTTAATTTCTTACACAAACCCCCTTTGAATAAGATGTGGTTTGCGAAAGAATTTAAACAACAACGTAATAACACTGCCACATGTCCATTTGTGCATCGCCAAAAACTTGGGACTAAAACATAATTTAATTTGCAGAAAATGTTTTGTTAGTTGAAAGTTAGTCTGACCCATTTCTTTGGAACCTAACCAAGATAAAGCATGCTCTTGTAAGGTGTTAAATAAAATATGAATTTATGCATATTAGTAATGTTTTATTAGTGAATTTAGTAATTTTTGTGAATTCTAGTAATGTTCTTGTAAGCATTTTCTTGTAATGTTTTATTAGTGAATTTAGTAATTTTTGTGCTGTAATAGTAAATAAGGAGTTGAATTTATGAATTTTGTAATGCTAAATATGAATTTATGAATTTTGTAATGCTAAGTATAATTTTTGTGCTGTAATTAAAAAACTGGATGTCAAAATTATCTGAAAAACTGGAGGGTAATCTCAATACTGAATTTTGTAGCAAAACTGGAGGCTAGCCCAGAAAAAAAAAATATCTAAAAATATATATAGGGCAATCATACACGGATATTTACCTAAAAATCGTGTACAAACGGTAATTGTAGAAATATGCATTCACACGGATGTTTGTTTAAACAGCAGTGTAGAAATCTTTGACAGAGCTACACGGCTGTTTACATAATAATCCGTGGAGAAAGTTATTCTAGGGTTTTGATTATCGATACACGGTTTTGCCAATTTTATACACTGCACATTGTACACGGTTTTGTTAAGTATAAATCCGTGTAGAAAAGTGTAGGGTTTTGGTATAAAAGGCCTTCTCCTTCCAGCGCCGTTTTGATCAATTGATAATCTCTCTCTCTGTATACGAATTGGTCTGGTTTCTGCGCACAAGGAGGCCGGATGTGAGATCTTTGAAGTTAATTTGTATTTCTCCTCTCTATCTTGCTAAGGTTAGTCGTGTATATATTTATCTTTTCTTACTCTAATTTTCTGTTACTTGTTATTGCTTATTTAGGTCAATTAGTAATTAATGCATGCATGCTTGATTTGTTGAGATAATGTAAATAATTAGTATATTAAATAGAGTGATGCATGTATAATTGTGCTTTTTTCTAATAATAGAGTAATGCATGTATAATCAACTAATGCATGTATAATAGAGTAATGCATGTATAATTGTTAGTTTAGTGATGATTAGCTTGATAATTGTGCTTGTTTAGTAATGCATGTACAATAGAGTGATGCATGTATAATTGTGCTTGTTTCTAATAATAGAGTAATGCATGTATAATCAACTAATACATGTATAATACAATGATGCATGTATAATTGTTATTTTAGTGATTATTTTACTAATGCATGTATAATTGTGCTTGTTTCTAATAATGTTGTTTTTTGTAGAACCATGTCACATTCAGGTGAGCAACGATGACTCTTCGCTTTTGGTGTCAGTAGCTAGGGTTTACAGAGGGTAATATGACGATACATGTTTTAATAAAGAAAGAGTTGAGTAAAAAGTTGGATGAAGGACCTTGGAAAAAAAGGGAAGAGGTGGGATGAAGGACCTTCAGAGCTGGATGAAGAGCCGAATGAAGAGTCGGGCACAATCTTGTCAGACTGACAAGATTGTGTCCGACTCTTCATTCGACACTTCGACCGGCTCAGAAGGTCCTTCATCCACCTCTTCCCTTTTTTCCAAGGTCCATCCAACTTTTTACTCAACTCTTTCTTTATTAAAACATGTATATCTTCATATTACCCTCTGTAAACCCTGGCTACTGGCACCAAATGTAAACCTTAAGTTTATATATGAAATCATTATGGGATCGAGGCTCAGGAAGAAGGATATGTCTACCCAGTATGGATTTGTGTAATATATGCTCAATATGGATTTGTATAATGTTTCAATTTAAATTTTGTAATACTCAATATGGATTTGTATAATTTAGTGTACATGAATTTTTAGTTTACCCTTATTAATTGACCGGTTTGTATGCCATCCACCGATTTTGTGTTTCAAATATAAAGCATGTTCTTGTAATTAAATAAAATATAGAGAATTTAGTAATTTTTTGTGCTGTAATTGTAAATAAGGAGATGAATTTATGAATTTTGTAATTGCTGAACATGGATTTGTAATGCTAAATATGAATTTTGTAATGCTAAGTATAATTTTTGTGCTGTAATTGAAAAACTGGATGTCAAATTATCTGAAAAACTGGGGGTAAACTCAATATTGAATTTTGTCGCAAACTGGCTAGCAAAACTGGAGGCTAGCCCAGAAAAAAATTGTTAATTAAAAAATATATAGGATAACATACACGGATATTTAACTTAAAACCGTGTCCAAATAGTAATTTAGTTGAATATCCGTGTACGAAATAGCTACACGGATTTTTTTTTTTTTTTAAATCCGTGTAGAAAAGACTAGCCCAGAAATAAAAAAAAACCCAAAAAATATATAGGACGCGAAAACTTTAATTCTATTCATCAATGAACTATAAATTTCCATAATAATTTTTAGCATCCCAAAACAATGGGATTTGCTGCCCGAATTTGCAAAATTAAAAGATAACCTAAACGAAATTAGCTAGCATTATACACAGTTCTTAAGTACAAATAGCCGTGTATGATTTGTTAGAGAGCTACACGGATTTCTTAACGAAAGATCCGTATAGAAAGTAAATGTATACAGTTGTTTCTTGAAAATCCGTGTAGAAACGCATTCTCCTATCTTACATAACCCGGATTTTTATAAATTTTCATAGAAAAGGCTAGCATTATAAACACGGTTCTTAAATACAAATAGCCGTGTATGATTTGTGAGAGAGCTACACGGATTTCTTAACGTAAGATCCGTGTAGAAAAGTCTTTGTAGGGTTTTGGTATAAAAGGCCTTCTCCTTCCAGCGCCGTTTTTTTTTATCAAGTAATTAATACTGTCTCTCTCTCTGTATTGAATGCGCTGATCCGATTTCTGCAAAGGCCAGCAGCTGGTATTATCTGAGATCTTTGAAGTTTGTATTTTCTCCTCTCTATCTTTCTAAGGTTAGTGTATATATATATATATATATTTTCCTTTTCTTCCTCTAATTTTATGTTACTTATTTGTACTTATTTAGATCATGTGTAAGTAGTGTATTGTTGTCCAATAAGTGACCCCTACTGATGCTTTTAGGTCCTTGCCCGTCCAAAATTAATCCAATAGGGATTAATTTTGGATAGTCCCCGTTTTGGGACTGCTCTTTGAATATTGGGTCTCATTTAGGATGTGAACACATATTAGCGGGATTTAATTAGTAATTGAGGAAAGTTCGACGGTATTTTCCCTTAATGCTCCTACGAGTATGTGGTTTTTACGCATACTTGGGGAGTTAAGGGGAAATGCTGCCGAATTTTTCTCAAATACTAGTTAAATCTCGCTAATATGTGTTCACATATGGGACCTAATATTCAAAGAGTGGGTTAGGATTGTAAACCGGCCCTTTGTAAGCCTAGAATTGGTACCAATTTACATGTTGACCATTATTAATTGAAATCATTTTTTAATTTAATTTACAGATGGATCGAAGTTGGATGTATGAATTGCGACGTGATAGTGAAGAATATTTGGGTCGCGTAGATGAGTTCATAAAATTCGCTGAGAGGTATAGAGTGAAGATGAAGGAAGCCGACATTTTGTGTCCTTGTAGAGATTGTAAATTTTTTTTAAGATTTGGGGACTTCGAAGAAATTAGAGCTCATCTGATTTGTCGTGGATTTAAGAAAAGATATACATGTTGGTTCATGCATGGTGAGAAATTTGGGGAAAGTAGTTGTACTAATAAGAATTCTAACTGTTGTGAAGAGAGCGATGAGAATGTAGAAATTTTTGATAATTTTGAACTTGATTTCAGCGATGATGATTTGAATGTCGAATATTTTGATAATGTTGAACTTGATCGCAACGACGATGATGAGCTGCAGACGGAAATCGATGAAAATGTAGTACACGAGTATATTGATAATATGGAGGACATGTTACATGATGTGGAAGATTAAATTAGTGATAAAAATTATGATAAATTTCAAAATTTGTCTAATGAATCCAAGAAGCCGTTGTATCCCGGGTGTACCAAATTTACAAAACTGTCAGCTGTGTTAAAATTATTAAACTTGAAAGCAGAAAATGGTTGGAGCGATAAGAGTTTCACGTCCTTATTAAGCTTTTAGGAGAAATGCTCCCAGATAACAACGAGTTACCCCGTACAATATATCAGACGAAGAAGTTGATATGTCCAGTGGGTTTGAAGATCGAAAGAATACATGCATGTCCGAATGACTGTGTATTGTACCATAATGAGTACGAGGCCATGCATGTTTGTCCTAAGTGCGGTGTTTCTCGGTATAAACGTAAGGACCAGGGCACTACTGATTGTGACGACGGCAAAATGGGCCAGCCTCCGGCTAAGGTGTTGTGGTATTTGCCGATAATACCGAGATTCAAATGGTTATTTGCAAATCCCAAAGATGCGAAGTTATTGCGTTGGCATGAAGAAGGGCGCAAAAATGACGGTAAACTAAGACACCCGGCTGATTCTCCTCAGTGGAGAAATTTTGATAGACATTTCAAATATTTTAGTTCCGAGGTAAGAAACCTCAAGATTGTGGTGAGCACAGATGGAATGAATCCGTTTGGAAGCATGAGCAGTCGGCACAGTACTTGGCCAGTTCTGTTAGCCATCTACAATCTTCCTCCTTGGTTGTGCATGAAACGCAGGTATATAATGATGTAATTACTAATCCAAGGACCCAGACAACCCGAAAATGACATAGATGTATATCTCGCACCATTAATCGAGGACCTCCAAAAATTGTGGCGTGATGGCGTCTCGGTGTGGGATGCGTACATGAAAGAGACCTTTAACTTGCGGGCCATGGTGTTTTGCACCGTAAATGACTTCCCCCGCGTACGGGAATTTGTCAGGTTACACTTGTAAAGGAGCAAAAGCGTGCCCTATTTGTGAAGATGATACGCAGGTGCTGAGGTTGAAGAACTGTCAAAAGAATGTATTTATGGGGCACCGTAGGTTTCTTCCAATTAATCACCCATATCGTAAGAAGAAGAAGGCATTCAACGGGAAAGTTGAGCTTGGAGTGGCCCGTCGTCCATTAGATGGGAAGGGTGTCTTCGAGCGTGTTAAAAACCTTGATGTTGTGTTTGGAAAGTGTGCCACAAAACCGCCGAAGAATATTTGGAAAAAGAAGTCCATATTTTGGGCCCTACCTTACTGGGAATATTTAGAAGTGAGACATTGCATAGATGTCATGCATGTTGAAAAAAATGTCTGCGACAGTTTGACTGGTTTATTATTGAACATTCCGGGGAAGACTAAAGATGGTATCAAGGTTCGAAAAGACATGGTAGAAATGGGAATACGACCCGAGCTTGCACCGCAGGAGAAAGGAAAGCGCACATACCTACCCCCCGCAATGTGCACGATGTCGAAGAAAGAGAAAACAAGCTTTTGTGAATACCTCCGTAGTATTAAGGTCCCATCAGGGTATTCTTCGAATATTAAGAAGCTGGTGTCGATGAAGGACCTGAAACTGGTCGGTCTGAAATCTCACGACTGTCATGTTTTATTGACACATATGATTCCTGTTGCAATTCGGGGGGTTTTACCAAAGCCCATTCGTCAAACCATTACGAAGCTTTGTTTTTCTTCAATACAATAAATTCCAAAGTGATAGACCCTCTAATACTGGACTCTTTGGAGGTGGAAGTCGTCGCTACTCTTTGCTAACTTGAGATGTATTTTCCGCCATCTTTTTTCGATGTTATGGTTCACCTTGTTGTTCATCTAGTGAGAGAAATCAAGATCTGTGGTCCTGTGTTCATGCGGTATATGTATCTATTCGAGAGATACATGGGAATTTTGAAAAAATACGTAAGGAACCGACATTGACCCGAAGGTAGCATTGTAGAAGGATATTCCACGGAAGAGGTGATTGATTTTTGCACCAACTACATGACCAGTGTGTGTCCTATTGGCGTTCCAAAGTCTCGATATGAGGGAAGGCTTCAGGGAGTCGGGACAATTGGGTTGAAAGCCGTAGTTGCTGATAGAGATGAACTACAGAAGGCGCATTTTTTGGTACTACAGCACATGACAGATGTTGCTCCCTATATAGATGAGCACATGGCAATCCTTCAACAAGAGTACTACACTAGAAGTCAGAAGTGGCTTACCAACGAGCATAATCGTTCATTTGTAGGATGGCTGAGAGAAAGGGTGCAGTCACACCCCGATATGAGGCCCGTAAATGAAATTGCTCGACTGCTGGGCGAAGGACCCCGAATTGTTGTTAGAACATTCCAAGGATACGAAATTAACGGATATACATTTTACACTAAATCCCAAAGTGATAAGAGCACGATGCAAAATAGTGGGGTGATGTTGGTGGCGACGTCTCAAGAATTCAGTAGATCCAGAGATTCCCGGCCGATTTTTGCATCAAAGTCGTATTATGGCGTTATTGAGGAAATTTGGGAGCTCATTTACAGTCCTGACCTCAGCATTCCCTTGTTTCGGTGTCAATGGGTCGAAGACCGGGGTGTTAAAGCTGATAACGACGGGTTCACACTCGTTGATTTTAATAAAGTTGGGTATGTTGATGATCCGTTTATACTCGCCAAGCAAGCAACCCAAGTCTTTTATGTCACTGACCCGAGTGATAATAGGCGGAGCATCGTCCTATCTGGGAAAAGAAGAATTGTTGGAGTAGAAAACGTCGTCGACGAAGAAGAGTATGACTAGTTCGACGAAATACCTCCATTTTGTACCGACGTGCAAACTGAGGTAGCCTCAATTGAAGAACAAGACGAAGCAAACTATTTGCGATCCGACCACAATGAAGGAATATGGGCCGAATGTAATGTGAAATTAGCGAAAAAAAGAGAAAAAGAAAAAAAAAAAGAGATGTATAATATTTATTTTGTTTAGAAAATAACTTTTTAATTATCTTGTTTGGAAACAACTTTTAAATAATATTCTAGTTAAAATATTTCTATTTCAAAACAACATAAAGGTTTTTACATATTAGTTCACATATTAAATATTAGTAAAATAATATTTCCAGTTAATATATTTCTATTAGGATTTGAAAATTAGTTGAAATATTACATTACAGTAAAAAAATATTGGCGTTTCAAACATTTCGAGTTCAAATAATACGTAAACTTATTTATTGTCACTAACAAATAATATAAAAAATAACAAGTTAAACCACGCAATGTTGTCAATTACTTCACACACGGCCTTTTATTTAATAATACGTGAGGAGAATAGTAACGTACACGGATTATTAACTAAAATCCACACAAAATGAGGAGAGCTACACGACTTTTTAATGAAGGTCCGTGTAGAAAGGTAATCACACACGGATGTTAGAGTAAACGTCCGTGTGTAAAGAGTTTAGGGTTTCATGGGGATGGGACAGTTAAAGGTAAAATCCGTGTAGATTAATGGAAAAATTTGGTATAAAAGGCAATCTCCTCCCGGCGCCGTTTTGATCAAGTAATTCTGATCAAATAAATTAAGAATTACTTGGAAAATAACTTTGTGCTATTCAGATATGGGAAATCGCAATCCTCCAAAAAATCCGTGTATAATCCGACCATGTGGACGAGGTGATAATGTCCTAACTGCGGGAAGAATTGTCTCAAGACTCACATAATTCAGTGGGAGGATGTACCCCCGCCACCTGTGGTGGAAGTCTCTTCTCATTCAGAATCCGAATCCAATCCTGAGTCTTATGAAGGTGATTCGGACTCCAGTCCTGATGATCCTTACGGTCCACACGGTCAGTTTGATGATCGCAAAGTTTGGTTACGGTTGAGAAGAAGCAAGAGAGTATGGGAAAATGTAAACAAGAAAGGAGGCAAGCGAGCAAGATATTTCCCTGAAAAGAGAAAAAGGGGAGGCAATTAGTGAGAAAGAATAGTTTTTTAATTAGGGATAGAGACTTATATTGTTATATATTTTATGTTTTTGTTTTGGTATTAAGTGATGTATCCAGTAACTATTCCTATGTTATTAATATATGAAGTATTTTTATTTTTTATTCTCTTGAACTCTATTTTATTTAACCTTTTTTGTGCTATTCACATTTTTCAACATTTACACTTTCCAAATTTGAATTTATGATGCATGTAAATAAGTTAAACAAAGCTTGTCTTAAAAATTTATCAAACTTGGAAAAGTCCATTTGAGGACAGACAAGTATTAGTATTTGGTTTTAAATAAGGCATTTCAAATATCAAATATTAATAAAAAATATTATATTTCAAACATTTCTAGGTCAAATATCAAATATTAGTTCAAAATAATACATATAATAAGAGTAGAACTAGGGTGCTCCTAAGCTCACCAAGCCCTTCGTGAGCGCGACTCTAAAACCTATCGAATTGACTTCAAACGATATTTTTAAACCGTTAGATCTTCAATCTATATTAAAATGTGCTTGGAGACCAAATTTTACATTTTTTGGAATTTTTTTACTATTTATTAAGATGGTTTGAAAATCGTTGTTTTTATTAAAATTCTGCACCATTGGAAAACAGCGATTTTCAAACCATCTTAATAAATAGTAAAAAAATTCCAAAAAATGTAAAATTTGGTCTCCAAGCACATTTTAATATAGATTGAAGATCTAACGGTTTGGAAATGTCGTTTGAAGTCAATTCGATAGGTTTTAGAGTCGCGCTCACGGAAGGGCTTGGTGAGCTTAGGAGCACCCTAGTTCTACTCCATATAATAATTCATTATCACTTCAAATAATACAAAAAGTAAGAAGTAAATTCACTTAATATTTTTAATTACAGTCTGCACGGACTTTTTTTAATAATACGTGTAGAAGGGTCTTTCTACACGGACATTCAACGTAAAAGTCCGTGTAGCTCTCCTTCATTCTACACGGTTGTTAGGTTAATATCCGTGTAGAAAGAGGGTTACAATATAATAAATGACTTGGCTCGCGCCGCTTCGAGTCCTTTGCCAATTTCACCTATCTATTTCTCGAAGGCCGAGTACCCTCGTTGCGATTTCTCCAAATGCTCAACCTTCCTCTCCAACTCAGATTGAAGAACTTCTCCCGGGAGGCTGCATGTGTCTGTTCTGCCTTCAAAGGAGGGAGAAATCTGAGTTGGGAGAGGAAGGTCGAGCATTTGGAGAAATCGCTTGCTGTGGAGTTGTATTTCTAAAAAGAAAATGATCCCTACGAAGGTTTGGTATAGGAACTCAATGCTCAATTGCAGGTTTTCAAATATCTCGGATGCAAGTTGCAAAGAGTTTAGGGTTTAGATCTCTAGAAGGGTGCTACACGGTCTTTTAAATAAGAGTCCGTGTAGAAAGGGTAAGAGACACGGATGTTAAAATAAAAAAGGGGAGGCAATTAGTGAGAAAGAATAGTTTTTTAATTAGGGATATATACTTATGTTTGTTATATATTTTATGTTTTTGTTTTGGTATTAAGTGATGATGTATCCAGTAACTATCCCTATGTTGAAATTAATATATGAAGTATTTTTATTTTTTGTGCTCTTGAACTCTATATTATTTAATTTCCAGTTACAAATTAAAACTTGAGAGTAGGTCCGATGAGCATCGGACCTACTCTGCTTACGATGGGCTTAATCACCGTCTATTTGCTTTATAGGTCGTGCGGAATAATTTAAAATTCATTCGTATCTATTTCAGTTTCCTTGCGCACATATCTTAAATTAGATCGGACGGTCATCATCGTTGAACATAAAAGTAGGTCCGGTGGGCATCGGACCTACTCCCTTCTCTTTAACTGAACATCTGTGTAGAAATGCAAAGCGAGCTACACGGACGTTTAATTAAAAGTCCGTGTAGAAAGGTATCGTACACGGATATTTAATTAAAAATCCGTGTAAAAAAGGTGAGGGAAAGTGAGGCGGGGAAAAGCCAACCTAGGCGAAAATTTTCGTAAAATTTGTTTTGAATTTTTGGGAGTCCCATCAGGGAGCTAAAGGAGGGAAATTCGAAAAAATTTATCCACAGAGAGGAGGGATAGAAGGGCTTTCATAAACTCAAAGGTGACGTAATATCTGTGGTTATATCCGACCGTCTAATCATTATGATGCACAAATATTAAAGGATCTTGTGCATCATCTAGAACCAGATCTAAACAGAAATATTATGTTACCTCAGAGAGGGCGGAAAATCTACCCACCACCTCCTAAATGAAGACATCAGGACCGTTCTTCGTTTATCGGACGGTCAACAAAGCTTGATATTTACTAATCACCTAATACAAGTACAACAGTACATTCGAAAATAATTCAAAAAATATATTTTTATTTTTTTTACATCTTATATGGCCAAATAATACTTATACATATTATTTTTATAAACTTTCATCATTGTATGTCCCTTCAAATTGTAAAATATTTTTGGACCGTTCATTTTCAAGCGGAAAATCAACGGTCGATCTGCAACGAAATCATTCCATATCTGTTTTAAAATGATCAAGGGAGAACATTGAATGTAACCAACATAAAAGTTTGGAAAATTTATTATGTATGAGGTTTGATCCAGCACGAAGTGTTTGTGGCCATCCGATACTTCAATCTTCAATGAACTAGATAGATGGGTAAATAAAAATAATTTTTGATCAAACTTTCACAGAAGACAATAAATGCAATGCTCTTTGATTTGAACGGTCCCGATCAATCAACGGACTAACTATTTTTGTGCGTCTTCACAATCTCACAAGGCAAGAGTTTATGTTTCATGAAACATAAACTCTTGCCTTGTGAGATTGTGAAGACGCACAAAAATAGTTAGTCCGTTGATTGATCGGGACCGTTCAAATCAAAGATTACAGCCTTTAATCAAGTGCAGCAAATTTTGATGGAATTTTATCTTTATTTACCCATCCATAAAGCTGTATTATCTGAGATCTTTGAATTTAACTTGGATTATCACAAAAATCACTCTAAAAAACTGGGAGGAGCTTGGGTCCGATGCCCATCGGACCTACTTTCATGTTCAACGATGATGACTGTCCGATGTAATTTAAGATATACGCGCACGGAAACTGAAATAGATACGAACGAATATTAATCTATTCCGCACGACTTTTAAAGCAAATAGACGGTGATTAAACCCACCGCAAGCAAATACGAACGAATCAGATAAACTTTTTTTCAACGATGATGACCTACTTTTAATATGTTATGTACGAGAGCAGCTTGTGTCCGATGCCCATTGGACCCAAAGTGAGTTCGAGGGGCTCTAGGACCGTCCGATCTATCTCAAGATACGTGCGCACGTAAATTAAAGATGGCACGAAAGTTCTGCGGGAATCAATCGTTATGTACGTATTTTTTTGGGGAGCAGCTTGGGTCCGATGCCCATCGGACTCAAAGTGGGTTCACGCCAGAACTTTCGCGCCCAGCAGCTTGGGTCCGATGCCCATCTGTTTTACGATTGATTCCCGCCAGAACTTTCGCGCCATCTTTAATTTACGTGCGCACGGATCTTGAGATAGATCGGACGGTGGTAGAGCCCATCGAACTCACTTTGGGTCCAATGGGCATCGGACACAAGCTGCTCTCGTACATAACATATTAAAAGTAGGTCATCATCGTTGAAAAAAGTTTATCTGATTCATTCATATTTGCTTGCGATGGGTTTAATCACTGTCTATTTGCTTTAAAATTCGTGCGGAATCGTTTAAAATTTGATCGTATTTGTTTCAGTTTTCGTGCGCGCATATCTTAAATTACATCGGACGGTCATCATCGTTGAACATGAAAGTAGGTCCGATGGGCATCGGACCTACTCCGTTCTCTTTAATTGAACATCCGTGTAGAAATGCTATGCGAGCTACATGGACCTTTAATTAAACGTCCATATAGAAAGGTATTCTTACACTGACGTTTAATTAAACATCCGTGTAAAAAGGTTTTTAATTTGCAATTCCCGGAAATTATTCTATTTTAAAGCTAGCTTTTGTAATTATTTTGTAAAGTCCCCATAAATTATTTATTCTTCATAACAGGTAAGTGTTAATTTATGTTCTCAAATCAGATTATTTAGACAGCATTAAGTATTTTACTTAGAATCAAAGTTTTAAATATTAAAGGTTTTTAAGTAATAACCTTTGTAGTGTTTATATATTGTTGCATGTTGTTGTTTTGTGCTGCTAATTCATATCTATAAAAGTATTTATTTAGATAGCATGAAGTATTTAACAAAAAAGAAACTGTGTAAAAAAAAATTGTTGATTAAAGAACAAAATATATTACATAAAAAAGGATCCCCATACATCGTACCAAAAGAAAGGATCCTCATACATGTACCACAAATTTAAAAAAAAACTACAAAATAACTACAAAGCAAACAAAAAAAAAAACTTAATTAAACTAGTTAGATGGTGGTGGCTGCCTTGGCCTTAGCTTCTAATCCAAGGGAAGAATGGTCTGGCTGGATTGCCCCTACTTATGTAGGGCTTTGGTGGTGGGTGCCCCCTTGGGCTTCGCCGTGGCACACTTGAGGGGGGCCATGGCCATGTCCTCTTCACGTAGGGAGGAGGCATTTCGAAGCCGGGAGGGACTGCGGGAACTTCGGCAGGGACTTCGAGAGGGACTTCGGGAGGGTTTGAGGGGGGCCGTGGCCCTGGCACATTTGACCCGGGTTGAGGAGATGGCACATTTGGTGGTGGGTGCCCCCTTGGGCTTTGCCGTGGCACACTTGAGGGGGGCCATGGCCATGTCACATTTGAGGGGGGCGGTGGCACGGCCATTTGAACATTCCAAATCTCAATCGGGGTTTCTCAGATTATATAGAATTTTGAAGAGTCGTTTCGTCTTCTCCTTAGAAATAATAAAAAGGCAACTTTTCGAATTCCGTCGTGGAATTGTTCAAATTAAACAAAACTTAAATAAATAATCTGATTTTTATACTTTTATCACGGACGTTTAATTACATGTCCGTGTATAATTGTAAATGACACGGACGTTTAATTAAACGGCCGTGTCGAAAGGTATTCGTGCACGAGTGTCGTTGCAATGTCCGAAAAGGTATAGACACGGATGTTAAAATCAAGTCCGTGTCGAAAGAGTCTTTCTACACGGACTTTCGCATTAAAGTCCGTGTAGCTCTCCCTCATTCTACACGGTTGTTAAGTTAATATCCGTGTAGAGGGTCTTTCTACACGGATATTTGATAAAAATGTCGGTGTAGATCTTCTACTTCCTCTCTACACGAAGTTTAGATCAAATATCCGTGTATAAAGGTGTTCCAACACAAATGAATTAAGTGAATTGTCCGTGTAGAACTAGGGTTACAATACATATTACGCGCCTGCTCTTCCAAATTTTTCATAACTTAGCTCGCGCCTTCAATTCTTTTCCAAACATTTCGAAACTTAGCTCGCGCCGCTTCGAGTCCTTCCCCACCTCACCTCGATTTCGTCGCCTCTCCTGTCCAACCAACTCTCCGGTCCGACAACCTACCTCTTTTTTCTCGAGGAAACGCTCAACACCTCCATTGCGAAGAAATTTTGGTATAAAAGTTTTGGTATTTACTGCATGTATTTACTGTATTTACTTTGATATTTACTGAAAAAGTTATATATTTTTTTTATAGAACCATGTCGATTGAGAATGAGCACGTAGATATGATGGAAGAAGGCGAGCACCAAGCTGCTGCCCAATCAGGTTCGGCCAAAAGGAAAAGAGGTCCGACAATGTGCGCGTCCACGTCCGAGGCAAAGCAACTGGACATCGAGTTCAGTAAAAATGGGTGTGCGAAGGGTACAAGACGAGCTGAGTACGGAAATTATGTGTGCAATTTGGCGAAGCAAAAGGCAGACATCCTGGTAGAGAGATGGGATCATTTTACGAAAGACCAAAAGAAAGAGTGGTGGAACATTGTGAAGGTGAAGTACCTAACCAGTTAATATCTTTTTTTTAATTGTACATGAACTTAAATGTAGTAATTTGGGTGTCAATGCAGGCTCAGTGGAACATCCCGGATGACATCCCGGAGGTGGTAAAGGATAAGACTTTGAAGATAATGAATGAAGCTTGGAAGCAATTCAAAAGCACGCTGAGTACGGAATGGATGGATGAAGGTAAAAACCCGGTAGGATACTATACTTGGCTGACTCAAGAGAAGTGGGAGAAGTTTGTGGAGATGAAGAGCACGGACGAGTTCAAGGTATGTAAATTCAGCAAAATTACCTTTTTTCCTTTATCGATTTGAATTATGTTGGTAAATGGTGTCCGAAATAGACACCCTGTTGCTGTTGTTCCAATCATATATAAATGTGAAATGGTGTTTATTTTGAATAACTGAATTAATATGAAGTTGAAATGGTGTTCCACTCACAACTTGTAATTTTTTTGTTTGCTTTTTAATTGGTTTGTTTACTTTTTAATAAATGGAAAATAGTAGCTAGGCTAATTTTTTTACTTAATTTGATGTGTGAAGAAAAAAAGGAAGGAGGGCAGGAGGATCGTTGCAATGAACAAGTATCCGCACAAGTTGGGGTCGGGTGGTTACCAGGGTAAAAGGGAGGAGTGGGCTAAAATACTGGAGTTGAACAAAGACGTTGACTCACCCGTGGTTAGGATCAAAAATCCTAGGGCCCAAAATTGGACGTTGGCAAGGTCCGAGTTAACCACTGACGGGAGGATAGTACTACATCCCACGTTGCGACCCGTGGCTCAGAGAATGGTAAGAGTCGTTCGTTAGAACTATGTGTAATTCAAGCGTGTTAAAAACTTTGTGTACATCACTAATTCCTTTGTTATAACTAATTTTTCTATTCACAGTTGGAGGTGGAGGAGGAGGTCAATTCCGGTGCCTGGTCGGTCGAAAGGCAAGATGACTCCTTGTCCATAGCGCTCGGGAATCCAGAACACCCTGGTCGAGTAAGGGGCGTAGGTGCCTACAAGGGTTGGAAGGACGTATTCAATGGACCAAAACCTCGAAGGAAATCTCGTGCGAAAGTGAACAAAGACGAGATAGTTGCGCAGATACGCAAGGAGGTGAGCGCCGAGTACGATGCAAAGTTGGAGGAGTTGGAATCAAGATTGCGTGCCGATTTTACAGCTATGGCGCAGCCAGCCGAGCAAGCACCTCTCACCCCGACGGGAGTTCGGCGAAGTAGTCAGGCATCCGGGACGTTCAGATACGATTTGGATCATCTAAAGGTAATCACTACTTGTTCGTATTCTAAAGGCAATTACTACTTGTTGGACAATATTTCAATTTAAAAATAACTACTTGCATGAAATTGCAGGACGCCACAGCATGCGAACTCGTGCTGTGGCTCGGGAGTAAGCCTCTGATTGTTGCTAAGGGCATGGTACATCCAGCAGCCGACAAAGTGCACAATGAGCAGCTACTTCCCGGCCATGCCGCCGTACAGATTGATAATGTCGTGGAGGGATGGGAGCGCGTACCTCTTCCTGTCCAAATAATTGAGAATGGCATGCTCTATGTCGAAGATGCCCGGCTGTCATTCGTGCAATGGCCCAAGAATCAGATTATTTTGGATCAGGTAATGCATAAATAGTCAAGTTATTTTGTTACATTCAAAGCACTTCCTTTTCAAATACTTGAAAAAGGTAAAAAATTTCTATACAGACAGTAGGAGATGATGGTAGTCGCACGGAGGGTGTGATGTCACCGGTACGGAGGGACGAAGCAGAAGGACCTTCCCAAACAGTTGCGGAGCAGCAGGGTCAGCAACTGATGCACAACCAGCAGTTGCTGACCCTACTGCCCAACCAGCAGGCCATGACCCTACGGCCGGACCAGTAGTTGCTGACCCTACTGCCGGACCAGCAGGCCATGACCCTCCTGTCTAACCAGCAGGACCTCCATCTCGTCTGCTCACCGAGGAAGAATACAAGCTCCTTCCCGAAAAGGATTTGCGGGATCTCCACAACCGCTTGATGGCGGCACCCAAGGACATGACGGAAGTCGTCATACCTGTCCCTCCGGGGATATTTCTACACGATGGCTCGGTTGTGCTGCTGTCGTTCTCCGACTTCAAGGACTTTCTACATGCCTCGGGGTCCGATAAATGGCTCTCCGTGGGGCACATCACCATTTACCTCATGTTAGTGACCAAAAATTGTTTATATCATGTGTATAGCACTGAAGAATATATTCTAATGTCATATGATAATTTTTCAGGAGGCTAATCAATAGTACTCACTGCAAGGGCAAACAGAACTTGTGTGCTTTTCTGGACCCCAGCGTACTTAGTGCGTCGAACGTGAAAAATGCTCCGAAGGTGGCTATGGATTACCTGTGTGGCGCGATGCTCCAAGCTACTAAGGCGAAGAAGAGATTTCTTCTCTTGCCATACCACCAGATGTTAGTTCTAACCTTGTGATTAAATATATAAATAATTGAAATCACACCATCAAGTCAAGCAAACACGTGTCTCACTATTATATATGCCAAAATATCTGGGTACTGTATGCTAAGATCCTATAATTCTTCTCCTCCCACAGGGGACACTGGTGTTTGATCATCATTGTGCCTTGCCTGAGTGCGGTTTACGTCGTGGATTCTTTGCAGCCCAAAGAAAAGATCCCATTTAGCACGTGCAAAGCAATCTTCCCGTATGTGCAAAAGTAAGCAATAATCTTTCACTATGTTTGATTTTTTCCCAATTATAACAAATTGTGGAATTGCTAATTAGAGTCACTCCATTTTGTAAGGGCTTTTGCTACATACGTTACAAAAGGAGGATTGCGCAGCAAGGACAAGAAAATGGGAAATAGGTTGACTTGGAGGTGGTGGCCGTGCACAACACAATTCTATAATTTCATATTTTGTTCAAAAAATTATTGTCATTCTAACATAGGCCGCTAAATGTAAATTGTAGAGCCCGCAACAGGAGGCGGGTTGGGAATGCGGATATTACATGATGATTTCCATGTTTATCTTTGTCGAAAAAATGCAATTCACATTAATTGTGCCTATATAATAGCAATTGATATTTTCATATTATGCTTACTTATAATTCTCATTTCATTAAATTAGCAATTGATATTTGCGACTGTCTTGCATCTACCTTTTATTGTTACTAACTAATACCAAATTATAATTGTAGCAACCATCAAAGCAAACTGAGTACAGCAAGGAGCAGATCGACTTTGTAAGATGTAGCTGGGCAAGATGGTTTCTATCTGAATATTGTAATGCTGAACATGGATTTGTATAACAATTTAGTGTATATATGAATTTAGCAAGCATAATTTAATGTCAAATTATCTGGAAAACTGGCTAGCAAAACAGAATGGTATATGAATTTTGTAAGAAAACTGGCTAGCAAATTAAACTGGAGGCTAGCCCAGAAATAAAAAAAATCAAGAAAAAAAAATGGGACAATTCTACACGGATATTAAACGAAAGCCCGTGTAGAACAAGTTGAGTGAGCAATGATTATTTTATATTTGTCCGTGTAAAGTTACGATACCTACACGGATGTGAATTATAAGTCCGTGTCAAACCAAACGCTACTTTAAACAAAAGCCCGTGTATGTGCACAGAGAGCTACACGGATGCTTTTATATAGTCCGTGTGTGGTAGTTAAGAGAACTTCACGGATATGAAACTAAACGTCCGTGTAAAACACAGTAATTCCACACCGTTGTTAAACAAACAACTGTGTAGAAATGAGTACAGATTTTCTTTTATACAGTCCGTGTATGATAGTTAAGAATGCTTCACGGATATGAAGTTAAAAGTCCGTGTAGAAAACAATAATTGACACGGTTATTTAACAAAAACCCGTGTAGATCGTTTTCGGTGTCTACACCGATTATTTTATATTTGTCCGTGTACGATAGTTATGACAGGACATGGATATGAAATTAAACGTCCGTGTAGCTAGAGTAATTCGACACGATTGTTCTGACCAATGTCCGTGTAGAACGAGTTCGGAGATACAAGGATTATTTTTTTTTATTGATTTGTTAAGAGAGGGACACGGATATACAACTAAATGTCCGTGTAAATAAAGTACCAGACACGGACATTTAGTTGCATTGTCCGTGAATAAAGAGTAGTCGTACACGATCGTTTACGTAATATCCGTTTTGCTCGGTTATATGGAGAGCGCCACAGGCAGGTGTATGTTCACGGCTGTTTATTTGGTAATCCGTGTAGCAAGCGTTAGATATACACGGGTAAATATCCGTGTCTATAGAGGGTACCTTTTATACACCCTCAACTCATACACGGCAGGGAAATCCGTGTTGCTCTTCCGGTAATGTCCGTCTGCAATCTCTTTTTCTGTAGTAGTGAGAGCTACACGGTCTATTAGCTAGATGTCCGTGTAGAAAGCGAATTGCACACGGACTATTAGCTAGATGTCCGTGTAGAAAGAGAATTGCACACGGACTGTTAGCTAAATGTCCGTGTATAAATAGGTCCGACAGGCGGGTCCCAGTTTCAGTTACACAATTTTTTAGCTCCCTATATCCCAAGCGCCCGATATTTTATTTCCCCTTCTAATTAACTTCGAACTCTTTCAAATTCTGCGCTCCTCCCCTCTGCCTCCTCCGCCTCCTCTCGGTCCTCCGCCTCTCGCTGCTCCTCTCCGTCGGCCTCCCCTCTGCCTCCTCCGCCTCCTCTCGGTCCTCCGCCTCTCGCTGCTCCTCTCCCTCTGCCTCCTCACGCTGGTCCTCTGCCTCTGCCACATTTCGCTCCTCCACCGCTCCTCCGCCTCTCGCTCCTCCTCTGCGCTCCTCTACAAATATCGGTATAATTTTTGTAGTCATCACTTAAAATCTTTATTTCTGTATTTTTATCATTTTTTTAAGAATCTTTCCTGTTTTATAAATATACATTAATGAATGCGATTTGGAATGAGAATTTATAGTTTTTTTTTTCTATACATATTACAACAATATTCCTTTCAAATCTGTAAGGTGTAGTATAGAGATATAAGTTTGCATGTTGTTTCCTATATTTTGTAAAATTAGCTAATGTTTTTTTTATATTAGTTTATTAGTTAACTTTAAGTTCATCATTTTTATATTATTCAATCGTTTTAATTCTTGAACTTCGCTGTATAACTAAAAATATTTAATATTTAGGGTTTAGGGTAAACTGCTTTCTTTTAATTTTTGGTTGCTTTAGGAAAAATTGATATTTAGGGTTTAGGGTTTAGAGTTGTCAATTTGCTCTCATTTGAGAGATTTTCCGACTCAACTATTTGCATTCTCTTTGTACACAATTGTGAATTGATCTTTAATTTCTTGCATAATCATGTCGGTTGAGGATGAGTACGTAGATATGATGGCAAAAGAGCAGCAGCAAGCTACTGCCTCATCAGAAAGAAGGAAAAGAGGTCCGACAATGTGCACGGGCACGTCCGAGCAGAAGCAGTTGGAAATCTGGTTCACGGAAGACGGGCGTGCACAAGGTCCAAAACGCATGATGTACTCAAATTGGTGTACGAGTTTGGTGAAGCAAAAGGCGAGTATCCTTGTAGAGAGATGGGATCATTTTTCGGAGGAGGAGAAGGACGAGTGGTGGAACATGGTGAAGGTAAAGTGCCTAACAACTCTTTGCTTTATTTTCACTTATGTATCTATACTTGAATACACTAAATTTGGTGTCAATCAGGCTCAGTGGAACATCCCGAATGATGTTCCAAAGGATAAGTCTTTGAGGATTATGAATGCTGGTTGGAAGCAATTCAAGAGCACGTTGAAGACGGATTTCATGGAGAAAGGGAGAAATCCGGTAGGCTACTACAAATGGCTAAAACAGGAGGACTGGGAGGCGTTTCAAGCTTTGAAGTCCACCAAAGAGTTCCAGGTATCTAACTCGTGCCAAATTTATGCTTATTCTTTCTCGATATGTACTTATCTTTTTAGTACATGACTGATCGTTGCCTTGTTTCTGTGAAGGCAAAAAGTGATAAAGGCAGGAGGACCGTTGCCTTTAACAAGTATCCACACCATCTAGGGTCAGCTGGTTACGAGGGTAAGTCGGCAGAATGGAGGAAAATACTGGAGCAAAACAAGGATTCTGACTCACCCGTGGTTAGGATCCAAAATCCTAGGGGCCAAGATTGGTTCATGGGTAGATCCGAGGTAACCGCTGACGGGAAGATAGTACTCCCAAAGGATTTGCAACCCGTGGCTCAAAGAATGGTAAGAGTCCTTTGTTATTACTTGGTGACAGTCATGTACAAAATTATAACTCCGAAGGTACATCACTTGATCTTTTGTTATAACTAATTCTTCTACTTGAACAGTTGGAGGTGGAGGAGGAGGTCAACTCGGGTGCCCGGAGTGTCGAAAGACAAAATGATTCCTTGTCCGCAGTGCTCGAGAATCCAGAACACACGGGTCGAGTAAGGGGTGTAGGGGGCTACAGGGGCTGGAAGGAGGTGTTCCGAGTGGAGGGACAAAAACCTCGAAGAAAATCTCGTGCCAAGGTAAACAAAGACGAGATAGTTGCGCAGATACGCGCAGAGGTGAGCAAAGAGTACGACGCAAGGTTTGCTGAGATAGGAATCAAGGTTGTTGAGCCAAATTAGATCAGCAACTACGCAGCCATCCGAGCAACCACCTTCCATTTCGCCGGGAATTCGATGAAGTAGTCAAGCATCCGACACGTGGGCCTTCGACGATTTGGATAATCTCAAGGTAATAAATACTTGTTCATAATATAAAGGTAATTAAAACATGTTTGTAACCTTGTTAGATAATATCGCACCATTAAAATAAACAACTTTCTGATAATTGCAGGACCCCAGAGCATGTGACCTCGTCCTGTGGCAGGGTAGTGTTCCTCTGACCGTTGCTCAGGGCGTTGTACATCCAGGAGCCAAAAGTGTACACTTTGCTCAGCTAAGGCCCGACCATGCATACGTGCAGGTTGACTTAGTCGTGGATGGATGGCAGCGCATACCCCTTCCTGTCCCTACCGACGAAATGCTTGTGCTTGATGACGCACGGACGTCATTTGTCCAATGGCCCAAGAGTCAGATTATTTTGGATCAGGTAATCCATAAAAAAATCCATTTATTTTGTTACATTCAAATCATTCTTTTTGAAATACTTGAATAATCCATTTATAATTTGATACAGACACGAGGAGATGATGTCACCGGCACGGCGATGTCACCGGTACACCAGGAGGTGGCTTGCGACGTCGGGGCTGACGCGCCACAATCACCGCACCGTCCTATGGTCACCGAAGAAGAATATAGCCGTTTGCCCAATGATTTGCGCCTTCTCCACGACCACTTGATGACGGCGCCCGAAGGCATGAATGACATCATCATCCCTGTCCCACCTCGGATGTTTCTACACGAAGGCAGGGATCTCGTGCTGTCGTTCAAAGACTTCAAGGACCTTTTCCACCACTCGTCATCCGACAAATGGCTCGATGTGTCATTCATCACCATTTTCCTCATGTTAGTGATCAAAAATTATTTTCATTATTGTATAGAACTCAAATATATATTCTAATTTCAATATGATGAGTTTTCAGGAAGCTAGTCCGAAACTGTGATGAGATGGTTGAAAAGAAAACTTGTGCATATTTCTTGACCCCGAGAAAGTGAGTTCTACGGCAGTGACATATTATTCGGATATGGCTATCGAGTACATGTGTTCTGCGATGCATCGTGCTAAGGCAGAGGAGAAGAAATTCATTCTCGTGCCATACCACGAGGGGTTAGTTCTAATTTTAACTTATGTGTTGTTTATATTTTAATTAAAGAAATGTATAAAGGAAATAAAAGTTAAACATAAAAAAATGAAATCACACCATCAATCATAGCAAACACTTGTGTCACTATTATATGCTATAGTACTATAATTCTTCTCCTCCCACAGCAAACATTGGTGTTTGATTATCATTGTGCCGTACCTAAATGTGGGCATAATTGTTGATTCTTGTAAGCCCAAAGGAAGGATCGCGCTTGACGAGTGCAAAGTTATCTTCCCTTTTGTGAATAAGTAAGCAATAATAATTCACTAGGTTTGAATTTCTTTCAATTATATCAAATTATAAAATTGCTAATTACATTCACTCAATTTTGTAAGGGCTTTTGCGAAATATATTAAAGAGGGAGGATTGCAAAGCACGGGCACGTGCAAGAAAAATAAGTTGAATTGGAAGTGGATGTTGGTGAGCACACTTTATGAGTTAATAATTTCATATCTTGTTTAAAAAATTATTGTCATTCTAACAAAGGCCGCTAAATGTAAATTTCAGAGCCCGCAACAGTTGGAGAGTTGGGAATGCGCTTATTACACGATGATATTCATGTTTGACTTTGTCGAAAGAATACAATTCCAATTCCCAAAAGCGGTATGCACTTCATATTTGTTCCTATATAATAAGCAATTGATATCTACCTTTTCTGAAATACTAACTATTATCAAATTATAATTTGTAGAATGTGACAAAGCAAACGCATTACACCGAGGATCAGATCGACGATTTGCGGTGCATGTGGGCAAGATGGTTTACCATGGAATTTTGTAATCCTCGATATGGATTTGCATAGATTTTGTATAAAATATTGTATAATTTAGTATATGAATTTCTTGCTAATTAATCTGTTTCGAATTAATTTATTGCTATATGAATTTTGTATAATTCTGTAGAAAAAAACTGGCTAGCAAAGCTGGAGGCTAGCCCAAAAACAAAATATACCAAAAAAAAAAATAGCTAATTATACACGGATATTTAACAAATGTCCGTGTATGATAGTTGCTACACGGACATTTAATACAAATCCGTGTAGAAAGCCTAATCATACACGGATTATTTGATGAATGACCGTGTATGATAGCAAAGCTGGAGGCCAAAAAATATACAAAAAAAGATTAGCTATTTATACACGGATATTTAACAACTGTCCGTGTATGATAGCTAAGAGAGCTACACGGATATTTAATACAAATCCGTGTAGAAAGAGTAATCATACACGGCTTCTGAAATTAAAAGTCCGTGTAGAAAAGTCTTTTGTACACGGCTGTTTAGGTAATATCCGTGTAGCTCGGTAACTTGGAGGGCGTCACCGGCAGGTCTTTGTACACGGCTGGTTACAAAGTAATCCGTGTAGAAATCGTTATAATCACACACGGTTAAATATCCGTGTGTAGTTTCTGACCTATTCATACACCCTGGCTTTAAACACGGCAGGAAATCCGTGTAGCTCCTCCATTAATGTCCGTGTGCAATCTCTTTTTCTGTAGTAGTGAATGGGTATTTTTTTTTTTAATGTAATCATAATAAGTGTCAATAAACAAACCAGAAAGAAGTAAATAGGAAGGCCTTTAATAAATTTTAATTTGTTATGTACAATTAATTTTTTATCTGTGAAAATGTCAAAAGCCCGGATCCACGTACTTACATTTTCTTTATTCATATTCATACATATAATTATTTGCTTTTTAAATTTAAATTTTCGTTAATTATATCCTTTGTTTGCTTTTTCTATTGCCCGTGTTATTAATGTTGTTTATTAAACTTTTCTCATATTATATTTGATTTTATTGCCATCTGTATTAGTTTTTTTTGTTGTTTTTTTTTGTGGGGGCGGGATTAATTAGAGGGGTATTTCAACACATTTTTTTTCTTTGTTGAAATTTTTCAGGAAGAACTATACAAATCTGGTATCAAGCCTGGTCATCAGATTAATTGTAATGGTACCATTTCACAAAAGTTTTGGAGGCGTGACAATTTATTGCTTCGTTATTTTTACATGCTGCCAGGTGGTTCCAAAAGAGGGATCAGCACATGTTAACACAGTAATATTTTATTTTATTTTTCTAATTTATTTTGGTTAATATACAGCATCAATGTTTTTTGCTTTTGGCTATTAAAATATATTTATTTCATTGGCATTATTTCACTTTACAGGTTCCTCAAAGTTTTGGGTATCATGTCGGTGGAGCTGGAAACAGACAAACAAACTAAAAATAGACAGTTGTACTTATTTTTTGCACACAACAACACAAGCTGGTGAAAAGAAAAACCCTCATTATTAATTGAAATTAACAAATTTAAAGACAGTTTCATAGTTTTAACAGTAAATTCACAAGTTGGTGAAAAGTAAAATCACAACCGAATTTTGTGCTACTCAAAATCAAAGATTAAATCCATCACAATGTAAAATTGGAGTCAAAATTAACTGTAAATTGTGAAAAAACCCAAAACCCTAATCACAAAACATTTCAAATAAATACATGATGAACATTATCACCGTCTATCAACATTTTGGCATACTTGATTATATTTTTGAATAAAAAAATTGAAGATTTGGTAGTGACATTTGTACATATATAATTTTTTATTAAAATAAAAAAGGAAAGTGAGCCTCAAAACATGAAAATATATCCTAAAACCTAATTAATTTTGAATACACGCACCTACAAATCTGCTTCCAGAAGCTTACAATTAGGAAAAATACTACCGAATTTTTCTTAAATACTAAATCCGTTAATATGTGTCTACCTCCTAAATGAGACAAATTATTCAAAGAGCAGTCCTAATACGGGAACTATTCAAAATTAATCTCTATTAATTGGATTCATTTTGAACGGGTATGGACCTAAAGACATACATAATGGCCGGTTATTGGATAACAATACAATACTACACATCAATTGAGTTTATATATATAATTGAATTATATATTTAAACTTATCTCGTAATATGAAATCAACATAAAACATCAAAATATATAACAAAAAGCAGTAAATAAAATTATAAATAATTAATAAATAACCTTATAGAGATGCCAGAGAAGAAATTTAGATCAAAAGATCGAGAGTCATGATCATCAAGCGAGTTCAACATTTTACTTATATTTTGTAGAACATAAACAATTAATAACGACATAAAATATTTTTATCCCCTCATTTGAAGTCAGCACAAATTTATATATTTTTTTATTTCTTATTTTATCTCTTTTTTAGAATTGGGAGGCGAATTTTCTAACAACAAAATGTTATAAAAATATTTTTAGGTAGATAAAAAAAATTATTGTTGAAAAAAATAAAAATTACAACTACATGTCAATTTAATTAGAAAAAACAAGTTTCAAGTGTATGAGACAAAAACATCAGACAAAATGCCAAAAAAAAAATATTATTGAAAAACTCACCCGTGAAATCTATTGGTAGTTATCTTAAAAATAATCAAAATCAACTTTCTTTACAAATTTACTCTGTGTATCACCAATACAAGACTATGTCACCATTCTCTCTTATTATATAGGACTTTTATATGTTAGAAATGTAAACCTTTTTCAATTTTTTTTAAACTTTTGATAAAAATACTATAGAAAAGTATGAGAGGGTGAAAAATAGCATCTTCTTTCCAAAATTAACTTGTCATACCAAAAATAATTACATAACAAATTGTACTTGACCTCAGAATGCTCAAATTCTTCTCCAACACTAATTTACCAATTGACTTGCCTTATTAAACACAATTGCTTCCTTCAAGAAACAAAATATAGTCTATTTTCTGTTTGGTTTTATGGTACTTAGCGCATCGGAATTTCAAGAAAATTTACAAAAAAAGTACCAAAAAGTTAATTTCTAATTTAATAAGTATCATACCTAATTTCTTGTCTTCAAACAAGGAGAAAGGTACTTGAGATGTAGGGTTGAAGTCCCTTCATCCCCTTTGTTGATGCTTATGGTGATTGATGCCTTGTAACGACTTGGTTGTTGATGTGTGTGTGACCTAGAATGACTTGCACCATATTGATACTCAAAGGTAGAAGTCCTTCACGGTATCAATCAAGAAATTAATTAGAAACCAAAGTATCCTCTTGTTAGAGAGTAGCAATTTGGTCGCTTCTTAATAATATCTATCCTTCAAGGAACTAGATCAAGAGTTTAGGATTTTATGGGTTCTCCGCACAAGATCAGAGATCAAACGAGAGAGAGAGAAAGAGAGAATGTTTTGGCAGAAATTCAACCCTTTAAAAGACAAAGTTAGCTAAAAAAATTTGAGGGAGAGAATATATAATGCATACAAGGAAAGTGAATTATGCTTTCAAAATTAACCGTCACATTCTATTTAAAGATATATAATTAATATATAACAAAAAACAGTAAACATAATTATAAATAATTAATAAATGACCTTATAAAGATGCCAAAGAAGAAATTTTGATCAATAGATCAAGAGTCAAGCGAGTTCAACCATTTACATATATTTTGTAGAACATAGAATAATTAATAATGACATATAATATCGTTATCTCCTCATTTGAAGTCTGCACAAATTTATATATTTTTTATTTCCTATTTTATCTCTTTTATAGAATTGGAAGGTGAATTTTCTAACAACAAAATGTTATAATTTTTTTTTACGTAGATTAAAAAATTTATTGATGAAAAATACATGTCAATTTAATTAGAAAAAAACAATTTTCAAGTGTAGGAGACAAAAACATCAGACAAAATGCCAAAAAAATAAATATTATTGAAAAACTCACCCGTGAAATCTATTGGTATTATCTTAACAATAATCATAATCACCTTTCTTCGTAAATTTACTTTATGTATCACCAATACAATACTATGTCACCATTCTCTCTTATTATATAGGACTTTATATGTTAGAAACGTAAACCTTTTTCTATTTTTTTGTAAACTTTTGATAAAAATACTATAGAAAAGTATGAGAGGGTGAAAATAGCATCTTCTTTCCAAAATTAACTTGTCATACCAAAAATAATAACATAACAAATTGTACTTGACCTCAGAATGCTCTAATTCTTCTCCAACACTAGTTTACCAATTGACTTGCCTTATTAAACACAATTGCTTCCTTCAAGAAACAAAATGTAGTCTATTTTCTATTTGGTTTTATGGTACTTAGCGCATCGAAATTTTTAAAAAATTTACAAAAAAAGTACAAAAGAAACATCATGTGCAAATAAAATCAAACCAAAAAGTTAATTTCTAATATAATAAGTATCATACCTAATTTCTTGTCTTCAAACAAGGAGAAAGGTACTTGAAATGTAGGGTTGAAGTCCCTTCATCCCCTTTGTTGATGCTTATGGTGATTGATGCCTTGTAACGACTTGGTTGTTGATGTGTGTGTGACCTAGAATGACTTGCACCATATTGATACTCAAAGGTAGAAGTCCTTCACGGTATCAATCAAGAAATTAATTAGAAACCAAAGTATCCTCTTGTTAGAGAGTAGCAATTTGGTCGCTTCTTAATAATCTATATCCTCCAAGGAACTAAATATTTAGTTTAAGTTTTGTGGGTTCTCAACACATGATAGATCAAATGAGAGAGAGAGAGAGAATTTTGGAAGAAATTCAACTCTCTAAAAAACAAATTCAATTCAAAAATTGGAGGGAGAGAAGATATAATGCAAACAAGGAAAGTGAATATGTTTCCAAAATTAATCGTCACGTTCTACCATATTATTTACCATGATCTCTTTGAATTTAGACTTGGTCCGGAAGGCAAAATTCTAGACCTTTCTTTTAACTTCCCAACCATTTTTAGATCACTCAAAGCAGACATCTAATGAGGGAGTTGTGGTCAAATTAAGAAACACTGCATAGAAGTTTCCAGGATGTGTTAGTATAAATTAACTGCCACGTTCAACCACATTTTTTTATCATGTTTTTTTTTTTTATCAAGATCTCTTTAGAATTAAGTCATCTTCCAGGATGCAAAGTTCTAGATCTTTCTTTCAACTTTTCAAATCAATTTGAACCACCTAAATTAGACGTCTTATGAGAATGTTATTGTCACAAAAACAAATAGTGCGCAGCAGTTTACAAAATACGTGGTAGTCTATTTTTGGCTAAATTAAAATTGTGGAAACCAACTCTGTGACATTCTGAAAATTTAAAAACTTCTTTGAAATAATGTTTGGATTTATTGATCAATCGGGGAAAACTTAAGGGTTTATTTAAACTTCTTTGAAACATTTTTTTGCGTTTCAGTATCAATTAAGAAAACTTGGAGGTCTTATTTATAGCATGTACAAACTTAAAAAAAAAAAAAAAACACCATGGCATTTGAGCCACGCGTCTCCCATGCATTCAACACCCTCTAATCGACTCCCCACCCTAAAAATAGCTGAGTCTCCGTCTCCCTTCGATTCTCTTTAAAAAAAAAACAAAAAAAAAAAGGGAAACAGAGAGAACGAGTAAGGAGAAAAAAAAAAGGAGGAAAATAATTGGAAATTATTAGAAGATGTCGCTGTCCGACGTAATTACAAAAGAGACAAATGAGACGAGATTTTATAAAGTACATATTAGAAATCGTACACGGTTGCTTAAACCGTGCATAAATGTTGGTACTTTTCGTACACAAATTTTACTTTAATTGGCCGTGTGTGTATGTTGGAGCTTATTTTCACGTGCACGCCTTTTTACATTACACATTATTTTTATGTGAATTCCTCGGTTCCATGTGTGATTAGCCGTTGGTGATTAGTCTTTTTGTAGTAGTGACAGATTCAATTCGATATGGATACAACAATTATGATAATTTTGTATTCAATATTTTATAATATCCATTTATGGATACGACAATTATCATTTTCTAATTTTAGATTCCTAAAATAGTGTTGGAATTACCACATGATCACTTTTATTATAGATTTGTCAAATTAGAAAGTTAAAGATATATAGCATTTAGCTTTACAACCATACAACAAAAGGTTCACATTCAAATTGGACTAAATATATTCTCATTATCCGTATTAAAAGCTACAACTAATTATAGAAAATGAAAATAGAAAAGTGATCAATTCGAGTTTAAGATTGGTTCTAAGAAATACCACCGCGCGAGCTCTATTCAAGTACTAACCATCAGCATATATAGATGTAGACTAGGCTAGGATGACACACTTCACATTTTGCTGTACATCACAGGTTTGGCCATGCCATTTGACTGCTCTAGATAATCAAGTAACACCTCTTCAGGGGCCGATGCGTCTGCATTCAAATGTTCTGGTTCTTCCGTTTTAGTGACGAGGCAAAGAGCAAAGCGATCCTATGTGTAGGATGAATTAAAGTTAAATAAGGCATGCTATTCCAAAAAAAAAAAATACCACAAAAGATATGGATACTTCAGTTTCAACATACGGGTACTAATTAATACTTAATTTCTTGCGAAATGTTGTGGTTAATTTTGGCAAAAAGTACATATCGGCATAGAAAATGAAATACATATTTCAAAAGAAAATTGATCACAAAACATCAAGTGATAATTAATTACACTTTAGGGATACGAAAACCCAATTTCTCATCCAAAAGCTAATTAAGACTTATATATCAAAATTACCTTCAACTCAGGGGCATCTTTGCATTCATTTTCATGCAGATAATACTCATGCATTACCCATTCTGTTCGTCTTCCAGTGGGATGCTGGCCTTCATAAAAAGCTAGGGTTTGCTTGGTGCCTATAACTTTATTATCGTGCTTGATATTGTATTTGCTCTGTATGGCTCTCCAATATCCCAATTTTGTATCTCGATTAGGATAAGACCCATTTTGATATTTTCCATGTCCAGGCATGAAGAAGTGCCATTTTGAGTCATTTGGAGACACGTTGCACTTTGCTAGAACCAAATTAATGGTGGTTTACAACAAAGAAGAGCAATTATGGTACTATTATGGCACAGTCACAAAATTTAATAGCTCATAAGTCAGAAACATCACCGGTTAAGTGGCACATATTTACATATTTTTGTTGGTTCATTAGGGTATAAGTAGTTAGTATATATCTTATTAGGTCAGCCTAGTAATTATTGAATCACATACCAGGTAAATCTAATATGAGGAAAAGAATCACATACCAGGTAAATCCCATGGTTCATGCATGTAAATATCAATCAGTGGGATAATATCAAACTCGATACGTTCGTCATGTGCCATCCTCTTCAGATAATGAGTTATCAGTTGTTGATCCGTCGGATGAAACCCAAAACCCGGCAACATGTAGGGTAGAGCTCTTACAGCTTCCCTCATAGTATACATCTAAGTTTATTATTGAAATTAACATTAGATACCCTTGAATTTGATGATAAGAAAAATATTTAGGCATAATTCAGTACTTTTCGGTTAAAGCTACCTCTAAGATATTTGAGAGGCAAATAGTTGGACTTGGCAATCCTACAGCTAATTACTATATATATATGTTATACTTATTAAAACGATTGCAAATTTGTTAAATGGAATAAGATAATCATAAGATTTAAAAGGACAGAGGGGGGGGGGGGGGGGGGGGGGGGGGGGGGTTGGCACGTCCTTAGGCTCTAAAAAGACCCAGCTTTTCTTAATGAAGAAACCTCTGTGAATACTAATGAATGAACCAAACAAAAATTCAGATGACAATGAAATTTAAAAAATTGGAACAGGATTCCTAGACACAACTGGAGCTAAATATATGCTTCTGAGGCAGCATGAAATTTAGCATAATATCAAGTAAAGAGGAAAAATAGACAGTACCTTTTCAATACTTGCGCAGAGAGAGAGAGAGAGAGACAGAGAGAGCGACAATCTTGGTCTTGCAAGAAAGTGTTGATGAGAGAGAAGAGGGAGAAGAACTAATTATAAACTTCGAAAAGGGCTGATAACATACTAATTATAGCTTTAGAAAAAACCATACAGAAACTAATTATAGCCTTCACAAAAAAAGCATTGAGAAACTAGTGTATTTTCTAACAAGAATAGGCAAAGTGTAACGTTCCACCACTATTAGTTATATTTCTTTAATTTAGTTGAATAAGACTATTTTATTTATGCAAATAAATTTTAGTAGGATTGAATTATAATTTCACC
The DNA here is from genome assembly GCA_025461045.1 of Carex parvula. Lineage (NCBI taxonomy): Eukaryota > Viridiplantae > Streptophyta > Magnoliopsida > Poales > Cyperaceae > Carex > Carex parvula. The sequence continues at coordinate 275,858 of JAJGRW010000359.1, read as the reverse complement.
ATAATAATTAAATCAATTAATAGGCAATAATATATTGAAATTAAGTAAATATATATATCTAGCACAATAAAGACCTGATATAGCCCAACTCGTTTATAAAATTCTGCAGCCCATATATTTCTACTCCCTCAAATTTATTTAAACCAGTCCAATTTATCTCTCCAGTTCAAACCTCCTGATCGCACCCCCCTCCCCCTCAGAATGGACTTTGCTGCTTTTCTTAGAGAAAAACAAGATCCTGCTTTTTCTATCTCAACTATTCAAAATCATTGAGATTTGTGCATGGAAAAGTTCTTTTATCGAGATACGTGAATAGAAAAATTTTGAATGGTTGAGATCGGAAAAACAGAACTCTGTTTTTCTCTAAGAAAAGCAGTAGAGTCGGATCCCTCTCCCCATCTGATTAGTTCCCCTTGTTTCACGCCCCTGTAGACATCCTTCTCCTATTTACTTCTCTATCTATTAATATATTATTTACCTCAATCATTAATTTCACATGTCATCTAAATCTCTTGGCTTATCTTGTTATACTTCTATACGTTGCAATATTACTTCTCTGTCCACTACAATAATTGTTAAATAGGGTAATGATCATCACGTCTTCGCCTCTATTCCATTCTTCATTTCTTCTCACAGTCAACAATTCTCTTTCCTAATTCTAATCTCATCGTAACTTTTGATTTTCGATCGACACATATACATGTAAGTTCTACATCTCTCACATATTTATACATGTCTAATAGCATCTACAATATATACTATTAATTAATTTCATATCAGTACATCATTTTATTTTTATGTATATACTATACTCACTTTGGTACTTAATATAATCGTCCTTATGCATTAATAGTAATATTTACTACAGTTGACTTCTACCATACTAATTACTATATCTTATATAATAATTTAACAAATCATAAGAATTGATAAACTTTATTTTCATATCATTCTCATTTTTTTCACTGATCTTACAAAGTGATATATTAGTTTTACATTCAATATCAATGTATTGCTAAAATTATCATTCCGCGTCTATCTTCTTTAAAAATAATCCAGATTTGTTTTAGTTTTATTATTAAATTTCGAATTTATTATTTTAATGAATTTAAATTTATGATAGATGTAAATTTAAAATAATTAAATAATATAAGTATTCATTAGAAACAATATTAATTAAAGTTAGTAATTAAATACTTTAGGTTCAAGTCTAGAAATTGAGGAACGTGACAGTACGCTCCATGAACCTACGAGGTTCCAGGTGCAGTGTATTTTCTCGGATAGTTGTTAAATTACTTTACCGTTTGATTAAATATTTGTGTTTATTGTTATGTGATGAATGGTGCTGTTCGTTCAGAAATGTATAGGCTTTTAATACCTAGTTCTACTCAGTTCAGTTGCAAGCTTACAACAGAAGTTGGGTATAGTTGGGTGTCGAATCCACAGGAACGATTTGAAAGTTACCGGACTCTACTTGATTTATAAAAATTCTAGAAGTCTACAAGGGTGGTCCCTATTGCTAGTCTTTACGACACATGTCAGTCCAATATTTAGGCCAAGTCTTCACGGCGAAGACCAAGACTTGGAGACTTGGCGGTCAACGCAACACAGTATTAATTTCGTCGTGTTGTGACACATGCATTCATCGATCCCATATTTAATAAAAAAATGAAATTTGTTTTATTCTAAATAATAGTTAAATTTTACTTCTACTAAATAGATTGAGAAAAGTTGGCTAACAAGCATTCAGATTTTTCTTTCAATAAAAAAATTACAAATTTCCGAATATTAATGCTACTCTAAATTTCTAAATGAATGTTTCTCTTCATCTCTTTATATTATTCACTTTCTGTTTTATATTATTCTCACCAATTTTTACTTTTTTTAATGAATCTAGTACTGCCAGCTATTGTAATTTTAATGAATCTAGTACTACTATGGATAGGATACGGATCGGATAGTGGTAAAGCTATATCTGTATCCGTTTTCATTTTTCGCATACGGATACGGATCAGATATCGGATTAAGAAATGGCTTTAACATTTTAATTTTGCATACGGATCAGATATCGGATTAAGTAATATGGTATGAAATGGCTTTAACATTTTAATTTTGAGCTGGGCCAAGTCCAATCAATTGTATGTGTTCTTGAAATTATTATATCGCCGAAGTTCCTAATTTAAGTTTCAATCCGATTAAGAAATGCCCATTTTATTTTTGTTCATGGTATTTTGTAATAATTTTATTTCTTCAAACATTTAATTTAAAGTTTCTGTTTCAGATGAAAATTTCCAGTTTAAATTTCGCAGCAAGGATCAAATTACTGCATTTTATTCTTGAGACCCTTTGACAGGGATGAATTACAGAAATTTTGCAGAACAGACCCCAGATTTCGAACTTTTGCAATAGACCTGCCGAAAATCCAAAGTAGGTTTGAAGAGAATAAAATTTTGAGAAACCTTGCTTGGCCGTAGAAATGAGTTTCAAATGACCAAATGCACACCCATGTGACCATGTCAGATATGGTACCAACTTGCCATGTTGTTCCCGGGAGTTAAATTCTTTTGTTATTCACTAATGCCATGAGGAGCCCTGACACCTCAAACAACACATTACGGACACTATTTTGACACGGTAAAACATGCAATGTCAATTCGTACCATGCCAATAAAAATAAAAATAAAAATAGCACAAACACGCAAAACAATGATAGGTACACATTTAGGACCAAGTTGACCCCAAGTCCACAAGTCTTGGTCTTCGCTGGGACCCAATTAGTGGAGATATTAGGTTGGTGGTTGTTTCCACTTTTTTTCTGAGGGTAAGATGGCAATTTGCCATCTTATGAATTTTCATAGATAAAAAAGTATTTACACAAACCCAAATGAGCCTCCGATAAGCTATTAAATATTTACAATCCCTGAATCTTTATTATCCCGGACCCTCTAATCAGTATGTGATCCTATGGCGATCTATTAAGGCTACTGCAGTGCCGCGCCCACTGACGGGCTTCAAGCGCCGTGTCAGTTGACAAGGTCATGACTGATTTTGATTTGTTGGCGAATATGCGCCGATTTCTTTCTCACCATAGAGCCCAAAGACCTGCCGCCCATGTCGTTGCCCACGCCTGTCCCCGGTATCCTGAAAACGGGTTAGAGATCCAGAGTTGTATGTGCGAATCAGTGCCTCATGGAATGATCCCCAGGCCCGATATGATTAGTAAGGCCCTCCACATGGCTATAGAGTAAGAGCAGGACCACATGAGGTGCTGTATTGTTTCAAGCTCGGTTGCAGCACATAATACACATCCTTGGGTCACCTGGCAACCCCTTTTGAGCAGTGTCTCTCTTGTCAATGACAAGTGGTTCTTTCCACTTGAGCAACGGATCCATGATATTAATTTCTTTCATGTTTTCTTTCACAGACAAATGGAAACAATAACTCCGATCTTTTTATATATGAATCTAACACTTGAGCGATACTCTTTCTGTTTTTCTGATCTGTTATTTTTTAATAATTTTTACCAATAAAAAATTCTAGCATGTCGAGATGACTACTACTAAGAATAACGTAGTTGGTGGACACCTTCCAATTAATTTATTACGCTAAATTGGTAGTGTACCAACATTACTAAACGGAGAGCCTTTGTTTCGCATCCAATATTTAAGCCAACAAGTTTACAGTTTCACGTCATAAAGAAAATAGTTATGTTGGAACTACAAGTTGACACGTGTAGTTAGTGTCACACCGGATTTAAAGGAGAAAATCAAGAAAGTCCTGCTGGATTGATTGAACCTTACCTTAATTGATTGATACTGCTGCTGGATTATTACCATACTTATCTTGATTGATTTGCTGCTGGGTGATACCGCTGCAATTGATACTTATTACTATGTTTGGTTGATTGATTGATTAAATACCATGTTTGGTTATTTCCTAAAAATAGAAAACGTGTACAGTGAATTTGGGTTATAAATCTAAGTTTCTCTTTGAGCAGAAAAACTAAGAAAGAAAAATACAATTCAGTGTTGTGTGAGTTGTAATCAGAAATTATTATGAACTAAAAGAGTGTTTGTGTGTGTCTTGATCCGTGGAGTGCGTTATAGGCGATACCACGTTAAAATATCTGTGTTTGCTTGATCAATTGTCTGTGATGATGTTATAATTTTGTCATGGTATCAAAGCAGGGATTCTAGGACCAAGTGTGTTCGATTAATCTCGCCGAAACCACAAAAAACAACCCAAAATTTCTGTCATTGAAACAATGGCAAAGACGCCACCTTAAAAACTCTTCCAACCTTTGAATTAGGAGAGCCTTCAACTACTACCGCTCTCTTAGGAAAATTAACTCAACTCCTCATCCTACAGCAATCAATTCCTAGCACTACAACCTCAACCGAAGGATCTGCACCCCCTATTTCCGTGAAACTAGATGGTACAAATTATGGGCTGTGGTCTCAGGTGGTAGAGATGCACATCAAAGGACAAGATAAGTTGAGACATATCACCGGCATCCCGAACCAACCGCTGCCAACAGATCCACCATATCTGATGACTCAATTGTGAAGGGATGGCTCACTAATTCGCTTAAACCAAGGTTAATTGGCAATTTCATCCGTTTCCCGACTGCAAAAGATGTTTGGGACGCAATAGCTACAACATTCTTTGACGGCAACGATGCATCTCTCGTGTATGATTTGAACAAGAGAGTTGCAAAACTCAAGCAAGAGGGGGGACCAGTTGAAGGAAACTACAGCAAGTTGCAAACCCTTTGGCGGGAAATAGATTTTCGACGTCCTAATCCGATGGAGTACTCCAGCAACATCGAGAAATTCAACTCTTATATTCAAGAGAGCAGGGTATACACTTTTCTAGACGGACTTGATGATCGTCTCGACAACGTGAGAGCTGATGTGCTTCAAATGAAACCATTGCCCACTATCAAATAAGCCTTTGCACGAGTTTGAAGGGAAAGATGCGTCAGATGGTGATGGTGAAGGGAGACGAGGTGGGCAACAATCCGATGGCCTTAGTCTCGCGTGGCTACAAGCCAGCTGAGGTAAATTTGACCCTTACTAAAATAGGACCGAAGAACAATCTGACTTGCACTCATTGTGGGGGTTCAAAGCATACCAGAGAAAATTGTTTTAAGTTGGTTGGATATCCCGAGTGGTGGAAAGAACAGAAAAAAGAAGAAACAAGATGGTCAAAAAAGGGCATGCAACTGTCGCGACGTCTGGACTAGCAGAACCAAACCAGCAGGGTCAGAACAACATCGAGTCAGAACCAAAGTGGCTCGGGTCAGAACAGTGGAGTTGCGCATACTATAATAGCAGTGCCTCTGGATCGGTTAGTTTTGGGTTATAATTCTGGTACAGCAGGTAAACAGTCAGCTCAAGGTAATGTTTCAATTTCTGAAAATAATTGTGAGTTTCAAAGTTTGCAAAATTGGGTGATTGATTCTGGAGCAACTGGCCATATGACCTTTTCAGAAAAATACCTCGTAAACATTACTGGACCTAAGAAAAATGAGATTCTAAATGCAAACGGAATTTCTTATCTAGTAAAAGGAACTGGAGATGCATCCATTTCTCAAAACATAACTCTTAGGAATACCCTACTTGTTCCATCGTTGTCTACAAGACTGATATCGGTTAGTCAGATTACAGAGGAATTGAGAGATGTTGTTTTGATCAATGTAAATTAGGAAGCAATTAAAATAAAGATAGAGATGAGATTCCTAGGGTTTCGGCACACCATTGCCGCTCAATCCGTCTTGACAATATATTCCTGTTGTGTCTGATTTCCTGTTGTTGTTTAATGAAAGACACCACATAGGTCACTGCGATTTATGTTACGCGAGAATGACAGATCTTTCACCGAGATTCTACATAGGACACTGCGATTTACCTTACGCAAATGTCTGATCTCTCAAATATCCCAAATTACTACACAGATCACTGCGATTTACTTTACGCAAGTGATGGAATTTGGTACGCATTTTGTTGGTCTGGTTTATGGTTTCCCCGCTAAGGTTTTCTTCACATAAACCTAATAGATCTCAACGAGGCTAATTCATACAAATAGTTTCTCTTACCATTAAAGTACTGTCACTACCCTAACGGACTCAAACTAGATCACTGAAATTAGATGAAGAGATAGTAAATTACAAAAGCATTTTGTTCCAACAACAAGAAATCATAATCAACAGAAATATATATATCAAAACATCAAGAGTAACAAGGTTTACTGCCTAGCCCTAAGAAAAGAAACTTAGCCGCAGAACGGCATTGTTACAAGCACTCCTCTCTTCTCACTTTAATCAAATCTAACCATAATTACAAAGATAACTATTCCTTCTGCCCAGAGGCCTTATATAGGAGTGGAGGGACGTCTGAAGATTGAGTAGGGGCTAAGAAACTGATTTGGAAACAGCTGTCGGCAGTTATTTCCCAAGAGACGCATACGGATACGGACCGTATTGGGCAATACGGTCCGTATTAGGACCTTGACGGTTAGGGTTGAATGCTCGCAGCACTATCTTCTGGTCTGTGCTAGGCCTGGTCCGTATTAGGCAATACGGACCGTAACAGAGACTTAGTCGATGAGCGTTGCTGATCCGATTGACCCGATTCTAGCTCCATTTGGTGTAAAATAGTCCCAAAACCTGTTTTCTGCAATAAAACATAAAGAAGGGTGACAGTAGCCTTTTTCTCTAATTAATTAAACATAAGTGTGAGAAAATATGCAAAACCTAAGCCAAAACCCTACGTAAATCATCATTATTTTGACTCTGATCAACCGCTAGATCACTTCTATTTTAAAGCAATGAACCACAAACTTTTCGGGATAATGTTGTGTCCACTATAGTCTATTTGATCAACCGGACTCCTACGAAAACCAACCAATTCAAAACCCCGTTACAAAGGTTAGCTGATCATGTAACATCCCGTCTATCCTAAACATGTCCCCAAAAATATTTGGATGTACCGTGTATGTTCATGTCGAAAAGAATTTTCGTTCCAAAGTAGAACCTTATGCCGAAAAGTGTGTTTTTTTGGGTTTCGGGCACAACAGAAAGGGTATAAATGTATAATCCTTCCACTCGGAAATTCTACACAACAATGGACGTAACTTTTCTTGAAACCGAACCTTATTTTAATAAACACCAAGTTCCTGTTCAGGGGGGAACAGAGTATGAACCTGAACTGTTGTTTAGTGAGTTAACGGGCCCAAGTTGTGAACATGTGAATTCGGTCACAAATCGAACCCAGCCAGCCAAAGAAACAGAGTTGAATCATGCTGAAACAGACCCAAACCCAGCAGAAAACCGAAATAGAGCACATTTAGAAATAGAGCTGAATCATGCTGAAACAGAACCAAACCCAGCAGAAAACCGAAACAGAGCACATTCAGAAACAGAGCTGAATCATGCTGAAACAGAACCAAACCCAGCAGAAAACCAAAACAGAGCACATTCAGAAACAGAGCCTTGTGCAGAACCTGAAATTTTAGAAACCGACCCAGTCAGAAACAGAACCGAAATAGAGCATAGTGCAGAGTCTCCTGGAGTTAACATCTGGATTGAAATGGATATGAGTAATGCAGAAGTAATACAATCTGAACCGCAACCACATGGCCCGGAATCCCCCGGAGATATTCATGAGGTAAATCCACAGAACTCAAATTCTATTATACAATCTAGGTTACCACCAAGAACCAATAGAGGTAAACCACCAAAACGGTACATTCATGAGAACGGAACAAACAACGAAAATAACTACCCTATTGCAAATTACATAACAACTGACCGACTCTCTGAACCCTTGAGAAGTTTTGCCCATCAAGTCTCTTTGGTAGTTGTACCAGAAAGGGTAGAAGAAGCTATTAAAGATCCACAATGGGTAGAAGCAATGGAAATAGAAAGGGATGCACTAGAAAAAAACCAAACTTGGAAGTTAGTGGATTTACCTGAGGGAAAGAAAACTGTGAGATGTAAATGGGTCTACTCTATAAAGTACAATGTAGAGGGAAAAATTGAGAGATATAAAGCACGACTCGTGGCCAAATGATATACTCAGACATATGGAATTGATTTCCAAGAAACTTTCTCACCAGTTGCTAAACTAAATACTGTGCGAGTTCTCTTATCCCTTGCAGCAAATTTTGATTGGCCATTACACCAATTTGATGTAAAGAATGCCTTCCTACATGGTGATCTAAAAGAAGAGATTTACATGGATCTTCCACTTAGGTACCAATGTTCTGAAAACGGAAAGTGTGCAAATTAGAGAGGTCCTTGTATGGCTTGAAACAATCTCCTAAAGCATGGTTTAGTAGGTTTTGCAGTGCAATGAAGGGGTATGAGTACGAACAAAGCAACTGCGATCACACTCTGTTCTTTAAACGGAACCAAGGTAAACTTACAGTGCTAATCATATATGTTGATGACATGATTATTACAGGTAATGATCACAAGGAGATCAAATTGCTAGAGATAAAACTGTCTAAAGAATTTGAAATGAAAGATTTGGGTGGCTTGAAATACTTTCTAGGAATTGAAGTAGCTCGGAGTAACAAAGGTATTTTCCTATCTCAAAGGAATTATATTCTCGACCTACTTGCTGAGGTTGGAATGCTAGAGTGCAAACCAGCTGACACACCAATGATCCAAAATCACAAGTTGGGGTTAGATCAGAATCAGAGTCCAGCCAACGAGAAAGATACCAAAGGTTAGTTGGAAAATTGATTTATTTATCTCATACTAGACCTGACATAGCTTATGCAGTGAGTGTTGTCAGCCAATTCATGCATTCTCCAAGTGAAGAACATATAGAGGCGGTAATGAGGATTCTTAGGTACCTAAAAGGCGCCCCTGGAAGAGGGATAATGTTTGAGAAACATGGACATCTAGAAATAGCTGGCTATACCGACGCAGGATAATGTTTGAGAAATAGGGACATCTAGAAATAGCTGGATTGGGCTAGAAGTGTGAGTGACCGGAAGTCAACGGCAGGTTACTTCATATTTGTGGGCGGAAACCTAGTTACTTGGAGAAGTAAGAAACAAAATGTGGTAACCTTGTCCAGTGCCGAAGCAGAATTTAGAGGAGTGGTAAAAGGTATTTGTGAATTATTGTGGTTACAAAGACTTTTAACCGAACTCGGTTTTGAACCAACCAGTGAAATGAAATTGTTTGTGATAACAAGGCTGCAATAGACATCTCTCATAACCCGGTACAGCATGACAGAACAAAGCACAATGAAGTAGATAGGCACTTTATCAGAGAGAAAATAGACTCAAAGATCATTGAAATTCCGTTTGTAAGGTCGGGTGAGCAACTATCAGACATGCTAACCAAAGTTGTGTGAAGCAAGGTGTTTAATGAGTCTCTGTGCAAATTGGGTATGATCGATATTTACGTGCCAGCTTGAGGGGGATGTTGGAACTACAAGTTGACACGTGTAGTTAGTATAAAGGAGAAAATCAAGAAAGTCCTGCTGGATTGATTGAACCTTACCTTAATTGATTGATACTGCTACTGGATTATTACCATACTTATCTTGATTGATTTGCTGCTGGGTGATACCGCTGCAATTGATACTTATTACTATGTTTGGTTGATTGATTGATTAAAAACCATGTTTGGTTATTTCCTAAAAATAGAAAACGTGTACAGTGGATTTGGGTTATAAATCTAAGTTTCTCTTTGAGCAGAAAAACTAAGAAAGAAAAATACAATTCAGTGTTGTGTGAGTTGTAATCAGAAATTATTACAAAATAAAAGAGTGTGTGTGTGTGTCTTGATCCGTGGAGTGCGTTATAGGCGATACCACGTTAAAATATCTGTGTTTGCTTGATCAATTGTCTGTGATGATGTTATAATTTTGTCATGGTATCAAAGCAGGGATTCTAAGACCAAGCGTGTTCGATTAATCTCGCCGTAACCACAAAAACCAACCCAAAATTTCTGTCATTGAAACAATGGCAAAGACGCCACCTTACAAACTCTTCCAACCTTTGAATTAGGAGAGCCCTAAACTACTACCGCTCTCTTAGAAAAATTAACTCAACTCCTCATCCTACAACAATCAATTCCTAGCACTACAACCTCAACCGAAGGATCTGCACCACCTATTTCCGTGAAACTAGATGGTACAAATTATGGGCTGTGGTCTCAGGTGGTAGAGTGCAACATCAAAGGACGAGATAAGTTGAGACATATCACCGGCATCCCGAACCAACCGCTGCCAACAGATCCACCATATCTGATGACTCAATTGTGAAGGGATGGCTCATTAATTCGCTTGAACCAAGGTTAATTGGCAATTTCATCCATTTCCCGACTGCAAAAGATGTTTGGGACGCAATAGCTACAACATTCTTTGACGGCAACGATGCATCTCTCGTGTATGATTTGAACAAGAGAGTTGCAAAACTCAAGCAAGAGGGGGGACCAGTTGAAGGAAACTACAGCAAGTTGCAAACCCTTTGGCGGGAAATAGATTTTCGACGTCCTAATCCGATGGAGTACTCCAGCAACATCGAGAAATTCAACTCTTATATTCAAGAGAGCAGGGTATACACTTTTCTAGACGGACTTGATGATCGTCTCGACAACGTGAGAGCTGATGTACTTCAAATGAAACCATTTCCCACTATCAAATAGGCCTTTGCACGAGTTCGATGGGAAGAGATGCGTCAGATGGTGATGGTGAAGGGAGACGAGGTGGGCAACAATCCGATGGCCTTAGTCTCGCGTGGCTACAAGCCAGCTGAGGTAAATTTGACCCTTACTAAAACAGGACCGAAAAACAATCTGACTTGCACTCATTGTGGGGGTTCAAAGCATACTAGAGAAAATTGTTTTAAGTTGGTTGGATATCCCGAGTGGTGGAAAGAACAGAAAAAAGAAGAAACAAGATGGTAAAAAAGGGCATGCAACTGTCGCAACGTCTGGACTTGCAGAACCAAACCAGCAGGGTCAGAACAATAGTCAGAACCAAAGTGGCTCGGGTCAGAACAGTGGAGTTGCGCATACTATAATAGCAGTGCCTCTGGATCGGTTAGTTTTGGGTTCTAATTCTGGTACAGCAAGTAAACAGTCAACTCAAGGTAATGTTTCAATTTCTGAAAATAATTGTGAGTTTCAAAGTTTGCAAAATTGGGTGATTGATTCTGGAGCAACTGGCCATATGACCTTTTCAGAAAAATACCTTGTAAACATTACTGGACCTAGGAAGAATGAGATTCTAAATGCAAACGGAATTTCTTATCTAGTAAAAGGAACTGGAGATGCACCCATTGCTCAAAACATAACTCTTAGGAATACCCTACTTGTTCCATCGTTGTCTACAAGACTGATATCGGTTAGTCAGATTACAGAGGAATTGAACAGTGCAGTCTTAATGTTTCCTGAATTTTGTATCTTCCAGGATGTTTTGACAAGGGAGATTATTGGGCGTGGTACTAAGCGGGGAGGATTGTATTACTTGGACAACTCAAAAATGGGACATACATGCATTGCAAGAAGTGAATCCGAAAGTTTGAAAAACAAAGTTTGGTTGTGGCATAGGAGACTTGGGCATCCCTCATTTGGGTACATGAGAAAATTATCCCCTACGTTATTTTTGGGTTTAAATAATGAAGAATTTGTTTGTGAAACATGTATTAAGGCCAAGAGCCATCGTGCAACTTACCCTGATAGCTTGAATAAAAGTCTTGTTCCTTTTGATTTAATTCATACCGATGTTTGGGGTCCATGCCCAGTTGTGTCTAAATCTGGTTGTAGATGGTTTATCCTTTTTACTGATGATTGTACTGTATGACATGGCTTTATCTTCTCAAGTCCAAAGATGAAGTACTAAACGTGTTCAAAGTTTTCTACAAAATGGTAAAAACATAATTTGAGAAAGAAATAAAGGTGGTAAGAAGTGATAATGGTAGGGAGTACATTAACAAAAATCTACAAGATTTTTTTAAAGACAATGGCATAGTACATGAAACCTCGTGTGTAGGAACACCCCAACAAAATGGAATTACAGAACGAAAAAATAGACATATCCTTGAAACCGCTGATCACTCAAAAGAGAGCAATGCTTTGAGCGATCGAATAGCAATCTTTCGAAAGGCTAGACGAAATCTGAAAATTGAGAGATGTTGTTTTGATCAATGTAAATTAGGAAGCAATTAAAAGTAATTAAAATAAAGATAGAGATGAGAATTCCTAGGGTTTCGGCACACCATTGCCGCTCAATCCGTCTTGACAATATATTTCTGTTGCGTCTGATTTCCTGTTGTTGTTTAATGAAAGACACCACATAGGTCACTGCAATTTATGTTACGCGAGAATGACAGATCTTTCACCGAGATTCTACATAGGACACTGCGATTTACCTTACGCAAATGTCTGATCTCTCAAATATCCCAAATTACTACACAGATCACTGCGATTTACTTTACGCAAGTGATGGAATTTGGTACGCGTTTTGTTGGTCTGGTTTATAGTTTCCCCGCTAAGGTTTTCTTCACATAAACCTAATAGATCTCAACGAGGCTAATTCATACAAATAGTTTCTCTTACCATTAAAGTACTGTCACTACCCTAACGGACTCAAACTAGATCATTGAAATTAGATGAAGAGATAGTAAATCACAAAAGTATTTTGTTTCAACAACAAGAAATCATAATCAACAGAAATATATATATCAAAACATCAAGAGTAACAAGGTTTACTGCCTAGCCCTAAGAAAAGGAACTTAGCCGCGGAACGGCATTGTTACAAGCACTCCTCTCTTCTCACTTTAATCAAATCTAACCCTAATTACAAAGATAACTATTCCTTCTGCCCAGGGGCCTTATATAGGAGTGGAGGGACGTCTGGAGATTGAGTAGGGGCTAAGAAACTGATCTGGAAACAGCTGTCGACAGTTTTTTCCCCAAGAGACGCCTTCGGATACGGACCGTATTGGGCAATACGGTCCGTATTAGGACCTTGACGGTTAGGGTTTAATGCTTCCAGCGCTATCTTCTGTTATGTGCTAGGCCTGGTCCGTATTTGGCAATACGGGCCGTAACAGGGACTTAGTCAATGAGCGTTGCTGATCCGATTGACCCGATTCTAGCTCCATTTGGTGTAAAATAGTCCCAAAACCTGTTTTCTGTAATAAAACATAAAGAAGGGTGACAGTAGCATTTTTCTCTAACTAATTAAACATAAGTGTGAGAAAATATACAAAACCTAAGACAAAACCCTACGTGAATCATCATTATTTTGACTCTGATCACGCCTCCCAACTTGAATTGTTGCTTGTCCTCAAGCAACGACATCCCAGCTGGTCAAAGATCCGGTCTAGGTTAAACCATACAATCTCAAGGTTTTGATTAAAAATTAAATTAGGTCTTAGGTTAGGTACAATTGACATGACAATAAAAATTTAGAACTTAAAAATATTCATGACCTCTCCCTTAAATAATTTATTCATCCCATGATTGACCTCATTATGCTTACCCTAGGAAAATTATCATTGAACAATCTACTTCACAAATAACCTTAAAATTAAGAGTATTAATTTCCCCTTCGATTATAAATGGATCCCTTCCAATCAATATGAATTCTAATGATATAAATTTTGATTTTTCTTCCCAATCGATTGGAGCAAAGTATGACAACTAAGTGTGTTGGTACTTGTGACTACTTTTGAGAAATTAAATATGTACAAGAATTTAAATTTGGGAGGTTTTCTCGAGCCTATTGGTAACCAGTCTTGCGTAGGCACCCGTACTCTTTTTATCCTCCATCTTTTATTCTATTTTTTCTTTTTCTGATTTTTCTATTTTTCTGATTTCTAATTTTTTTGTATTTTTCATTTTTTTTTTTCTGAAAAGTAAAATATGTTTGTGTCACAAGCACCATGATTACACACAATTCCAAGTATTCATTCATACAAGGAATTATTGCATAGTTTTGCTAGGGGTCTATCTATAATAAATGGGTATTCTAAAACACTATCAAGTTTAGAAGACTTTGCAAAAATAAATTACTCAACAATAAAAATTCTAGAGTTTGCGATTTTTTGGTCAACACTCATGGTTAGCAATTAATTATTCACTTTGAAATCACTAATTATTTTTAAAATTCTGAATTTTTTGTATCATGGCCATTTGTCTAAACCTTAACCTAATTCAATTTAAAAACAATTCCTATTTGATTATCCTACATGCAAATTACTCCTAAATTACATGCTCCTATCAATGCAAATGCCTATATGCGCGCTAGATAAAAACCTCAATTGTTCCTCCCAACTTATCTGGTTAAGCCTTGAGAAGTGGTCCCGTTTGAGTAAAACTGCTAGCGAAAAAATGAAAAATAAGGGTCCTACATGCCATGATCCTAGATACAATGCAATTCCTAAACTAATTTCTTACCCCTACCCCCATGCTTAAATTTTGTATTGTCCTCAATGCAAGAAAATAAACAATAAGAGAGGGATAAGAAAGATCTCACAGATTACTCGTCGCGAAGGGGTGGTGGTGGGGTGAATGGAATCGGTGGTGTGAATGGTATTCCCTTGGAAAGGCAATATTCATAGAAATTCTCGTGGGCTTTGTTTACCTTGTCCAAGTATTCCTCCAAGTAGCGTGTGCGTTTCTTCAAATTCTCGAGTGTGTTGTTGGCGTAACGCGCGGTTGGACCGGGTTCGCGAGGTTGAGATATGGCTGGCTCTTGATCCCATCCGGTAGGTGCGGGCATGGAGTTTGCTTCGTTGGTGCTTTCGCGCGGCGGAATGAGGTGGCGTACAAAGGCCATGTCATGATGGTGGATGGGTGAGTGGTGTGATGCACTATGTGTTTCCTCCATGGGCTCTTCGGTTGGTTCCTCCTCGATTAGTTCTTCTTCAATTGGTTCCTCCTCTATTGGTTCTTCCTCGTCGCTTCGTGCAACATCTCCAGTTTCAGATTCGTATCCAAACTGGAATGACCCCTTATCCGTTCCGATATGGAGGGTCATTCCCTCGCCTATTTTCAACGTGTACCTTATGTCACCTGTGTGTGCATTGAATACCGCTTGCACGTGATTGTTGTTCACTAGGTAGTTCATGTTAAGGCGGTTGTTGCCGAATACTTCAGTTTTGCCGACGAGTTTGAAGTTGTGGTGGTGCGCAAGGAGGGTTGCATAACAACCCACGGAAACCACGTGATTATTCTTTGTGTCGGCGGCCACCGATGTGAGGTGGTGCAAGATGTGGTGTCCAATGTGCGGTTGATGCTTGTGGCTCTTCATGCAACGCATGATGTAAATGTCCCTCTCTCGCACTTCCGTTGTGTCCTCTCCTGTTGGGAATATAGAATTAGTCAAAATAATATGAATATACCTTAATTCTATCGATGAGATGAGGCGTGAGTCTTTGCGGTATATTTTGCGCTCATCAATTGCGATCATTTCCCAGTACTTCATGCGTTTCTCCCTTGTGCATAATTCGGTTTCGTCATTTGTGGAGATGGACAGCGCCTTGCAAAATTCCTCCATTGTTATGGCAAATGGGCGGTTGAATAATCGGTATTTGATCATGTCACCATCCCATTGTAGTGTCGATAAAAATTCGATGGAGGGTCTCAAATAGACTCTTGTGGCTCGTAGGCGGTCCGCCAAATCCCATAAATTGATATTATTAAGGGATACTCGCACAGAATCATAGCATCCAAGGACCTTCATGGTATTGATACACATCGCTTTGTTGTTCGCGATGGTTCGATCAAGCATTGTTTGAGCACGGTCGAATTCTTGTTTGTTGCGGAATTTGATCTCCATGGCTGTCGCGAAGGTGTTTTCATTGTCGGATTGAGAGTCGGAGGAACGAGGGCTGTTGTGCACCATTTTTCTCTAGTTTCGGTCTCTGTTACGGGCCGTATCCACTTGATACGGGGTTGATACGGGCCTGAGTTTGAGGATTTCTGTAGACAGGATGCGAATTTTGATCTGAAAATTCTATGAAATGGTGCAGGAAAAAGGAAAGTGGATGAAAGGTATATATGGCAGTGAAAGGGTGTGATGAATGTGCAGGAGGTGATAGTAGTGGGAAGTTCATTTTGGCTAAAATTCGAATTTGTTTCTTGGAGCGTCAGAATTAGAGAGTTGGTTATTTCTGCACATTGAATACGGTCTGTATCAACTGATACGGTTCGTAACCATTGTGCGGCTCTGGGTCGCCTTCTGTTTTTCCTGCGCCAAGTCTGAGATGGGTCCGTATTGGAGATCTATCCCGTATTGGACCGATACAATCCGTAACAGAGAGTAAATCTTCGTGACGGGCTTCGAATTTTTCGACCAAATTCTTCCGGCATCTTCTCCTGTAGGTAAAATTAGTAACCCTGAGATCAGTGTAATAGTTTAGGATCAGATGAAATATTTTTTTGATTTTTATATTTGTATATGGAAAAGAAAACGAAGTGGCCTTGGGTTGCCTCCCAAGAAGCACTTGTTTAAAGTCATTAGCTCGACTTTTCGATTTCACTCATCGTTTGGCTGATTCCCGAAGGAATATGTCTCTTTATGCTCATCATTTGTTCCTGCAATGTAATGCTTCAGCCTCTGGCCATTCACTTTGAAATGCCCGGTTTCTTGACTCCATATTTGGACTGCTCCATAAGGGTACACATAAGTGACCTTATATGGTCCCGTCCATCTGGATCTCAATTTTCCGGGGAATAGTTTGAGCCGTGAATTGAAGAGAAGCACAGTGTCTCCTTCCTTGAACTCCCTTTTTCTGATCTTTTTGTCATGGTAGAATTTCGCCCGTTCTTTATACATCTTTGCATTGTCGTATGCATGGAGTCTCA
The DNA here is from genome assembly GCA_025461045.1 of Carex parvula. Taxonomy (NCBI): domain Eukaryota; kingdom Viridiplantae; phylum Streptophyta; class Magnoliopsida; order Poales; family Cyperaceae; genus Carex; species Carex parvula. The sequence continues at coordinate 259,018 of JAJGRW010000359.1, read as the reverse complement.
GTTCATCTAGTGCATTCAGATCTAGTAGCCTCTTTTTGCCCGCATCCCTAAGGTCATAGTTGAACGTTTTGATTGCCCAATATGCCTTGTGTTCTAATTCCACCTGCAGATGACAAGCTTTTCCGTAGATCAGCTTGTAAGGTGTCATTCCGATTGGAGTTTTGAACGAGGTTCTGTAGGCCCAAAGTGCCTCGTCTAGTTTGAGTGCCCAATTTTTCCTGGACCAAGACACCGTCTTTTGCAAGATGTTCTTGATTTCTCTGTTTGAAATTTCTACTTGACCACTGGTTTGTGGATGGTAAGGGGTTGCCACCTTGTGTGAGACGCCATATTTCTTCAGAAGATTGTTGAATTGATTGTTGATGAAATGCGATCCTCCATCACTTATCACTACTCGAGGGATGCCAAACCTTAGAAATATGATCTTCTGAAACAGTCGCTTGACTACATTTGCATCTGCTGAGGGTGCTGGGATTGCTTCCACCCATTTTGAGACATAGTCGACTGCTACGAGGATATACTTGTTGTTACCTGAGCTTGGGAATGGTCCCATGAAATCAATTCCCCAAACATCAAAAATCTCTACTTCTAGGATCGAATTTTGTGGCATCTCATCACGTTTAGATATGTTTCCCGTCCGTTGACATGCGTCACAGCGGGAGACATAATCTTTAACGTCTCTGAAGATGTCAGGCCAATAAAAACCTGCTTGAAGAATTTTCAATACTGTCTTTTGGAATGATGCATGGCCACCATATGGCGAGGAGTGGCAGTCATGGATGATGCCTTTCAATTCTTCGTGTGTGACACATCTTCTGTGTATTCCGTCTACACAAAGGCGGAAGAGGTAAGGATCATCCCAGTAGAAATGTTTAGCATTTGCCAAGAATCTCTTCTTTTGCTGAAATGTCATGTCGGGTGGGATAGCCCCACATGCAATGTAGTTGGCCAGATCTGCGTACCATGGCCGTTTGCTTATCTTTACAGAGTAGAGGTGTTCGTCAGCAAAAGAACCATCAATCGGTTGATCATTCTCGCTTGGTTGTCTCAGTCTTGACAGGTGGTCGGCTACCGAATTCTCTGTGCCCTTATTATCCCTAATTTCGATGTCGAATTCTTGTAGGAGAAGTACCCATCGGATGAGTCTAGGCTTTGCGTCCTTCTTGTTGATGAGTACTTGATTGCTGCATGATCTGTATAGATGATGACCTTTGAACCTACAAGGTAAGATCGAAATTTATTAATTGCAAAGATTACTGCGAATAGTTCTTTCTCAGTTGTTGTGTAATTGCATTGGGCTTCATTTAGAACTTTGCTCGCGTAATAGATTGCATAGGGTTTCTTATCCTTTCGCTGTCCCAGGACTGCTCCTACTGCGTAATCACTTGCATCGCACATGATCTCAAAAGGATGGTCCCAGTCAGGTGGTTGGAGAATTGGTGCTGAAATCAGAGCATTCCTGAGTGTGTTGAATGCTTCGATACATTTCCCATCGAAGATGAACTCGGCATCCTTCATGGTCAAGTTTGAGAGTGGCTTCGCGATTTTTGAGAAGTCCTTGATAAATCTTCGATAAAAACCTGCATGACCAAGAAAACTGCGAATGTCACGAACACATGTTGGTTGAGTTAGCTTTTCAATTACCTCGACTTTTGCTTTGTCAACCTCTAATCCCTTAGAGGAAATGGTGTGACCAAGTACAACTCCCTCCTGTACCATAAAATGACATTTCTCCCAATTTAATACGAGGTTTACTTCTTCACATCTTTTTAGAACATTAGACAAGTTCTTCAAACATGAGTCGAAAGTATCCCCATAAACTGAAAAATCATCCATGAATACTTCCATTATTTCTTCAACAAAATCTGAAAAGATAGACACCATGGCTCTTTGGAAGGTCGCTGGGGCGTTACATAACCCGAAGGGCATGCGTCGGTATGCGAAAGTTCCGTAGGGGCATGTGAATGTGGTCTTTTCTTGATCTTAAGGATGAATTGGAATTTGGAGAAGCCGGAGTAACCATCAAGGTAGCAGAAGTATGAATGCTTTGCTAGTCGCTCCAATAGTTGATCGATGAACGGAAGAGGGTAGTGGTCCTTTCTTGTCGCCATATTCAGCCGCCGATAATCAATGCACATTCGCCACCCTGTAACGACTCTTGTTTGGAGCATTTCGTCGTTATCTCCTTTCACAACTGTGGTGCCTCCCTTCTTCGGAACGACCTGGACGGGACTCACCCAGTTGCTATCGGAGATGGGGTAAATGATGCCTGCATCTAGCAGCTTCAGGACTTCTTTCTTGACCACTTCCTTCAAGTTCGGATTGAGCCTTCTTTGCGGTTCTCGTGAAGGTTTGTGATCTTCCTCTAGCAGAATTCGGTGCATGCAAATGGTAGGACTGAGGCCTTTGATGTCATCGATCGTGTAGCCAATGGCTTTCTTGTGCTTCCTGAGTGTACTGACGAGTTTACCGATTTGGGTCTTGTCAAGCTGAGAGCCAACAATCACCGGATAGGTTCGGTTTGGGCCTAGAAATTCGTATTGTAGGTTGGGTGGAAGAGGTTTAAGTTCGAGTTGCGGAGGAGAGGTTGCCTTTTCCTTTTTCTTCTCTTCGCTACTAACTGTATCGGGAAATACAGGTTGTAGGATTTTGGATACGGGAATTTCTTCTCCCTTTTCTGTGACAGTGGTGCAACTTGCGCATGTTTCATTATAAACCTCGTCAGGTTTAGTGGTGAAATCTTGTTCAGGTTGCGCTTCGTCATCTTCCCTTCCGAGAAGGCTATCCAGATCCTCTAAACCCATGAACTCTTCAAATTCATCGAATGGGTATTCTTCCTCTTCAAATTCGTCAGTGATGCCCAAATTGAAGACACGATCAATGTCAGAAGGGTATTTTAGAGCTCTGTTTATGTCGTAAGTAACCTTGTCCTTTCCGACATTCAGTGAAATTTTTCCGTTCTTGACATCAATCATTGCTCCACATGTGGCGAGGAATGGTCTTCCAAGGATGATTGGAATGTGTTCATCTTCTTCCATGTCGACCACAACAAAATCTCCAGGTATCCAAAAATCTCCGACTTTGATTGGTACATCTAGCAATACTCCCTCAGGATACCGAATTGACCGATCAGCCAGTTGTAATGCCATTCGAGTTGGTGATAGATCTCCACAATTCAATTTATCAAATACCGCATTTGGCATCAAACTTACACTTGCCCCCAGATCACATAAAGCTTTCTTAAAATCCGTTGTGCCAATTGTGCATGGTATCGAAAAGCTTCCCGGATCTTTCAACTTCGTCGGTAATTTGCTTTGCACGAGCGCACTACACTCCAGATTGAGCGGAATTGTTGAGAGTTCCTGGAGTTTACTGCGGTTCGAAAGAATCTCCTTTAAAAATTTAGCATACGAGGGTATGCTTGCGATTGCCTCAGTGAAGGGGATTGTGACTTGTAATTGCTTGAGTGTCTCCATGAATCTCGCGAACTGCGGCTCCATCTTATGTTTGGCAGGCCTTGGAGGGAATGGCAGAGGTGGCTTGTAGGGTGGTGATGAAATGTATTCAGGTTCGGGTTGTCGCTCGTCTCCACCTACGGTGTCATTCTGCTCCTCAATAAGGTCTGCCTGCGTTTCGAATACGGGCGGCTCCAGTGGTTGCGGCTCGTATTCTTCGGAATGCGATGGCTCTGCATGCATCTCATCGGAAGTTTGATCGGGCATGGGAGGTCCCTGATAAGCTGTACCGCTCCTTAACGTTATGCTCTTGCAGGTCTCTCTCAGGTTTTCTTCCGGTTGACCTGGAAATTTGCTTTTTCCGCGTGTAATACTCAAGAGTTCTTTTGCCATCTTAGAGACATTGTCTTCTAAGTCTTTGTTGCGGTTTGTTAAGGATTCGATCTTTTGCGTGATTTCGGCGTTAGCCTTGTCTTGCTTCTCTATAAATCTCTCCATTAAAGATGTGATGTCAGGTTGCTGTGGTTGATTGTATTGCCTTGGTTGATAATTCTGTTGAGGATTGTTGTATCTTGGTTGATAATTGGGCTGTGGTTGGTAGTTCTGTTGGGGTGCAGCAGGCCTTTGATTGTTTGCGTATGAGAGATTTGGATGGTTTCGGTTGTTCGGATGGTATGTATTGTAAGCGGGCTGAGGTCGAAAGCTGTTGTCGATTGCATTTGCTTGCTCTATTTCTTCCTCAGTTTGCGTCACATTCATACATTCGGTCATCTCATGCGCTCCTCCACAATAGCCACATGCTGTTGCGGCATTGACTGCTGCTACCGTTCGCTGTTTGGTTTGCTTGTTGAGTGCCATTTGCAAATCATCAATCTTTGCACTCAGCATGGATATATCATCTACTCGGTGCATGCCAGGTGTTGGAGTTGATTTCTTTCGCTCAGGGATCCAGTAGTGTTGGTTGATTGCAATCTCTTCAATTAGGTTGTAAGCCTCGTCAGGTTCCTTGTTCATGATTGCTTCTCCTGCGGAAGCATCAATAGACAACCTATCGGTAGGGTTTAGACCATTATAAAAAGTTTGTACAATCAGCCATCTTTCTAGACCATGATGTGGACAACACCTTAACATATCCTTATATCTATCACATGCCTCACACAATGTTTCACCATCCCTTTGTTCAAAATTAGTAATTGCATTTCTAAACCTTGAAGTTTTGGATGGTGGAAAATATTTTGCAATAAACACATTAAACAATTGGTCCCAAGTTTGAATGGAATTGGCCGGTAAGGAAAACAACCATGCTCTTGCTTTATCTTTTAATGAGAATTGAAATAGCCTTAGCCTGATTGCTTCATCGGTAACTCCGTTGATCTTTATCGTCTCGCATATCCCTAGGAAAATTGAAGATGCGGATCTTCATGTAGAAATCCTCCAAACTGCTGTTGCTAAACCATATTTATGAGAGCAGGTTTGATCTCAAAATTACGGTTTGTAACAGTTGGCGGGTTTATGCTAGAATTAGGATCATTCGCGCGCGGTACGCAATAGTCTCGTAGAAGTTTGGGTCTTGCTGCACGTGAACTTCATTATCACCAATGTTCTGTCTTCTATTGTTGATCGGTTCGTTCGGTGGGATATTCATGTTGATCGAATCTGAGTCTTCTTCGCTTTCAGAATTACTCGAGGAAGGACTATGATTGGTCCTTATCGGTGATGTGGAAGCGAATTGTCCTCTCTTACTTGCAATCCTTAGGAATCTCTGTACGGATGATTCGGCCAGCATGCAGTGTCCTAAAAAGAAAAGAAAATCTGAAAATCAAACTAAAAACTGAAAATAAAGAAAAAAGAAAAAAAATGAAATTGAAAATAAAAGAAAAAGAAAAATGCAGAAAATAAAAAGAAATCTAGGCGTCTCTAATTAATTGGATTCAATGGTCAAAGCAATTTTTTACGTCTCGCGAGGCCTTGCACAATGAACCGTTATTCTTCGGCAACGGCTCCAAAAAAGCTTGATCACTCAAAAGAGAGCAATGTTTCTTTTAATATTTATAAACTCAGAAATGCTATCGGTTCGGACTGCAAGCGCACAATCCTATCGAGTAGTATATTCGAGGTCGATCCACAGGGAATATTGGTTCAATGCTTTGAGCGATCGAATCGCAATCTTTCGAAAGGCTAGACGAAATCTGAAAATTGAGAGATGTTGTTTTGATCAATGTAAATTAGGAAGCAATTAAAAGTAATTAAAATAAAGATAGAGATGAGAATTCCTAGGGTTTCGGCACACCATTGCCACTCAATCCGTCTTGACAATATATTCCTGTTGCGTCTGATTTCCTGTTGTTGTTTAATGAAAGACACCACATAGGTCACTGCGATTTATGTTACGCGAGAATGACAGATCTTTCACCGAGATTCTACATAGGACACTGCGATTTACCTTACGCAAATGTCTGATCTCTCAAATATCCCAAATTACTACACAGATCACTGCGATTTACTTTACGCAAGTGATGGAATTTGGTACGCGTTTTGTTGGTCTGGTTTATGGTTTCCCCGCTAAGGTTTTCTTCACATAAACCTAATAGATCTCAACGAGGCTAATTCATACAAATAGTTTCTCTTACCATTAAAGTACTGTCACTACCCTAACGGACTCAAACTAGATCATTGAAATTAGATGAAGAGATAGTAAATCACAAAAACATTTTGTTTCAACAACAAGAAATCATAATCAACAGAAATATATATATCAAAACATCAAGAGTAACAAGGTTTACTGCCTAGCCCTAAGAAAAGGAACTTAGCCGCGGAACGGCATTGTTACAAGCACTCCTCTCTTCTCACTTTAATCAAATCTAACCCTAATTACAAAGATAACTATTCCTTCTGCCCAGGGGCCTTATATAGGAGTGGAGGGACGTCTGGAGATTGAGTAGGGGCTAAGAAACTGATTTGGAAACAGCTGTCGGTAGTTATTTCCCAAGAGACGCCTTCGGATACGGACCGTATTGGGCAATACGGTCCGTATTAGGACCTTGACGGTTAGGGTTTAATGCTTCCAGCGCTATCTTCTGGTCTGTGCTAGGCCTGGTCCGTATTAGGCAATACAGATAGTAACAGAGACTTAGTCGATGAGCGTCGCTGATCCGATTGACCCGATTCTAGCTCCATTTGGTGTAAAATAGTCCCAAAACCTGTTTTCTGCAATAAAACATAAAGAAGGGTGACAGTAGCCTTTTTCTCTAATTAATTAAACATAAGTGTGAGAAAATATGCAAAACCTAAGCCAAAACCCTACGTAAATCATCATTATTTTGACTCTGATCAACCGCTAGATCACTTCTATTCGAAAGCAATGAACCACAAACTTTTCGGGATAATGCTGTGTCCACTACAGTCTATTTGATCAACCGGACTCCTACGAAAACCAACCAATTCAAAACCCCGTTACAAAGGTTAGCTGATCATGTAAACATCCCGTCTATCCTAAACATGTCCCCAAAAATATTTGGATGTACCGTGTATGTTCATGTCCAAAAGAATTTTCGTTCCAAAGTAGAACCTTATGCCGAAAAGTGTTTTTTTTTGGGTTTCGGGCACAACAGAAAGGGTATAAATGTTATAATCCTTCCACTCGGAAATTCTACACAACAATGGACGTAACTTTTCTTGAAACCGAACCTTATTTTAATAAACACCAAGTTCCTGTTCAGGGGGGAACAGAGTATGAACCTGAACTGTTGTTTAGTGAGTTAATGGGCCCAAGTTGTGAACATGTGAATTCGGTCACAAATCGAACCCAGCCAGCCAAAGAAACAGAGCTGAATCATGCTGAAACAGACCCAAACCCAGCAGAAAACCGAAACAGAGCACATTTAGAAATAGAGCTGAATCATGCTGAAACAGAACCAAACCCAGCAGAAAACCGAAACAAAACACATTCAGAAACAGAGCTGAATCATGCTGAAACAGAACCAAACCTAGCAGAAAACCGAAACAGAGCACATTCAGAAACAGAGCCTTGTGCAGAACATGAAATTTCAGAAACCGACCCAGTCAGAAACAGAACCGAAACAGAGCATAGTGCAGAGTCACTTGGAGTTAACATCTGGATTGAAATGGATATGAGTAATGCAGAAGTAATACAATCTGAACCGCAACCACATGGCCTGGAATCTCCCGGAGATATTCATGAGGTAAATCCACAGAACTCAAATTCTATTATACAATCTAGGTTACCACCAAGAACCAATAGAGGTAAACCACCAAAAGGTACATTCATGAGAACGGAACAAACAACGAAAATATACCCTATTGCAAATTACATAACAACTGACCGACTCTCTGAACCCTTGAGAAGTTTTGCCCATCAAGTCTCTTTGGTAGTTGTACCAGAAAGGGTAGAGGAAGCTATTAAAGATCCAAAATGGGTAGAAGCAATGGAAATAGAAATGGATGCACTAGAAAAAAACCAAACTTGGAAGTTAGTGGATTTACCCGAGGGAAAGAAAACTGTGGGATGTAAATGGGTCTACTCTATAAAGTACAATGTAGAGGGAAAAGTTGAGAGATATAAAGCACGACTCGTGGCTAAATGATATACTCAGACATATGGATCGAATTGATTTCCAAGAAACTTTCTCACCAGTTGCTAAACTAAATACTGTGCGAGTTCTCTTATCCCTTGCAGCAAATTTTGATTGGCCATTACACCAATTTGATGTAAAGAATGCCTTCCTACATGGTGATCTAAAAGAAGAGATTTACATGGATCTTCCACTTAGGTACCAATGTTCTGAAAACGGAAAGTGTGCAAATTAGAGAGGTCCTTGTATGGCTTGAAACAATCTCCTAAAGCATGGTTTAGTAGGTTTTGCAGTGCAATGAAGGGGTATGAGTACGAACAAAGCAACTGCGATCACACTCTGTTCTTTAAACGGAACCAAGGTAAACTTACAGTGCTAATCATATATGTGGATGACATGATTATTACAGGTAATGATCACAAGGAGATCAAATTGCTAGAGATAAAACTGTCTAAAGAATTTGAAATGAAAGATTTGGGTGGCTTGAAATACTTTCTAGGAATTGAAGTAGCTCGGAGTAACAAAGGTATTTTCCTATCTCAAAGGAATTATATTCTCGACCTACTTGCTGAGGTTGGAATGCTAGAGTGCAAACCAGCTGACACACCAATGATCCAAAATCACAAGTTGGGGTTAGATCTGAATCAGAGTCCAGCCAACGAGAAAGATACCAAAGGTTAGTTGGAAAATTGATTTATTTATCTCATACTAGACCTGACATAGCTTATGCAGTGAGTGTTGTCAGCCAATTCATGCATTCTCCAAGTGAAGAACATATGGAGGCGGTAATGAGGATTCTTAGGTACCTAAAAGGCGCCCCTGGAAGAGGGATAATGTTTGAGAAACATGGACATCTAGAAATAGCTGGCTATACCGACGCAGGATAATGTTTGAGAAACAGGGACATCTAGAAATAGCTGGATTGGGCTAGAAGTGTGAGTGACCGGAAGTCAACGGCAGGTTACTTCATATTTGTGGGCGGAAACCTAGTTACTTGGAGAAGTAAGAAACAAAATGTGGTAACCTTGTCCAGTGCCGAAGCAGAATTTAGAGGAGTGGTAAAAGGTATTTGTGAATTATTGTGGTTACAAAGACTTTTAACTGAACTCGGTTTTGAACCAACCAGTGAAATGAAATTGTTTGTGATAACAAGGCTGCAATAGACATCTCTCATAACCCGGTACAGCATGACAGAACAAAGCACAATGAAGTAGATAGGCACTTTATCAGAGAGAAAATAGACTCAAAGATCATTGAAATTCCGTTTGTAAGGTCGGGTGAGCAACTAGCAGACATGCTAACCAAAGTTGTGTGAAGCAAGGTGTTTAATGAGTCTCTGTGCAAATTGGGTATGATCGATATTTACGTGCCAGCTTGAGGGGGGATGTTGGAACTACAAGTTGACACGTGTAGTTAGTGTAAAGGAGAAAATCAAGAAAGTCCTGCTGGATTGATTGAACCTTACCTTAATTGATTGATACTGCTACTGGATTATTACCATACTTATCTTGATTGATTTGCTGCTGGGTGATACCGCTGCAATTGATACTTATTACTATGTTTGGTTGATTGATTGATTAAATATCATGTTTGGTTATTTCCTAAAAATAGAAAACGTGTACAGCTTGGATTTGGGTTATAAATCTAAGTTTCTCTTTGAGCAGAAAAACTAAGAAAGAAAAATACAATTCAGTGTTGTGTGAGTTGTAATCAGAAATTATTATGAAATAAAAGAGTGTGTGTGTGTGTGTCTTGATCCGTGGAGTGCGTTATAGGTGATACCACGTTAAAATCTCTGTTTTTGCTTGATCAATTGTCTGTGATGATGTTATAATTTTGTCAAGTTAGTTGTGTAGTTATTGTTTGCAATTATTAGGTGGGCTCATAGTAACAAGCTACTTTACTAATATATTTATTGTTGTTATTCATTAACTTCTCCAATTTTCGAATTTTTCAAATTATATGCTAGCTGTCTAATCCATTTTATTTGTTAAAATTACTAATTTTTTTATTTATTTTCGGAAATTAATATTGACATTTTGATATATAATTTGTCAATAGAACAATAAACTATTCTCTATTTTTAAATTATATTCATATTCGGATTATATTGGAATTATGAACTTTTGATAGCACTACAATCACATCACTTCTTAGTTCTTAAACATTTTTTTTTGAGGATAACTTAAACATTAAAAAAACTGGTGGTAACAAAAAATTAGATAACATGCTAATGTAGCACGCATGACTACGCCAACACATTTCTTACATCTTTTTCAGAAATAATCCAAAAAGTACCGTGGTAAGTAGTGGTAACAACTTAAAACGAGAACAAAAAAAAAACAAAAAGGAACTGTAGCATGCATGACTACGCCAACACCATATTGTGAGATCAGAAGTTCGTCGCAATTTGTAGTGTGCATTATTTTCTACACATAAACTGTAGATACGGTTTTCTAAGAGTACTACAAAAAAAGGCGACTATATACGGTTAAAAAAGTGGTCAATATATGACACACGGTTCTGCAACCTTGTCCGCGTGCATTGTGTATGAAAAGGTCGATACATTGTACATTATTGTGGAACCGTGTCTAATATAATTTACAAACACGGTTCCTACAAGGAACCATGTCCGATCTAAAAAAAGAGCACTAAATAGATGATTTATACAGTCCTCATTGCATGTGCTACAAATAAAAAAAAAGGCCCTACAACCGACATATGTAAGGTAATTTTGATTTCTAACTTGCAAAAAATGTATAAAATAAAAATAAGACCAACACGGAATTTTCTTTAACCTTAAGGTAAGTTCTGGAATTGTGACCCGCTTTGTAATTGCATATGCTTCAAGTCCACATCTACTTTGCATTCTTTATAGCAGCATGCATAATTCGTGTAACCCCTTTACAAATTATTTGAATGGAGGGTTGATATTCAATCTGAAATTTCATCTTTTAATCAAAGACGCTGGAGAATCAGAACATCGTCGTGATTAATATAAGAATGGAGATATTAGCATAGAATCTGTCTTTATTAGGACTAATTTTATTTCCTATTACAAATCTTGGAACCCAATACAATTATACATTATAAGGAAGCTGACGGAATTATACAAACTGGAGCACAAAGAAAATCATAAATTACAACATAATACAATGCAATACAGGAGAAAGCATTTCCAACAACATAATACAATAAAATACATTTATGGAAACCAAAATGACTACATAATAAGAAAGGTGATAATAGTGAGAAAATAAAATATACAGCCGACATAAATATGACAAGTGATAAGGTAATTAACGACCGATGGCAATGCTCTCCTCTGCTTCCTTATCAATATTCAAATAATTGCTAGTATGCTCAATCTCTATGGCATGTTGGGATCGTTCACTGAGTAGAGTCTCTCTTTCTTCGGGATTGTACTCTTGTCCCCAAGGATGCTGCTTAAGCTTGCTTACTCAAAGAAGTTCTTCGGCTACTTCTTTCATCGTAGGTCGGTCTTGCCCCTTCATACTTAGACATTCCTTAGCTAGTTGAGCAACCTCCTTGATTAGTTCCATCTCATCTTCATTTTTAATTTCATCATCTAGAAGCTCTTGCATTTTGTTGTCGTCCATAGCAGAGAGGAAGCAAGCCAAAAGACTCATCTCTTCTTCTGGTGCATCAAAATCAACTACGGGCTTGCTGGTTAGAAGCTCCAAAAGAACTACACCAAAGCTGTACACATCGCTCTTGTCTGTCAATTTGCAAGATTGCATGTATTCTGGATCAAGGTACCCAAACGTTCCTTGCACAAGTGTAACACATTGTGCTTCATCTGTCGGAACAAGGATTGAGGCTCCAAAATCTGACACCTTTGCCATGTAATTTTGGTCCAAGAGAATATTTGCAGACTTCACATCTCCATGGAAAATTGGAGGAGATGCTGAAGTATGCAAGTAGGCAAGTGCTTCTGCTGATTGATGTGCAATCCTTAGGCGGGTTTCGAGAGAAATGTGGGATCCATTATTTTTGTAATGGATATAGTGATATAGGGTACCATTTGGGATGAACTCATATACTAGCATAGGAACCTCGACCTCTAGACAACAACCTAGGATTTTTACAATGTTTTTGTGGTTGATTTGTGATAGAATAAGCATCTCTCTTCCGAAGTCTTTCTTTTTGCTCTCATTGACTATCTTACACTTTTTAATGGCAACCGTTTTTCCTCTTAGAGTTCCTCTGTACACAGTGCCATGGCCTCCTTGGCCAAGAATATTTGAACTATCAAAATTGTTTGTTGCTTGTTCCACTTGTTGTTTCGTGAAGATTGTAAAGCCGAACCCTTGGTTTGATTTAATCTTCTCCAACAGAATCCACCCTCCATGCAATTGAAAGTACTTCTCTTTTACTTTAGAAAGATTTCTTCTTTCCAGGACGACATACATACAAAATCCAAGAAATGATAAAGCGACAAAACCGGCAGCAGTCCCTACAATTTTTAAGTGCCAACTTGCTTTAATATCTGATACGAAAATTTTCTAATATTGCTCTAATTATTTGTACATTATTTATATACTTTCGTTCTGATCAATGTCTACAACCGAACTTTGGTGAGGAATAATGTTTATACTATATGGTTCATTTTGCTGCTTAATTTTATTAGGAAAATGTATTGCATATGTTATATTACGTATTTTTGGTTCTTCGTGCAAACAAAGAATTTTGCTGTCGAGTAATCTACTAGATTTATTTATAATACATGTGGCATTGCTTGATGGTTTTTGTTCTAGATTTATTTATAATACATTAATTAAATTATTTTTTAAGTATAATTTTTGTATATGAAAAATAATTTCTGTAGTATATTCATACAATGTGAAAACCCAACCTGTGTGACATATCTTTTGGCAATATAATAAAAAATATATCTTATAATTTTACTTAATTCTGTGAAATATTAAAAAAAAAAGTATAGCACTTTTTCTAGACTGTGTTCCCTTCTCAACCATGTAATATGTTGTCCTATTGTACGTATTCTGTATCAAACATGTTACATATTTTATATACTTCAATTGAGCTATTATAGTAATTGATTGTATCCGTACAAAAATATAACTCGCTCAAAACTTTAACAGCCTGTAACCACATTCAGAACTTTAACAGTTATTTTTTCTGAAAGGTAATAACATACCTATAAGTGGTGCCACCTTGAGATTGCATTCTCTCGGATTCTTTTGGTTACTACGCCAGCCGAAAGGACAAGAGCAGCGATATCCTCCTTCATAATTGTGACACTTTCCAGGCTTGGAGCATGCATTTTGGTTGGCACATTCGTCAATGTCTGCATGAATATGACACAATATTTTGATATAAGCATCCATCTTACAGCAACATATTTATAAATTCTCTCTGTTCGTTTATTTTTTGGCATCTACAGTAAAAGATAAATAAAATTATAAAAGAGAGCAAGAGCATGAGAGAGTGAGAGAGAGAAAGACCTTGGCAGCCTCCATCAAGGTAAGGATTGCCTTCATAACCATATGAGCAGTTGCAGAGATAACCACCATGAGCACTGGTTGAGTTCAAACCACCATGAGCAGTGGTTGAGTTTAAACAAACACTGTGATCGCTTCTGCATGCATAGGAGGATTTGTTTTTCTTGTTGGAAGAGTAAACAGAGGAAGAAGGATTGACACAAATAATTCAACTTCACTTCTTAATTAATTCGATTACAACATGCTGAATTTATAGCCCTACAACAACTAAATTTGGATCATCTCAGTTTAGCACCCCACTAACTTATTCTAAACTTAATACCCACTACCTATCCTGCTATTACAAACATTATGACTAATTATAGAACCCACTAACTCCACTACACGCTCCTTGATAGAACTCCAAATATAACGGACTAGTTTTTGGAACAACTCTCAACTGAACTCTAAATATGGAAAGCTAATTTTGGATCAACTTTCAACACTCCCCCTTGATTCAAAATTGGTTACACCAGGTTTGATTCTGAATTCCTCAAACTTTTCTCTTGCCAATGCCTTCAGCAGAATGTCAGCCTTCTGTTCTTCAGAACTTGCACGCTTGATTTCTATTGTTCTTGCTGCTACCAATTCTTCTTGCAATTCTTGATGCCATGTTTCATTTCCTGCTGCTTCTTCAAAGGTTGTGGATCTTTGCCTTCCACCTTCTTCATACGCCATGAAAAGCGTTGGTTGCTCTTTCTTCTCTTCTTCATAGCATGCTTGCTGTTCTTCCCTTTGTTTTCTAAAACAATTGGCTTGCACATACCCATATCTTTTGCAGTGGAAGCACTGGACATCTTTTATGCCGTGCTGAAACAAGAACTCGCCAAATCTACAATGGCCACGTCCACCTCTGCCTAGAGAGGACTCCCCCTTTCTGTAGAACGCCCTTTCATCACCTTTCTCCTCTGATCTAGATTTCACTTCATGGGTCTGCAGTGATCCCATCAGTTCATCAAAGGAATAGGTTGAAAGATCCTTTGATTCTTCAATTGTTGCCACCACGTGATCAAACTTTAGTGCTACGCTTCTCAGCACCTTTGCCACCATGGTTTGCTCTAACATGTTGTCTCCATATGCTCGAATTTTGTTGACAACGGATGTGACTCTTGAAAGAAAAATCTGCATTGATTCTTCCATTTTCATATGCAACGTCTCAAGATCTCCACATAGGCTTTGCCGTTTGATGGCCACAACTTGCGAACTTCCCTGAAATGCCGTCTTCAAGGTTGTCAATGCTTCTTTAGCGGTTGTTACTTCTGCAATTCTTCCAAGTTACCCACCAATTGACTCTACCATCAATTGCGAATCGACTCTGCCATCAATTGCTTGTCGCACCGAACCATCGGCTCTGATACCACTTTGTTGGAAGAGTAAACAGAGGAAGAAGGATTGACACAAATAATTCAACTTCACTTCTTAATTAATTCGATTACAACATGCTGAATTTATAGCCCTACAACAACTAAGTTTGGATCATCTCAGTTTAGCACCCCACTAACTTATTCTAAACTTAATACCCACTACCTATCCTGCTATTACAAACATTATGACTAAGTATAGAACCCACTAACTCCACTACACGCTCCTTGATAGAACTCCAAATATAACGGACTAGTTTTTGGAAAAACTCTCAACTGAACTCTAAATATGGAAAGCTAATTTTGGATCAACTTTCAACATTTCTGTGCGATGTCGCATGTCGTGTTTCCTATGGCCCAGTTGAGCAGCATTGGCAGTGTTGGAACGTCACCGAGACCTTGTATCGGACTTGGGTTCAGCCTTGAACTCAGCCTGTTGGTAGTGATGTAAGTTTTGTCGAACTTGAACTGAGCCTCCTCCACCACCATAGCATAGCTGCAAGGACTGAAATTATACACATCCGAGTTGTTGTATCTATCATCAAAGGATGACTGCAGAGTGCTTATTTCTCTGGGGATAGCTGTCTGGCAACATCCAATTCCAGAGCAGGATCCGGATCCATACTTATTCAGGGTATCTAGGCTATCACACGAAGAAAGGCATCCTACCGTGTAATCAGTACTCCAGTCAAGGGTGAGATAGGCAAGTGTATTACACCCAAGGACTGTAAATTTGTTCTTCTCGGTGTTGACCCAAAATGGCGATATCCCAACGAAATATCCCACATAATATTCATCATAATTCTTTATCGTAGTGTTGTACCACTGGAAAGTTACCGCACTGCCTACACGTGCCTGGCCCAAGGACAGGCTTATATTCGAAATCTCAAAACCAGAATAAAGAAAAGGTGACACCGAAGTCTTCAGACAGGAAGCACTTTGGGCCAATGCCAAAAGGGTAAGGGATGGGAATTCCACCGCAGCTCTCTGGGCAACCAGGCAGAGCGATAGTGGTCTTCGCAGATTCAGTGGTTTTCAAGTGAAGAAAGAGAAGAAGGTGGATTAGTGTCATTGCCACCGCCATAATAAACGAGTAATCTACTACTATTTTATCTAGTTTTTATCAAATGAATCGATGTCACATTGCAGCATTTCGACGCTATTTATAAAACATATGCACTTTGATAATTGCTAGTCTTTACGACTTGGAGACTTGGCGGTCAACGCAACGCAGTATTAATTTCGTCGTGTTCTGACACATGCATTCATCGATCCCATATTTAATAAAAAAAAATGAAATTTGTTTTTATTCTAAATAATAGTTAAATTATACTTCTACTAAATAGATTGAGAAAAGTTGACGAACAAGCATTTAGATTTTTCTTTCGATAAAAAAATTACAAATATCCGAATATTATTGCTCCTCCAAATTTCCAAATGAATGTTCTTCTTCATCTCTTTATATTATTCACTTTCTGTTTCTTATTATTCTCACCAATTTTTACTTTTTTTTAATGAATCTAGTACTACCAGCTATTGTAATTTTAATGAATCTAGTACTACTAGGGGTGCAAACGGATCGGATATGGATCGGATAGTGGTAAAACCATATATGTATTCATTTTTATTTTTTGGATACGGATACGGATCGGATATCGAATATCCTTAAATAAATACATAAATATTTGGATAATATATTATAAACTATATGGTATATATTTACTATTCGGATACGGATAATTAAAATTCTAAACCATATCTTTATCCGTATCCACACGGATATCGGATATTCGTATCTAATTTTCAGATACAGATCCGGATACGGACGGATATTATCCTATTCGTTTGCACCCCAAAGTACTACCTTCTTTCTATAGAAAACGTAGTTAATTGAGAATATTGAAAGGCTCATCGGCTAAGTGGGAATCAAAAATACATGTCGAATAAAAATAATGAACATTCTAGTTTTACTTTATTAGCTAGTAGGAATCTTCGGCCAAATTAAAATGAACTCAGCTCCTGATCAAGGTCTTCAAGAATCCTCCTCAGCCACACTGCTTGGCATGGTGCTGAGTTTACTGCTATGTACTCATCAATTAATGTTCACAATTTTTTTCAATATTTCAGAAAAACAAAAAAATTATCTACCAACTTGAGATAGATATATGATCACTCAAAAGAGATCAATGTTTCTTTTAATATTTATAAACTTGTAAATGCTATCGGTTCGGACTGCAAGCGCACAATCCTTATCGAGTAGTATATGCGAGGTCGATCCACAGGGAATATTGGTTCAATGCTTCGAGCGATCGAATCACAATCTTTCGAAAGGCTAGATGAAATCTGTAAATTTGAGAGATGTTTGTTGATCAATGTAAATTAGGAAACAATTAAAAGTAATTAAAATAAAGATAGAGATGAGAATTCCTAGGGTTTCGGCACACCATTGCTACTCAATCCATCTTGACAATATATTCCTGTTGCGTCTGATTTCCTGTTGTTGTTTTATGAAAGATAACTACAGAGGTCACTGCGATTTATGTTACGCCAGAATGACAGATCTTTCATCGAGACTCTACTCAGGACAATGCGATTTACCTTACGCAACTATCGGGTCTCTTATCTCCCAAATTACTACACAGATCACTGCGATTTACCTTACGCAAATGATGGAATTTGGTCATGCGTTTTGTTGTTCTGGTTTATGGTTTCCCCGCGAAGGTTTTCTTCACATAAACCTAATAGATCTCAACGAGGCTAACTCATCCAAATAGTTTAAAGAGTTATTAAAGCACTGTCACTACCCTAACGAACTCAAACTAGATCATTGAAATTAGGTGAAGAGATAGTAAATCACAAAAGCATATTCGATACAACAACAAGAAACCATAATCAACAGAAATATATATATCAAAACATCAAGAGTAACAAGGTTTACTGCCTAGCCCTAAGAAAAGGAACTTAGCCGCGGAACGGCATGGTTACAATCACTCCTCTCTTCTCTCTTTAATCAAATCTAACCCTAATTACAAAGATATCAGTTCTATCTGCCCAGGGGCCTTATATAGGAGTGTAGGGACGTGTAGAGGTTGATTGGAGGCTAAGAAATCAATCTGGAAACAGCTGTCGGCAGTTATTCCCCAAGAGACGCCTTCGGATACGGACCGTATCAGTTGATACGGTCCGTATTAGGACCTCGACGGTTAGGGTTTAATGCTTCCAGCGCTATCTCCTGGTCAATGCTAGGCCTGGTCCGTATTAGCCAATACGGACCGTAACAGGGACTTAGTTGATAAGCGTCGCTGATCCGATTGATCCAATTCTAGCTCCATTTGATGTGAAATAGTCCCAAAACCTGTATTCTTCAATAAAACATAAAGAAGGGTGACAGTAGCCTTTTTCTCTAATAAAGTAAACATAAGTGTGAGAAAATATGTAAAACCTAAGCCAAAACCCTACGCAAATCATCGTTATTTTGACTCTGATCACGCCTCCCAACTTGAATTGTTGCTTGTCCTCAAGCAACGACATCCCAGCTGGTCAAAGATCCGGTCTAGGTTAAACCATACAATCTCAAGGACTTGTTTTAAAATTTAAATTAGGGCTTAGGTTTGGTACAATTGGCATGACAATAAAAATTTAGAACTCTAAAATATCAACGATTTCTCCCTTGAACAATTTATTCACCCCATGATTGACCTCATTATGCTAACCCTAGAAAAATTATTATCGAGCAATCTAGTTCACAAATATCCTTAAAATTGAGAGTATTAATTTTCCCCTTCGATTATACATGGATCACTTCCAATCAATAGGAATTCTAATGATATAAATTTTGATTTTCCTTCCTAATTGATTGGAGCAAAGTATGACAACTAAGTGTGTTGGTACTTGTGACTATTTTTCGAAAATTTAAATATGTACAAAAATTAAAATTTGGGAGGTTCTCTCGAGCCTATTGGTAACCAGTCTTGCGTAGGCACCCGTACTCTTTTTACCCTCCATCTTTTATTCTATTTTTTTTCTATATTTTTCTATTTTTTTTGGGTTTTTCTCTTTTTTCGATTTTTTTTGTATTTTTGTATTTTTCTGAAAAATAAAATAACATATTTTTGTGTCACAAGCACCATGATTACACACAATTTCAAGTATTCATTCATACAAGAAATTATTGCATAGTTTCGCTAGGGGTCTATCTATAATAAATGGGTATTCTAAAACACTATCAAATTTAAAAGACTTTGCAAAAATAAATCACTCAAAATAAAAATTCTAGGTTTTGCAATTTTTGGTCAACTCTCATGGTTAGCAATTAATTGTTCACTTTGAAATCACTAATAATTAAAATTCTGAATTTTTGATATCATGGCCAATTGTCTAAACCTTAGTCTAATAAAAATTTTAAAACAATTCCTATTTGATTAACCTAATCTTAAGAAAAATAAAAATGCAAGCTAGCTAAAAAGCTCAATTTAATCATTCTAGGATTTTCAGTAAAGCCTCCAACCCTAGTCAAAAATTGAGTAAAACTACTAGCACCTAAGAATTTAACATGCAAAAAATTTTAAAGATACATGGTCAATTTACTTACTACCCCCCGAATAAAATTGAGCATTGTCCTCAATGCTCGAGAGATAAAAATAAAGGAAGTAATAAAGTAAAAAGACCGGGAAAAGATACAACTCACTGCACCTCAATCCTGAGGTGGTGGAGGTGGTGGTGGTCGCTGGATCTCCTCGTAGAATGACGGGTCGAAGAGTCCGTATGGCGGCGGCTGGTACTCGAATCCGGAGTCGAGAGCATACTGATAGTACTGCTGTGCCATGTAGCGCGTCTGCTGGATCTCGCGCCTACTCTCGTCTACACTCCTCCGGACTTCCTCCACGCTATTTCTGATTTCACCAACTTCTTGGTGAATTGTCGAGATGTTTTGCTCCATCTGCCGAGTAGTCTCATTTGTTGTCAAGGTGAGTTCATTGAGGTTCGAGTTCATCCAACTTACCATTTGGATGAACTGATCATAATCATCTGTAGGGGCATCAGATGGTACCGCCCCTGAATATCCGGCTCTAGCCGCCGATGTATCTGCCTCCCTATATGCATGAAAAGGGGGCTCCTCGTCTCCTCTCTGCTGCCGATCAATATTAGCCTGATTTTGCACTGCGGCTTGGTGTTCGATTACATCTATATAATCCTGAGGTGGCTCATAGGTCGGGCTCGTGGGTCGTGCCATCTTCCATGAAGCCCTGCTACGGAGATTGAGATGCCGAAAAGGGAATTGGAGGGTTCCCTTCGGTGATTTGTAGAAGTAGGGACCTGGGTAGTGGCCGGTGACAATTTTCATGGCTTGAAGGCACGGTATGTCAATTTGTCTGAGCCCGCTTGCCTCTTTGAGATGATCGGTCGGGAGAGCGAGGTGGCTGGCTAGGATCGTGGCCACGAATCCAATGGAGATCTTGCCTTTATCTTTCTTGTTAAGGGTGACCTCACGAATTTGTTTGCAAAGGAGATGGCCGAGGTGAGGTCGCACCGGTGTTGGCTCGATCATGCATTTGAGGAGGTAGAGTTCGGGTAGTGTTACTTTGGATGAACTCTCGCCTCTTGCGAAAATGGAATTGGCAAGGATGACTTGCAAGAGGCGGACTTGGGGATGAATGATTCTGCTTGCCGGTCGAGTCGAATTTTGGTTGTCTTCTGTGATGTTGTACCAAAACTCACGGCAGTCGGGAGAATCGAAAGTGCCATCATCGGTGAGATCAAAGATGGCGCAGAAATCACCCATGGAGAGTGTGTAGCGCTCGCCAAGCATCTGGAAAGAAATGGAGTCATCGTCGTATCTGAATGTCACAAGGAACTCCCTCGTGAGAACCTTGTAGGTTTTAACTCCTTTGATTAGGTTGAGGAATCTCCAGATTTGGATACGGTTTGCGAGTTGCTCAGTTTGTGCAAGGAGGCCTAGTCGCTCGAGTGTTTCCAAATCGATAGACTTGTGGTATATGACTTCCCTCAACTTCATCTTCTCATAATTGGATGTGACTAATGGGTGTTAGAAGATGGGTTGGTATTCGGTCGGCCGGGCTTCTTCCATTGATTCATCGGAGTCTTCCTCCTCAAGACCGAAATCTCGTGGGTTAAACTCCTCTAGGTTATAGTCCGCATCTGAGACCGGTGTGTCTCTGACGGACTCCTGAGTGTTGGTACGGGATGATGAATGGTCGGAGGATTGCGGTTGTGAGCTTGAGGACCGGGATGATCGGCTAGAGGAGCTCTGGGGTGAACTACTCGGACCAGCACTTCCGAGGGCTTTCTTGGCACTCCTTGTAACTGCCCCTAAAATATTTTTCATTTTTGGAGCCATTTGTTCAATTTAAACACCTCTGTTACGGACCGTATTGAGCAATACGGTCTGGTTACGGACTGGTTGGTTGGTGAATTTAGCCAAGTACCGGACTGGTTACGGACCGTATTGGGCAATACGGGCCGTATTAAACTGGTAAAAATCGGGATTTTGACAGAAACCTAATTTTTTATGATTTTTGTGATTTTTGCAGAGATTAAACTAAGTTCTAGACTAATGTAACAGAGAAACTAAATTAAAACAAATGAAAAATGAAATTAAACTTTGAGATTGAAAAGGGGTTTAGAAAAACCGAAAGATTAGAGAAGTCAATTCGAATGGCCGTCGGATACGGACCCGATACGGGCCGTATTGGTTGAGGTGCGGGGAGGAGCAAGTGGCGACTTCAATGGTGAATGGAGGCGAGGGTGGTGGTGAGGATCGGTGGTGAGGAAGAGAGGCTTGATTTTCGGGCAAAGAAGGGAAGAGGGGTAGGAGAGGAGATAGAGGGAAAGAGAGTAAAGAGGAGGAGGAAGAGGGGTTTAGGAGTTAGAACGAAATAGGGGTTAACGGT
The DNA here is from genome assembly GCA_025461045.1 of Carex parvula. Lineage (NCBI taxonomy): Eukaryota > Viridiplantae > Streptophyta > Magnoliopsida > Poales > Cyperaceae > Carex > Carex parvula. The sequence continues at coordinate 237,177 of JAJGRW010000359.1, read as the reverse complement.
TATGAGACGTGATTCGCGCGGGATTTCAAACGTCTCTCTTAACGGGTTCGCATCTCCTGAACTGGCTTTCATTACGGACCGTATCAGCCAATACGGTCCGTATTAGGCCTGTTAAGTTCAAACCCAATAACCGTCAAGTCTAACTCCTCTGAATACGGCCATATCAGCCAATACGGTCCGTATTCACCTCTTAATTCCTGCTTTTTACTCTATTTTTCTCGTATCCATTGGTAAGATATGTACCAGCCAATATAGGTCGTACCAGAGAGTATTTTCCATCTTCCGAGACGTCTTTAATCAAGCCTTTCCTCCAGCATGCTTACCTGATCATAGGAAAAATGTGGGTATGAGTTGTTTCTTTGTTTAAATCCTAATTAATTTGGAAAATAAATAATCATATGAAAATATAAAAGTGGCCTTGGGTTGCCTCCCAAGAAGCGCTTGTTTTAAGTCATTAGCTTGACTTTGTGTCGCATCAGTTTCTTTCAGATATCCTCCCGTCAATGCAAGCTGGTTGCTTGTCGGGTGGTTCTCCTTCAGTGTCTTCTGTGGTTTCATCATCACTGTCCTTGAAGAAGTTGGTTGGTATTTGAGGTCCGGGGTCGAATGCTAGACTCACACCGAGCACTGCTTCAACCTCGTCCAGTCTTTGAGAAATTGCATCGAGTTCTTCGCGTAGGTTTCTGATTAGTGCAAGGGCTAAAAGAGAATAATTCCTATGGGTTGCGATATTAGGACTTTTGTTCAGATCATCGGTTTGTGTTGTCACCGAGGTAGGATGGACTTGACTGTTATCTTGTACAATAAACAGTCTTTCCACTTCTTCTTCGTGTGCTGTTTCTTCGATGTCTCCAAATTCATCCATTCGCAATTCATCATTGCCATCCTCATCCATTGTTTCCAAATTGTAGACAAGATTTATGTCAGGAGGGACTTTAACCTCATTCATGCTGAAGATCATTTTGTTCTCGCCAACATTGAGTGAGATTTTTCCATTCTTAACATCGATCATTGCCCCACATGTGGCGAGGAATGGCCTTCCAAGGATGATCGGAATATGCTCATCTTCTTCCATATCGATTACCACAAAATCTGCTGGTATCCAAAATTTACCGACTTTGATTGGAATATCACGCAACATTCCCTCGGGATATCGAATTGATCGATCAGCGAGTTGCAATGAGATCCGTGTTGGTGATAGGTCCCCACATTCCAATCTATCAAATACTACCTTAGGCATTAGACTCACGCTTGCTCCCAGATCACATAAAGCTCTCTTAAAATCGGTTGTGCCAATGGTACATGGTGTCGAGAAGCTTCCCGGATCTTTCAACTTCGTCGGTAATTTACTTTGCACGAGCGCACTACATTCCAGATTGAGCGGAACTGTTGAGAGTTCTTGGAGTCTACTTCGATTTGAAAGAACCTCCTTCAGAAATTTAGCATACGAGGGTATGCTTGTAATTGCTTCAGTGAAGGGGATTGTGACATGTAATTGCTTGAGTGTCTCCTTGAATCTCGCGAGTTGCTGCTCTATCTTCTGTTTGGCAGGCCTTGGAGGGAATGGCAGAGGTGGCTTGTAGGGTGGTGGTGAAATATATTCAGGTTCGGTTTGTCGCTCGTCTCCACCTACGGTGTCATTCTGCTCCTGAGTAAGGTCTGTCCGCAGTTCGAATATGGGCTGCTCCAGTGGTTGTGGCTCGTACTCTTCTGAATGCGATAGCTCTGCATGCATCTCTTCGGAAGTTTGATCGGGCATGGGAGGTTCCTGATAAGCTGTACCGCTCCTCAGTGTTATGCTCTTGCAAGTCTCTCTTGGGTTTTCTTCCGGTTGGCCCGGAAGTTTGCCTTTTCCACGTGTGATACTAGAGAGTTCTCTTGCAATCTTAGAGACATTGTCTTTTAAGTCTTTGTTGCGGTTTGTTAAGGATTCAATCTTTTGTGCAATTTCGGCGTTAGCCTTCTCTTGCTTCTCTAGGAATCTCTCCATTAATGATGTGATGTCTGGTTGCTGCGGTTGATTGTATTGCCTTGGTTGGTAATTCGGTTGAGGATTGTTGTATCTTGGTTGAAAATTGGATTGTGGTTGATAGTTCTGTTGAGGTGCAGCAGGCCTTTGATTGTTTTGCGTATGAGAGATTTGGATGGTTTCGGTTGTTCGGATGGTATGTGTTGTAGGCGGGCTGAGGTCGAAAGCTGTTATCAATTGCTTTTGCTTGCTCCATTTCTTCCTCAGGTTTCGTCACATTCATACATTCGGTCATCTCATGCGCTCCTCCGCAATAGCCACATGCTGTTGCGGCATTGACTGCTGCTACCGTTCGCTGCTTGGTTTGCTTGTTGAGTGCCATTTGCAAGGCATCAATCTTTGCGCTCAGCATGGAGATGTCATCTACTCGGTGCATGCCAGGTGTTGGCGCTGGCTTCTTTCGCTCAGGGATCTAGTAGTGTTGGTTGATTGCAATCTCTTCAATTAGGTTGTAAGCCTCGTCAGGTTCCTTGTTCATGATTGCTCCTCCTGCAGAAGCATCAATGGACAACCTATCGGTAGGGTTTAGACCATTATAAAAAGTTTGGACAATCAGCCATCTTTCTAGACCATGATGTGGACAACAGCTTAACATATCTTTATATCTATCCCATGCCTCACACAATGTTTCACCATCCCTTTGTTCAAAATTAGTAATTAGATTTCTAAACCTCAAAGTTTTGGATGGTGGAAAATATTTTGCAATGAACACATTAAACAATTGGTCCCAAGTTTGAATGGAATTGGCCGGTAAGGAAAACAACCATGCTCTTGCTTTATCTTTTAATGAAAATTGAAATAGCCTTAGCCTGATTGCTTCATCGGTAACTCCGTTGATCTTTATCGTCTCGCATATCCCTAAGAAAATTGACAAATGAAGATGTGGATCTTCATGTGGAAATCCTCCAAATTGCTGTTGCGAAACCATATTTATGAGAGCAGGTTTGATATCAAAATTACGGTTCGTAACAGTTGGCGGGTTTATACTAGAATTAGGATCATTCGCGCGCGGTACGCAATAGTCACGTAGAAGTTTGGGTCTTGCTGCATTGTGAACTTCATTATCACCATTGTCTTGTCTTCCATTGTTAATCGGTTCGTTCGGTGGGATATTCATGTTGATCGAATATGAGTCCTCTTCGCTTTCAGAATTACTTGATGAAGAACTATGATTGGTTCTTATCGGTGATGTGGAAGCGAATTGTCCTCTCCTACTAGCAATCCTCTCGGATCTTCGTACGGATGATTCGGCCAGCGTTCAGTTTCCTAAAAAGAAAAGAAAATCTGAAAAATTAACTAAAAACTGAAAATAAAAAGAAAATGAAATAAAAACGAAATTAAAAATAAAGAAAAAAAAGAAAAATAAAAATGCAGAAAATAAAAAGAAATCTAGGCGTTTCTAATTAATTGGATTCAATGGTCAAAGCAAGGACGTCTTTCGAGGCCTTGCACAATGAACCGTTATTCCCCGGCAACGGCGCCAAAAAGCTTGATCACTCAAAAGAGAGCAATGTTTCTTTTAATATTTATAAACTCGTAAATGCTATCGGTTCGGACTGCAAGCGCACAATCCTTATCGAGTAGTATATGCGAGGTCGATCCACAGGGAATATTGGTTCAGTGCTTCGAGCGATCGAATCACAATCTTTCGAAAGGCTAGACGAAATCTGAAATTTGAGAGATGTTTGTTGATCAATGTAAATTAGGAAACAATTAAAAGTAATTAAAATAAAGATAGAGATGAGAATTCCTAGGATTTCGGCACACCATTGCTACTCAATCCGTCTTGACAATATATTCCTGTTGCGTCTGATTTCCTGTTGTTGTTTTATGAAAGATAACTACAGAGGTCACTGCGATTTATGTTACGCCAGAATGACAGATCTTTCATCGAGACTCTACTCAGGACAATGCGATTTACCTTACGCAACTATCGGGTCTCTTATCTCCCAAATTACTACACAGATCACTGCGATTCACCTTAAGCAAATGATGGAATTTGGTCATGCGTTTTGTTGTTCTGGTTTATGGTTTCCCCGCGAAGGTTTTCTTCACATAAACCTAATAGATCTCAACGAGGCTAACTCATCCAAATAGTTTAAAGAGTTGTTAAAGCACTGTCACTACCCTAACGAACTCAAACTAGATCATTGAAATTAGGTGAAGAGATAGTAAATCACAAAAGCATATTCGATACAACAACAAGAAACCATAATCAACAGAAATATATATATCAAAACATCAAGAGTAACAAGGTTTACTGCCTAGCCCTAAGAAAAGGAACTTAGCCGCGGAACGGCATGGTTACAATCACTCCTCTCTTCTCTCTTTAATCAAATCTAACCATAATTACAAAGATATCAGTTCTATCTGCCCAGGGGCCTTATATAGGAGTGTAGGGACGTGTAGAGGTTGATTGGAGGCTAAGAAATCAATCTGGAAACAGCTGTCGGCAGTTATTCCCCAAGAGACGCCTTCGGATACGGACCGTATCAGTTGATACGGTCCGTATTAGGACCTCGACGGTTAGGGTCTAATGCTTCCAGCGCTATCTCCTGGTCAATGCTAGGCCTGGTCCGTATTAGCCAATACGGACCGTAACAGGGACTTAGTCGATAAGCGTCGCTGATCCGATTGATCCAATTCTAGCTCCATTTGATGTGAAATAGTCCCAAAACCTGTACTCTTCAATAAAACATAAAGAAGGGTGACACTAGCCTTTTTCTCTAATAAAGTAAACATAAGTGTGAGAAAATATGTAAAACCTAAGCCAAAACCCTACGCAAATCATCGTTATTTTGACTCTGATCAATATACTGTACCATTGACCTCAGGTCAGGTAACTTTATACTAATTTCCACACTATCAATAAAGAGGTAAAAAAAAATTGAATCATCTGCTGTATCTGTCCAAATGAAATGAATCTCATTACCCACAAAAAATGTGAACTGTATTTAATGCCTTAGGTTATCGTGGAAATTTCGTTTGCGCGCATCTCTTGACTATCTCAACACAGCAACAGAAAATTGTAGACTCATATACTAGTCTAAGCTGAGTGATTTGTTGACCCTACAGGAAATCATAGAGATTTTCCAAACTAAAATGAAAAAAAAAGTGATGCAAAAAAAAAAAAAAAGATTTACTTGTCATAGCTAAGCTTGGAACACTAGTACACAAAACGCGACCATACACAGAAAAAAATTGCACATTAACATTGTGTAATAGGAGGAGGCGCTTGCGCGAAATAAAGCTCACACATACCCACACAGTCCACTAGTAACGAACTGTGTTCGGAAGTCACCAACTTTGTACACGGTTTATTAGTACAGAATCGTACACGATTTTTTAGTTAAATGCCGTGTATGGTCATCACCAATCTCCAAACACGAATTTATTGTTTTAAACCGTGTAGTCTTTGTTCTCGCTTTTTCAACCAAGTCTGCTCAAAATTAATTCTTGTACCAATCGCCACCTCGCTATGCGCGCCTTTTAACATTCTGCCTTAAATCCACTTTAAGTCCGGTCCCCTCTCCCTTGTCTCTTCATTTTCACTATACTTTTCATTTTGTTTTCAACCTTCAGATTGTGTAGGTTTAATCACAAAAGTTGTGAATTACCTTGAAAATATGTATGTATATATAAATTATTTTAAATTTGTACAAATTAGCTTTTTTCATGTTTCTTTAATGGTCAGAATAAGACATGGATGCTAACAAACACATTAAAAAATAAAAATTCAGAACAAATGTACACAGTTTGTAAGAAATAGCCGTTTATGGTCGCGTTTTAAAAATTAATTTCCAGCGTTTCTCACCTACTTGCTTGCATTACTTTCATAGTATCTTAATTCTAGCTAGCATTTCTCGTGTGTAATAATTCGCGCTGCACTAATTTTCTAATTTGAAGTATATGCATGTTGTTAATTGTAATCCAAGTCAGCAAGGCATAGAAGGTGCAGATTAGAAGCAGCGTTTTTAGTAGCAGGTTATTTCTGGTTAATTCGTATTTTAGGAAAGGTAATTTCTATAGTTAGTTGAGTCATGAGTTGTGTGCTTAGTGGGGTTAGTGGATGCCTAAATATGGCAGCACTTGTAATAGAGTTAGTGGGGTGCTAAATTTAGGTTGTGTAATGTCTTTTATATACAGCATATGTAACAGGCTTGAATGTAGAGTAGAATTTTGTTTTTGTGTGAGAAAAATTCTGTGTTCTATTTTTTACCGAATAATTCCCAACAAAATTGGTATCAGAGCCAAAGGTGAGAGATCAAGGCAGATCCGACCATGGCAGAGAACATGAGCATTTCGAATCCCTCGATTCCGCTGTTCAAGGGAGATAACTATGAGTTCTGGAGCATCAAGATACGAACTTTGCTCAAGTCGCAAGGTCTATGGGAATTGGTGGAGTCAGGAGCACCGGCCATTGATCCCACACCAACAGAAACAGCGAAGCGCGATGCGAAGGCGCTGTTCTTCATTCAACAAGCTGTTGTTGACACAGTGTTCAAAAGTCCAATCAATTGTATGTGTTCTTGAAATTATTATATCGCCGAAGTTCCTAATTTAAGTTTTAATCCGATTAAGAAATGCCCATTTTATTTTATTCATGGCATTTTGTAATAATTTTATTTCTTCAAACATTTAATTTAAAGTTTCTGTTTCAGATGAAAATTTCCAGTTTAAATTTCGCAGCAAGGATCAAATTACTGCATTTTATTCTTGAGACCCTTTGGATTACAGAAATTTCACAGAACAGACCCCAGATTTCGAACTTTCGCAAAAGACCCGCCGAAAATTCGCACAACGGTATTCGATGCTAATCCGAAGTAGGTTTGAAGAGAATAAAATTTTGAGAAACCTTCCTTGGCCGTAGAAAAATAAGTTTCGAATGACGAAATCCACACCCATGTGACCATGTCAGATATGGTACCAACTTGCCATCTTGTAAAACTGGAGCTTGGTTGCCATGTAGAAATAAGTTTCAAATGACGAAATGCACACCCATGTGACCATGTCAGATATGGTACCAACTTGCCATGTTGTGCCCGGGTGTTAAATTATTTTGTTATTCACTAATGCCAAGAGGAGCCCTGACACATCAAACAACACATTACGGACACTTAACACGGCATGACACTATTTTGACACGGCGAAACATGCAATGTAAATTCGTACCATGCCAATAAAAATAAAAATAGCACAAACACGCAAACAATGATAGGTACACATTTAGGACCAGTTGACCCCGAGTCCACAAGTCTTGGTCTTCGCTGGGGCCAAGAAGGATAAATAGTGGAGATATTAGGTTGGCACTTGAGAGTAGGTCCGTTGGGCATCGGACCTACTCTAGTTCGATGGGTTTAATCACCATTGATTTGTTTTAAGATTCGTGCATAACGCTTTAAATTTGTACGAATCCATGATATTAATTTCTTCCATAATTTCTTTCACAGGCAAATGAAAACAATAACTCCGATCTTTTATATATGAATCTAACACTTGAGACGCTCTTTCTGTTTTTCTCTGTTATTTTTTAATAATTTGTACCAATAATGGTTAGAAAATAGTTAGTTGTGTAGTTATTGTTTTCAATTAATAGGTGGGCTCATAGTAACAAGGTAGTTTACTAATATATTATTGTTATTATTCATCAACTTCTCCAACTTTCAAATTTTACAAATTATATATGCTAGCTGTCTAATCCATTTTATTTGTTAAAATTACTAATTTTTTTATTTATTTTCGAAAATTAATATTGACATTTTGATATATAATTTGTCAATAGAACAATAACCTATTCTCTATTTTTAAATTTTATTCATATTCGGATTATATTGGAATTATGAACTTTTGATAGGACTACAGTCACATCACTTCTTAAACATTTTTTTAGGACAACTTAAACATTAAAAAAACTGGTGGTAACAAAAAATTAGATAACATGCTAATGTAGCACGCATGACTACGCCAACACATTTCTTACATCTTTTTCAGAAATAATCCAAAAAGTACCGTGGTAACAACTTAAAACGAGAACAAAAACAAAACAAAAACAAAAAGGAACTGTAGCATGCATGACTACGCCAACACCATATTGTGAGATCAGAAGTTCGTCGCAATTTGTAGTGTGCATTATTTTCTACACATAAACTGTAGATACGGTTTTCTAAGAGTACTACAAAAAAAGGCGACTATACACGGTTAAAAAAGTGGTCAATATATGACACACGGTTCTGCAACCTTGTCCGCATGCATTGTGTATGAAAAGGTCGATACATTGTACACGATTGCGGAACCGTGTCCATATACAATTTACAAACACGGTTCCTACAAGGAACCATGTCCGATCAAAAAGAAAAGCGCTAAAATATATGATTTATACAAGTCCTCATTGCATATGCTACAAGTCCAAAAAAAGGCGCTAAAAAAGACATATGTAAGGTAATTTTGATTTCTAACTTGCAAAAAATGTATAAAATAAAAATAAGACCAACAAAGAATTTTTCTTTAACCTTAAGGTAAGTTATGGAATTGTGACCCGCTTTCTCATTGCATATGCTGCAAGTCCTCTTCTACTTTGCATTCTTTATAGCAGCATGCACAATTCGTGTAACCCTCTTCCTCCTATCTTTTCAAATTATTTGATTGGAGGGTTGATATTCAATCTGAAATTTCATCTTTTAATCAGAGATGTTGGAGGATCAGGACATCGACGTGCTTAATATAAGAATGGAGATATTAGCGTAGAATCTGTCTTTATTAGGACTAATTTTATTTCATATTACAAATCTTGGAACCCAATACAGTTATACATTATAAGGAAGCTGACGGAATTATACAAACTGGAGCACAAAGAAATCATAAATTACAACATAATACAATACAATACAGGAGAAAGCATTTCCAACAACATAATACAATACAATACATCTATGGAAACCAAAATGACTACATAATAAGAAAGGTGATAATAATGAGAAAATAAAATATACAACCGACATAAATATGACAAGAGATTAAGGTAATTAACGACCGATGGCAATGCTCTCCTCTGCTTCCTTATCAATATTGAAATAATTGCTTGTATGCTCAATCTCTATTGCATGTTGGGATCATTCATTGAGCAGAGTCTCTGTTTCTTCGGGATTGTACTCTTGTCCCCAAGGATGTTGCTTAAGCTTGCTTACTCGAAGAAGTTCTTCGGCTACTTCTTTCATCGTAGGTCGCTCTTCCCCCTTCATACTTAGACATTCCCTAGCTAGTTTAGCAACCTCCATGATTAGTTCCATATCATCTTCATGTTTAATTTCATCATCTAGAAGGTCTTGCATTTTGTTCTCTTCCAGAGCAGAAAGGAAGCGAGACGAAAGACTCCTCTCTTCTTCTGGCGCGAAAAAATCAATTACGGGCTTGTTGGTTAGAAGCTCCAGAATAACTACACCGAAGCTGTACACATCACTCTTGTCTGTGAGTTGACAAGATTGCATGTATTCTGGATCAAGGTACCCGCATGTTCATTGCACAAGCGTGACGAATTGTGCTTCATCGGTCGGAACTAGTATTGAGGCTCCAAAATCTGACACCTTTGCCGTGTAATTTTGGTCCAAGAGAATATTTGCAGACTTCACATCTCCATGGAAAATTGGAGGAGATGCTGATGTATGTAAGTAGGCAAGTGCTTCTGCTGATTGATGTGCAATCCCTAGGCGGGTTTCGAGAGAAATGTGGGATCCATTATTTTTGTGATGGATATAGTGATATAGGGTACCATTTGGGATAAACTCATATACTAGCATAGGAACCTCGACCTCTAGACAACAACCTAGGATTTTTACAATGTTTTTGTGGTTGATTTGTGAGAGAATTGATGCCGCGTAGAACTGATGATTGTTCTATAGGCGTGCGATACCAATAATCTTCAGAGATTAAAATTCAGAGAACAAAAAACAAAGGGGAGAAACGTCTCTCCTTAATTTTTTATATAACATAAATATTTTCCAGCAAAAAATTGTCTTTCTTTTCACCCACAAGTCGGGCAATATAACTACTACTCAATGCAGAAAAAAAATAAGAAAGATACTCATTTTGGTAACATATAATAGAAATAATGCAAAATACTTAACCAGAAATTAGACAGTACAGCCAAGGCTAAATTTAGGAAATAAAAATCTAAATTGAAATATTACCATAAGACTAAAGTAAGTAAATATTTGCTGATTTGCTTGCTGAAATTAAGTTTCTGATTCAGGTGCTCTTGCATCAGTCGCTCCGGCTGGAGAAGAACTCGCCCTCGAGTTCGCATCAGTTTCAACGGGCTCTCCAAAGCAACGGCTCAGGTGCTTCACATTAAACACGTCAGAAGTGTTCAAATGACTTGGAAGACGCAACCTGTAGGCATTATCATTGATCTTTTGTAGTATCTCGCAAGGTCCAATCTTCCGCTCCTTGAGTATGTTATAACCCCTAGCAGGAAAACGGTCACGAGTCAACACTGCCCATGCACACCAAATCACCAACCTCGAACAGTACCTGACGACGATGACGGTCTGCCCGTGTCTTGTACTCAGCATTGTTCTGCTTAATGGTCAGTTTCACCTCCTCATGTATGCTCTGAAGATGCTTTGTCATCTCATATGCTTTCGGGTTCAGTCGACCGACTCGCGGAATAGGAGCTAAATCCAGCACCCCTGATGGATTTTGACCATAAAAAATCTCGAATGGACTCAACCCTGTGGTTCTGTTCTTCGATCGATTGTACGCAAAATTCAGCTTGAGGTAATGCCAAATCCCACTGCTTGGGCTTTGTCCCTGCTAAACAACGTAAAAGGTTGCCCAAACTCCGGTTCACCACTTCAGTTTGGCCGTCCGACTGTGGATGATAGGCACTGCTGAAATTCAGTTGTGTTCCCAACTTTCCCCATAAACTCCTCCAAAAAATTACTAACAAATTTTGTGTCACGATCGATGTAACTGATTGAGGAACACCATGCAACCGCACAATCTCCTTGAAATAGAGGTGTGCTATCCGGGCCGCATCCATCGTCTTTCTACATGCTATAAAATGCGCCATCTTTGAAAACCGATCAACCACCACCAGAATGGAGTCCGCAGCTCGTTGGATGCGAGGTAACCCTAGCACAAAGTCCATGCTGACATCACGCCAAGGACCTTCAGGAACAGTAGAGGCCCGCATTAGTGATGGCTCCTTTAGACCGCTGGCACACATAGCAACCTTTAACATACTTGGATACATCGCTGGTCAACTTGGGCCAATAATAATAATAAGATAATAAAGCCAAAGTCTTGTCTCTCCCAAAGTGACCTTCACCATGTAATTCAGCAAGTATTTGCTGCCTCAATGAACAATCTGGAATACAAAGTTGAAACCCACGAAACAAGTAGCCATTATGGATTACAAAATCATGTCACTTACCATTAGTGACCTGCTGAAATATTTCTCCAAATGAAGGATCAGCTGGATACATGTCAGGGAATGCCTCAAACCCGATGATTCAGGTGCTCATAGTGGTCAGAAGTGTTGTGCGACGACTCAAAGCATCAGCCACACGGTTTTGACTCCCTGGTTGGTGCCTTAGTGTAAACGTGAACTCCTACAAATATGCCACCCATTTGGCATGTCGCCTGTTTAGTTTGTGTTGGTTGTTAATGTACTTCAAGGCCTCATGGTCAGTGAAGAGAATAAACTCTCGCTGCACCAAATAGTGACGCCAATGCTTTAGGGACTGCATAATAGCATAGAACTCTAGATAATAGGTGGAGTAATTTTTCTTTGATCCGGATAGCTTCTCACTAAAAAATGCTACCTGACGTCCCTCTTGGCTTAGAACACCACCAATACCAACTCCCGATGCATCACAGTTTAATTCAAATACCTTCTCAAAGTCGGGAAGTGCCAAAACTGGTGCCTCTGTCATCTTTTTTTTGACTAGTTGGAAGCTTGCATTTGCTTCATCGGACCACTTGAAATCCCTGCTCTTGAGGCACTCGGTGATAGGAGCAATGACAGTGCTAAAATTCTGAATGAACCGACGATAAAAAGATGCCAAGCCATGGAAACTCCGAACATCATGTAGGGTCTTTGGCCTGGGCCACTCCATGTTGCATTCACCTTGGACGGATCAGCATGAACGCCATCTGTGGATACCACAAACCCAAGGAATGTGACAGAAGTTGTGAAGAACGAACACTTCCTTTGATTAACAAACAAGCACTCTGATCTCAGCTTTTCAAAAACAGCACGAAGGTGATCAAAATGTGCCATGGTTGTCTTACTAAAAATGAGGATGTCGTCGAAGTAGACAACAACAAATTTTCCCATGAAATGGCGCAAAACCTAGTACATAAACCTCATAAAAGTACTAGGCGCATTGGACAGCCCAAAAGGCATCACAAACCACTCATATAATCCATGTTGCGTCTTGAATGCTGTCTTCCACTCATCTCCAGGCCTGATTCGGATCTGGTGGTATCCGCTCTCACTACTAGAATAATCATTTTTTGCATGCCCGGCACCAGTTTTTTGCATGGTTGAGACGGCTCATGCAAAAGAAATGGCGTTTGTTGACTTTTTAAACTTGTTGCATGTGATTCCCCATGTAACATGTATCGCATGCAATTGTGTGAAGCGCAACCATGCAACTGTGTGATGTTCGGCCATGCAAATAAGTTTGAAGGTCAGATATTATAATTAATTCGAGGTCCATGCAACAACTCAACTCCATGGACATGCAACTACTTAAAAACTTAGTAGTTATTATATTTAATTAAGGTCCATGCAACAACTCAACTCCTTTCTCATGCAATTACTTAACCACTTAGTAGATATTATATTTTATTAAAGGTCCATGCAACTGCTTAACTCTATGCCATGTAAATAGTCCACTATCACTCGCATGTAAATAGTCTGGACTGAAGTTCGAAACAATTGCATGGGCTTAACCATGCAATAGTTTACTTACTGGACACAGATTCATTTCTGTTGATTTGATATCTCATTTTCAATGAAGCTTTTAATTAAAATTCACAACAGCACGAATAATAGCAGTATATAGTAATTCAATACTTTGATAACTTAATTAAATTCTTGCATTTAGAACAAACCTTCCAAAATAATGGAGGAACAAAAACAATTGTACAAAAGATGTATCAACACACATACAACTTTTGATTAACCAATATTGAAACTCTTGAACGGAAGCATATCGAGGTCCTAGAAACCAAATTCATCCTCATCTTGGTCCATGTCCAACTCTTCGTCACTTGAAAGTTCAATTTGGTTGACCTCTTCCTCATCCTCATCCTCATCCTCATCTTGCGACATTGCATCGTCTACTAGCTCGAACTCACCTTCAAGAGGGGCCAAACCATCCCAATCAAATTCTTCGCCATTTGAAACCTCAATTGCATGATCCGGCATTTCATCTTGGAAAAATTCTAGGTTAGCATCGACTTCGTCATCGGCACGAAACCTCCCCTTCGCGCTAGTTTTCATTGCCACCCACCATTGTTGTCTTTCAACTTTATCCGATGCGTAAGGAAGGTAGAAAACTTGGATTGCTTGAGGTGCCAATATAAATGGTTCATAATTTTTAAGACGAGAAGCATGTTTAACCTCCACAATTCCATGTTGGTTGTCCACCCTTACACCATTTGTTATGTCAAACCAATTACACTTAAAAAGAACGACCTTGTTGAATCCATCATAATCTAGCTCAATTACCTCTTGGAGAAGTCCATAGTAGTCTTGTGGTGTGTCATTTCCATCCCACTCCCCTTTAATGCAAACACCGCTACTATTTGTTGACTTGTTTTGCCCATATGCTTCCGTGTGAAATCGAAAGCCGTTAACTTCATATCCATCTGCGAACCTATCTTCACGAACTTTGTCCAATTGCTGTACCGATCTGGCTTGTCCAGAGTTTAGCATGCATGCATCAACTCTACACATTCAAACATGTCAAAATACAAGAGATTAAGGTTGTGTTTAGAATAGGTACTTTTGAAATCATCAAAATAAACATGTCATAAGATTGTACCCTAGAAATTTATTTTTTATTTCTGGACAATTGAGGATGACATATGTGTGTGCAGCTTTAAATTCCTTCTCATCGAGAGTCCTTCGGTCCGACTGTGTCCAAAAACGTCCCGCATTATCAAATATCGATAGGCGTCTCCGCGGAGGGTTACTCGTTCCAACCCCTTGTTGCTTAGTTTTAGAATTCTCCGCAAAATAACGAGTGCAAAATGAACCAATTTCTTTAACAATTGTTGCCTCGACGATTGAACCCTCGACACGCGCCTTGTTCGTGACCTTCTTCCTCTGTTCTTTGTTTCGTCTGTAACAATTACAAGTGTTTAGATATGGAAGCAATAAGTGAATCACAAAGAAAGAGATTAAGAAAACACACACCTTTCACATGCATACATCCATCGAGCCCCTACCGGTCCACCCAATCTAGCCTCTTCACACACATGGACCACAAGATGCTCCATAGAATCGAAAAATGCCGGAGGGAATATCTTTTCCATTTTGCACATTGTGACCGCAATATCCTTTTCTAATTGATCGATACGGGATGGATCAAGCTCCTTGGCACAAACCTCTCTAAAGAAGCTTGAAATCTCGCACAAAACATCCCATACGTAATCAGGGACAAAGTCTCGAAATGCAACCGGAAGAAGTCGCTCCATGAACACATGCAAATCATGGCTTTTTAGCCCATTTAATGTGTTTGTTTTGAGGTTTACACATCTTGACCAACTCGATGCGTATCCATCGGGGAACTTGACATTCTTCTTGAGCCAAATTAAAACCTTCCTCTTATTTTGTGGAGAGAGTGTGAAGGGAGCCTTTGGTTTTTGCATTTTTCCTGGATGATCCGGGTACGGTATTAGATTCTGAATGGAACGATTGCAAAGAAGAGCCAAATCTTTCCGTGCATTTTCATTATCCTTGTTTTTGGCCCCCATGCCTAGAACTGTGTAAATCAAATTTTCTGCGAAATTCTTCTCCACATGCATCATGTCAATGTTGTGTTGCAACAAATTGTCTTTCCAATACGGCAAGCTCCAAAAAATATTCTTCTTTGTCCAATGGTGGGTGACACCATAACCTGGAAATTGGTCAAGGCCAGTCTGTTTACCCCATTTCATCCTCCCTAGTTTATTTACCATCGCGAGCCGCTCCTCTCCTGTTATTTTTCGTGGTGGTCGATCAAAATCCACCATACCTTTTTGGAAATTATTCTTATCGCGACGAAATGGGTGATCTAGAGGCAATAAGCATCTATGACAACCCCACCATGTAAATTTCTCACCATACTTTAGTCGGAATGCCTTTGTTGCACCCAAGCAATGAAAACATGCTAATCGGCCTTTAGTACCCCACCCACTTAGCATCTCCAATGCGGGGTAATCGTTTATCGACCAAAGAAGTGTTGCTTTCATTGTGAAATTCTCTTGTTTAGACACATCCCATGTAACCGCTCCATCTTTCCACAATTTGTTCAATTCATCAATTAAAGGTTCAAAAACAATGTCAATGTCCCGACCCGGATGCTTAGGTCCCGGAATGACAAGCGCGAGAAACATGGTATCTTCTTTCATTATCATTCCGGGTGGTAGGTTATACGGAAAAACTAAAACCGGTCAACAAGAATATGGAGATGCATTTGAGGTGAATGGCATGAACCCATCCGTCGTTATCCCCAACCAAACATTTCTCACATCTTTAGCAAATGATAGATATTTCCGTGCGAAGTGCTTCCAAGCCTCACCATCTGCGGGGTGCACCATAATTCCGGGCTTCTCACAAAAACCTTCCTTATGCCATCTCATTTGGACCGCATTGAAGTGGGTCATGTACATCTTTTGCATTCTTGGGGTGATAGGTAGATAACGAAGTATCTTTTGTGCAACCGGTTTGGCATTCGTATTTGATCCCATTGGCTTATATCTCGGTGTATGACATACATCACAACTTGTCTTGTCCTCTCTATCCTTATAGTAGAGCATACAAAAGTTTGGGCATACGTCTATATTCTTATGCTCCATGCCGAGCGGCTCGACCAATCAATTGGCTTGATAGAAGTTTTCCAGCATTTTTCCACTAGGGGGAAGCACGCTTTGATAAGACTCATCATCCCATCAAAGCATTTTTGGCTCAATTGATGTTTCGACTTCAATGCGAGTGCTTGTGTAACGGCCGATAAGATTGTGTGTGATTTGCATTTCAATTGGCCCGTCATGTTCTCTTCCCAAAGCGGTGTATCCGATGCGGCCATCATGTCGAAGAATCTTTTGGCCATTCCGGTAGGTGTATCCTCCTCCCAATTGAAATCTTGCCCAGCGGCTGCCCTTACCATATCCGCTCCCACTTGATAATTGTCATTGATCAAATCTGATGGTGGATGGTGCGGGACATGTTGAGATGTCTCCTCACGTTCCTCTCCGTGTGCGTGCCAAATTTCATATCCGGGACGAAAGCCGGATTGGTAAAGATGCATTCTCACGGTTTGCAATTCTTTGGTGTTGAGGTTTTCACATTTCATACATGGACATAAGATACATTCCTTGCCATGAGGAGAGTCACAACCGAGGGGTCGGATTTCGCTAAATCAACAAATTCTTTCACACCCTTTATGAACTCGGGTAGTAGCTTTCCATTGACATTTAGTCGATTATACATCCATCTACGATCCGTTGCCATTTAACTATTAAATTGTTGGACAAGAGGTATGAGTTAGCAAATAATTTGACTACATTTGAAATATGGACAAATTATGGTAATAGTTTAATTTGGAGTATGTACAATAACAAATAATTGAAATAAATTAGCAAACATCAATTTTTTACTGTGAATAATAGAAATAGGGTATATGTTTTGATAAATGTAGGACAAATTAACAAATCCCGGGACCGGTGTCAAATAATGACGTACCTCACTCTCTAAAAATGATTTGATATACAATGCCATTACAAGGAAAAAAACGAGCTCAAAAGAGTACTTACCTCACTCTCTAACCTCCAACGAACTGCAGCTCCCTTCTATGGTTCAGCGGATTAGAAAGACTCCAAGGGGTTTTCTCTGATCTTGGAATCTTGCGGCCAAATCACTAGCTAAAGACACGCTTTTTGGTTGGCTTTTTTGGCGGAGACACTATGACCTATTTTGCGGAGAGACCAAGTGTAAAAACGATTGATTAGAACAATGAAAACGACCTTTTGGGGTAAAATTACAGAGAGCAATTATTTTTTATATCGGATTACCGATATAAATAATGGTACATTCTTTTGGGGAAAAAATTTGTTTTCTTGGCGTACTCCCAGTGTACGCATCATATTAAACTGCACCCTATGTAAATCCCTTCTCAGACATACACAATAAAAGAAAATGAAGACTTGGAAAAAAGAAGAGCACATAGTTTTGACATAAGGCTCACATCCTACTTACTGTCTTCACATCCTACTTAGAAATTAATTAACATAGTTTGACAAATCACTATACGGCATCCAATACATCATACTAAACACATCACATCCTACTTAATATTATTACAAATTACTGCTTCAATCTTGATCATGTGACTGCAGTGGATCGTCTCCCCCTCCCCCCCCCGCTGGCTCCCCCACCATCATTTCCCTTTGATGACCCCCCCTAAAAAGCAAGGAGAAAATGTTTGTTAACAATGATTCAAACATACTTAGTTGTTTTCATAAATGAGGCAGGATTGAGGTCAGGAACTTACGTGAAAAGTTGTAAGAGGCGCTCCAGTCTGCTTGAAGAGCTCTGCAAATAATTTTTTGTTTTGTTCCTCCTTCTTTTTAAACTCCTCACGGTCTGCATTGTGTCGGGCCTCTTGGGCAGCAATGTCAGCCAATAACCTCCTTCGTTCAGCTGCCACCTGAGACTTAATCATCACTACCACCTGAGACTTGGTGAATGTTGTACTGTCATCTTCAGCCGAGGTGGCAGTGCTCTTGGCATGATCCGACAATGTAGCATCCTCTTTAGCCAATTCTTTGTTCCCTTTGCATGTTCTCGACCGGTGTCCAAAGCCGAACAAGCGGCCTTTAGCATCCTCTCCATCAACGGCAATATCCCATAGATCTCGTCAGACATACGTGCATTGTAATTTTCCTTCAAATCCTCATATAGAGCCTGCATTTGACAAATAAGAATTCTAGTTTTAGTAATCACTTTTTGGGAATGAATTGGTTCAGGTCAGAGTGTAAGGGTACTGGGGATTTATAACAAAAGGGATAAAAGTAGGTTACCATTTTTTCTTCTGCCTTCTTGTTTACGTACACCTTTCCAGCGTGCGTTTCCTTCGTGTGAATACGATCGAAAACCTCCTTCAGAGTGACAGATGATCCCTTCTCAGATTCCTGCAGTTACAACATTTGTTAATGAGTTTTAAGTAATTAATAAACATAAAATTTGTCAATGGAAACCTACAAAATATAAAATAAAAGGTACCATCTTGCACTTGTGACGAAACAGTGACCTGGAAACCACCCAGGTGATGGATGACCGACCCATCCTTTGTTTTGTTATTCCGGTTGGTGGATGACATTTTATCCCATTTATCCTTCGACCAAATAAGACACAACCCCTTCCAGTGTTGCGGATTCTTGCACCACTGAGGCGGGAAGTCTCTCCACAGTAACTTGTCCTCTGTGTATTTCTTTGTGTACTTGCCTCTCAGTACTACCAACTCACGACTGTATGCATCTGCTGCAATTGTCTCAAAGACTTGCAGACAGCGTTTCACGCTTTCCCCCTCCCCCCAAGAATAACTCTGCAAGAATTTTTGAGTATTTCCAGCCTCGCCTTAACGGGAAACATATTGTAAGTCCTATATGGACCCGGCATATTCTCCAAAGTTAGGACCCTTATCGTGGCAACCACCCTTGTGCAAAGAGGAATGGATGTGAACTCCGCATCACCGACAACAAACAATTGAGGTCTACTGCCAAAATGTGATGGTTTACGACCCTTGGCCATACCTCGGCCCCGCCTCACATCAGACTTCTGCCCCCTTACCCTCCTTCTTTTCGCCTGGCCCTCAGCCCCTATGGCATTCTCATCGTCAAGTTCCCTTCCCGAGGCATCCAGTGCTTCCTCACAGTCACGAAGTGCAATGCGTTTGCACCCTCTCTTACCACCATCGTCATCCACGACCGCTGGATGCGTGCTATCCTCCTCTGAATCAGCTGTGTCTTCCCCGTACTCTGACTCTCCCTGCTGAGTGGCATCAGACTCGGGCCAATCATCCCATTTGGGATCACCGGCCTCCGGCTGTAGCGGTGAATTGGGGACTGAATTGGGGGTTCTGACAATGAAAAACATATTAAGAAATATAAATTCTGACTTTCATCCAAAGGAAACCAGTAGGGAAAGAAACCTGTGTATGTAACTTAGCAGGTTTTATTTTTCTAGATTGTATCAAATTGTGAGATATAGGAAGGGTTCAAGTGAACTTTCTTATTGGAGGATGGATACGCACAATGATTTAACTCATATTTGGGGCAATAGACATGACAACTCAATTACAAAAACAAAGCAAAATTTATTAAACTGTACCTTTGCTCGATGAGTCAGATGTTGATGAGCCACGGCCTCTTTCGGTCATGTCAGGTTGTTGAACCACCGAGTTGGGGGTGCCCGACTTGGGGGGTGTTCCTACAATCAAAATGAAAGCCCATTAGAACATTCAGCAATCATCAATTTTTTTTATAAGACACTTGATTCTTAGTACGCGCCTCCACGGCACAACAGTACAAAGAATTCCTGACGCAGACGGAACGACACAAGCATGCAGTGCGCAAAATCCATATTATTTTTTTTGGATCGATGCATAGATTGGAGATCATGTCGCTTGGTCATCTTTATTCTAACATTTTCAATCTATCTATCCTTCTCATCTTTATTCTAACATTTTGAAACTATCTATCAATCATTAACTATTCCTTAATAAACATCAAGGCTTGTAGAGTTGGTCATCTTAAATTAATGTTCTCTTTTTCTCAACCTAGCTCTATCCAGTGCACACTCAAGAGCGAATTGCTATTAGTCTATTACTGCAAACTGTAGGTTGTAATTATTGCAAACTGTGATATCAAGGCTTGTAATTACTGCAAACTGTAGGTTGTAATTATTGCTATTAGTCTATCCAGTGCACAATCAAGGCTTGTGATATCTTGTATTGTTTTTTCCCTTGTATAATTATTGCAAACTGTAGGTTGTAAACAATTAAACAATGGAATATAATGAATGGTAAAATAAATCATCAATTCCAGCATCACAACCTAACCATTATTAAACTCCTTAATTTATAAAATTCAAGCTAGCTTACAGCATTATTGTACTCCTTAATTAATTAGCTACATAACCTGATCTATCTCATATGTAGGTTACTCTTATCTATAGGAAATGACAGCTCTGCAAATAAGACGGTACCTTGGTCAACTTGTGACGGATCTGGCTTGTTGAACCTCGATGAGCGGCGGGTGGGGCTGCACGTGCTCGACCTGCTGCGTTTGGCTCGGCCTCTGACTGTGTTAGGCGGTGGGTCAGCAGGTTGGGAATCCTCTGACGGTGGAGGTGGCAAGTCATGGGCAACAGGCAGTGGATTATGCAGAGGCACAGTTGATTCAGGTTGCTTGGGGGGTTCTGACTTAGAGGGTGCTGACATGGAGGGTGCTTGTCGCGAGGGTGCTGAATTGGAGGGGTCTGGCTCTACCTCTTGCTGAAGTATTGGAGGTGGCACATCGCGTTGCACAGTTTCTGCTGCGACAGAGGGCTCAACCGGGGGTCCTACAACCAAATTGAAGAATAGATACATAATTATACACAATAAAACTGCACCCTATGGTTCTGACTTGTACTGTTCACTATTTCTATTAATGCCTAAGTGCGAATTAATTATCTTCTTCTTTATTGATAATATAAGCAAAGACTGCATTTAATTATCAAGGGTAAAACTGGTATCAAGACAAAAACAGATTCTTCAGCACTTAATATAGTGTTTTCAGACCTGAAAATAGCATCGCCCTTACAAAATAATCCTTGCTTAGTAGCTTAGTTTGTCAAGAATTCTAAAATTACAGCTCTAAAATGTATAAGACGGTACCTTGGTCAGCTTGTGACGGATCTGGCTTGTTGAACCTCGATGAGCGGCGGATGGGGCTGCACGTGCTCGACCTGCTGCGTTTGGCTCGGCCTCTGACTGTCTTGTCAAGTTGCTGTGCCGGTGGTGGATTAGGCATTGGCACAGCTGCTGGGGTCTCGGGTGTGTTAGGCGGTGGGTCAGCAGGACCCGAATCCTCTGACGGTGGTGGCATGGAGGGCTTGGGGGGTTCTGACTTGGGGGGTTCTGACATGGAGGGCATGGAGGGCATGGAGGGTGGTGGCATGGAGGGCATGGAGGGTGCTGACATGGGTGGTGGCATGGAGGGCATGGAGGGCGGTGGGTCAGCAGGCATTGGCACAGTTGCTTCAGGTTGCTTGGGGGGTTCTGACTTAGAGGGTGCTGACATGGAGGGCTCAACCGGGGTTCCTACAATCAAATTGGAGACCACTATTATAGCTTCAGTGGTATTACCCTATAGCTTTTTATCATCTAAATTGAAGAATAGATACATAATCCCAAAATACAATTTATTTAAGGGGGGAATTTCATTTATACCCCTCAAAAACTTAGAAATTACGTATTTCCCCCTCTAAAATTCATAATATCATATTTACCCTTCTAAACTTTAAAAACTCACATATTTACCCATTTTAATGTTTTTTCAATTAAAACTCATTTAAAAATTTTAAAATACCCATTCTACCCTTCATGTATACCCCCTCTCTATTTGTCTGTCTTGATCAGAGGCATGGAAACTAAAAAAACTAAAAATGAAATGAATATTAAATATAAGGTTTTAATTAAACTTAAGGAGCAGTAGAGAGAGGTGGGTCTCTACCGAACATCTCTGAGTGATCCCTAATAAACTTGATAATCCAAATTTTATCAATAGGACTCAAGATAGTTGTAACCGAAGGACTCTTGTTTTCGTCTTCCACATGCATCATAAATTCTGATGGAAGTTTCTGGAAGGAGAAAATTGATTTTGTTGATGCTTTTTTTTTAAAGGCTGGTGGCTTAATGGTAAAATTATTGAAACTAAAATACAAATTGCATTTGCATTTATGTTTTACGCCGGCAACTACAATAATATTTGCATTTGTATGTGTTCAAAACTCAAAATCTAGCAGAGGTTAATGGAACCTAGAACTGACGGTTAAATAGTAGCTGGATTAAAAGCTTTCAATTATTACAGTTTGTTTCATAAGATTTTCAAGGAGATGATACTATGTGTCGGTTGGCTATCCCAATTTGGATCGATACAGATGGATTCGGGAAAGGGATTCTTGGAGATGGAGCATTAGAACCATTCGTTACAAATTTCAAAATTATCTTGTATAGTACCCACCTCTCTCTTCTCCGCTCTTTAAGTTTAATTAAAACCTTAATTTTGCTATTCATTTCATTTCTAGTTCCACGCCTCAGTCAAAGACAGAGATAGAGAGAGGGGTATACATGAAGGATAAAATGGGTATTTCAAAAAAAATTTAAATGAGTTTTAATTGAAAAAACATTAAAATGGGTAAATATGTGAGTTTTTTAAAGTTTAGAAGGGTAAATATGATATTATGAATTTTAGAGGGGGAAATACGTAATTTCTAAGTTTTTGAGGGGTATACATGAAATTCCCCCTTTATTTAAGACAAGAATTCTACAATTACAGCTCTAAAATGTATAAGACGGTACCTTGGTCAGCTTGTGACGTATCTGGCTTGTTGAACCTCGATGAGCGGCGGGTGGGGCTGCACGTGCTCGACCTGCTGCGTTTGGTTCGGCCTCTGACTGTCTTGTCAAGTTGCTGTGCCGGTGGTGGATTAGGCATTGGCACAGCTGCTGGGGTCTCGGGTGTGTTAGGCGGGTGGCAACTTGGGTTGGGGATCCTCTGACGGTGGAGGTGGTGGTGGCACATCTGCTTGGGTTTTGTCGGATTTATTGAGCCTTGAACTTTTTCGGTGAAATGAAACCGTGTAATTATTGTCAGCCATGTATTATGTGATTAATAAGAATTTAGTGTGTTAACTATAAGCAACAAAAGTGTAATTGAAATATATGTACTCTATTGAAATCATGTAATTAGTGTATCAGCCATGTACTCTATTGAAATCATGTAATTGAAATCATGTACTCTATTGAAATCATGTAATTGTAATATAAGCAACAAAAGTGTATCAGCCATGTACTCGATTGAAATCATGTAATTGAAATATAAGCAACAAAAGTGTAATTGAAATCATGTAATTATTGTCAGCCATTTATTCCACCACTGAAATCATATAAATACAACAAATGAAAAATGAGTAGAACACTTTTTCCAATTTTAAATCTTTTCTTCCACCACTGTATTGGAATGCATGGCAAATACTAATCATCCTAATATAGCAAACCCTAAACCCTAAAATTCAAGAAATTCAGGAACTAATTTATTAGCAAACCCCTAAACACCTGAACCTTGCCGGGATCTTGAACTAATTTAGCAAACCCCTAAACCCTAAAATTCAAAAAAATCAGGAACTTCACAAATAACTAAACCCTAAAATTCACCACAGATTTCGGGTGGGGGTGGGGGGTGAGGGTTGGGGTTTGTTAGATCTATGGTACTTACCACTTGACGGCCGATCCCTCCTCCGATATCAGATCGATCGACACTACAAAGACTTGGGTAACTCCGACGGGCGACGGCGACGGCGAGGGAGACCTTTGAAGATGCGACTTGGGTAAACTCCGATAGGCGACGGCGCGACTTTGGTAAACTCCAATAGGCGACGGCGCGACTTGGGTAAACTCCGATAGGCGACGGCGACTCAGCGAGGGAGACCTTTGAAGACGAAGGGTTTGTGGGAGAGCGACGGCCAGAGTTTTTGAGAGAGAGGAAGGGCTTACTGTGATGGAGTGGGATTTCAAAAAAATACGCTAAGTCCTGAAGTATTCTCGTGAGCATTAAGTGGGGAGAAGCTCTTTTCATGCACTCTGCGGTAGCGGAATCTAAAGTACTATATCGAGACCGTTTGATTAGGCTCTGACGCGAATTATGATGGATAATGTGTATCAAGAAAGGCCCGATCAGAACGGAAATATTCTATTACCTTAGAGAAAGACGTGCTGCATTTACTTGGGAGACCTACCCACTCGGTGCTCTTTAGCATCAGGTACCGTATACTTAAGTTTCAATCGGAACGGTTTGATCAAATCCTAGCACGATCATTGAAGCACCATATGCAACGTCTAGGGTCAGATTTAATAGTATATGTTGCGTTATTGCAGAGTGTATTCACCCTATACCAATATACAATTTCAAATCATTATATCACGTCCATTTATCGCCAATCGGACGGCACAAGAGTTGCAGCTGTGATGAATATGTACTGGAATGTACATAAACTATTTTGAAAAAATACGAAAATGCCTTTTTTTGGTTTTATTACAACACATCTGGCCAAATAATAATTAATAACATAATTTTATAGACTTTCATATTTTTTTAACCCCTTCAAATGTTAAAAACAAAATTGGACCGTCCATTTTGTCCCCAATTTTGAACGGTCGATCTGCGATGAAATGACTCAAAATTTATTTTAAAATGATCAAGAGTTAACATAGAACCTAGTTAGCACAAAATATAATAAGTTATGTTGTATATGGTTTCGATCCACCGCAAAGTATTTATAGCCATTTGATGCTTCGATGTTCTGTCGAGTGGATGGAGGGGTGAATAAATACTTTACTTGATGAAACTTTCCCGCAAGACATTAAATACAGTGTCTTCGATTCCAACGGTTCCGATCGATCTCCGGGACCATTATTTTATTACATATTCATTTCCCCTTCCATCAAGAGTGTATGTTTCATATTGATACATAGAAGATGTCATCATATATATGCAACTCACATTTAATTGCAATACTAAATTTTAGGTATAAAATCATCTTACTATGAAATAAATTACAACATTGTTATTCATTATTGTATAACTATTATTATTATTATTATTTTCATTATTTTCATTATTTCTTTAATTATAACATTGACATTAATTCTCACTAAATACATAAAATACTAATCATATACTATTATGCATCAAGAAACAAGGAAATACAATAATAATTTTTTAATTAAATCTACACATTCAACTTAAAAATAACAAACAAAATTATTAAATTTCTGAAATAAAATATACAATGACTTATATTAATGACCTACAAGTATTCATCATATTAATCACAAATTAAATATATAGGGGTTTTCAGATCAAGTTGCTGTGTACTTAACCCATTCAACAAGGATTTTGAATGAAACTTCAAAGAGAGCTACTTCATCTACTGGAAGCGCAAATCTGACTCAATCCAAAGGAGACCGACTACTCTGCGCGTAGCCATTACCACTCTGTATGTAATCCAACTTATGCGCTCCACTGAAATTTCATTTCCCCCCATTCTCAATTTTGGGCGCCCGCTCACGCAGTCACGCACCTTGAGTTTCCGATCTCTGTGATATCTAATACCTTGAGTTTCCGATCAACAAAAATCTCAACCGTTCATACACAATTTGCAAGAATCTCAAATTTGGAACGCTATCTAGGATCAGGACACGATGGTTGCACAAATAATGGTGTATCTCAGAGGATTAGTGCCACAGGGTTATTTTGCTCCTTTACCACATCGAGTTGGTCGAGAGAAAACATAACCAGCAGCCATTAACCTCCTCTCTTACCAAGAGAAAATTTCGCCTTTCACCATCTGAGATAATTTCGCAAATTTATGCAGCAAGGAAGTCTCACAATCTCTCTCACTTCCACTGCGCCCTAATCTGAGAAAGACATTAGGTACTGATCTCTCCTTAATTACTCAATATCTTCCTCTTATTTTCCTTTTGATTAGAGAATGTTGGAATTGAAGTAATGAAAGAACTATGTGCCAATCTGGGCATATATGTGTAAATTTAACCTAATTTGTTGGGATTTAAGCTAATTGTACAAGCAATTGGAATTTAGGCAAATTCTGTGACTGTGCAATGGTTGCTAATTTTGTACAATCAAATTTTTGTATTTCTCTTCAATGCAACTTTTTAGTTATTGGGAAACCTTTCAACAAGACACATTATTAGGGAAGCTTTCAGGGCCAGTCTAATTTAACAAACCTAGATTTTATAATTATCATATTGGAATTGGTCTTAAGGTGTTTGATAAAATGCTCAAGTCAAAGTTTTCCTTCTGTTTGGTCTAATTTCACTATTTATGCTTTGGTGTATGTATTACGTGTTTATGTAGAACATTTTCTCAATTTTTTCTTCCACAGACCATACTTATGCCTTCAAGATAATACATGTTGAACTAGCTAGTTCGATGAAAATTTACTATTTAGACCTTAAATACAGTTCATATTTTTTCATTAACACTTCTTTTGGTTTATATAATACACATCAAAAGACTGATAGTCACCAAAAATTTTCAGCATGAATTTAAGTTATTGGGAAAGCTTCCTGTAGTTATTACATTGTAGTTACACATCAACAGGGACTAATTTATGTTATTGGAAAAGTTACTTGTTATTACACATCAACAGGGACTAATAATTAGTTTCATTTTTACCCTTTATTTTTATACAATTGTAGTTACTTATTTTCTATTGTTGGTAGTGACAATCAATAAGTAATTGTACTTCACATATAGTGAAAATTCCTTATTTAATTTTACCCTTTTTCATATTTCTCATAGTTGTTACTTTAACACAATCGTGTAATTCATATTTAGATCAAACATCCAATTTATAGATAATAGCTTCGTTTTCTCCTTTCCGGTAAAAGACAAATGGGTCGTCCCAAGAAATCTCAACTAACAAGGGCAGAAGCTACCAAATACGGCAAGGGGAAACGTAATACAGCTCCTACACACTCGGTGCGTGGTGGCAGTTTGAATGATTCCCCGGAAGTTGAAATTACACCGTCTCAACCTCCAAAGAAGAAGGGACGAGGCGCTGGAGAGATAAGGCCGGTGAAAGAGGATATCGCTGACCGACCAGTGATATGGCGAGTTGGACCACACGAGTTCAGCTGTGCAAAAAGTGCAAATAAAATTACAGCAACAATCACTAGGCTTGCCCTAAAATACATGCCTGCACCATTTAGATCTTTTCACAGCTTCGATAAGACAATAAAGGACAAAGTGGAGAGGGACTTTTTGCTAACCTTTTTTTTTATATTCATGCTTACCGATCACATACTACTACATTAATTTATCGGCTTTTAACTTATTGTATATGGTGTAATTCTGGTACTGTGATGGAATTGGGTTAGGCATCCAAATAAAGCAACATACAGGAAATGAAAAGGTCAAAATAACAAAGGGATAGGTTCAATTTCTAAAGAAAGAACTATTGATTTCAAAATGGAGGGAGCATATAAGGGTGCTATATAAAGTTCCCTTGACTGTCTGAAATAGGATTCCAATGTCTTGTCAGCAATCGTTCTTTATTTAGTAATAACCTTCCCAAATATGCTTGAAATATGACTTTCTAAACAAGGTTCCCTTGGCTGTAATAAATAAGCCTACATCGTGGCCAAGGGCTGTCAGTAATAGGGTTTCTCATCAAATAATTACATTTTGAAGAGTAAAAATTGGATGATGCTTTATAATCTTCTTGAATGTAGGAGAGATACACATACCACGAAGATGAAGATGTTGACTGCTGTCGTGCAGTACTCGATGCCATAGCAGCCAAAAGGTATTGTGAGGAGCTGGGTACAGCAAGGAGGAATCGTATTAAAAAATACAGGTGGGACATTGTTTCTTGGAAGACCGATGTGCCGCATTGGTCTGTAGTGCCCGAATTTTGGCGAGGTCTTTGTGATATCTGGTTCACAGAAGAGTGGCAAATGGTCAGTAAACGAAAACCAGTTAAACCGCACCAGCTCTGGTGGTACGATCTCCCACTACGCTGGATCAGCTAGTGCTCACCAACATTTTGAGAAACTGGTATTCTGAACACTTACGCTCCAATATTATAATTATTTCAACATTAAACATTCATCTAACATTTAATTATCAAACTTGCTTTTCATCTACAGACTAAGCTGTTCAATGGGAGAAAGCCAACCATGGAGGACCTTTACATCCATATGCACTGTGCAAGAGAAAATGGCGTATCACCGGTTGTGGCTCAAATTAGTACGGCCAAGGAGGGTGTGGCTGAAGATAATGAAAACAGTGATGGTAATAGGGAAGTGGACCCAAGCTGCGAGGAGAGTACAATGGAGTTCGATATCAACACCTTGCAATTTACAAACACGGAAAAGGAAAATGTTTATGTAAGTTCAATTACAAACACTGATTACCATTACAAACATAAAGGACTGGTAAGATGAAACATGTGGAAAGGGTAATTAAAAATGATGGAAGGGTAATTAAAGATGAAGGGTAAGGATGGAAGGGTAATTTAATATTAAGGGTAATTTAAGATGAAAGGTACATGTACAAAATTATTTGCCTCAACCCATTAGCATGTAATGCCCACAATCACACAAAATACAAATCCTTTTCCAATTGGATTATTTTCGGCATTCCTCATATAAGAGCTTGATACTGGTCACTACAGCAGGCTTAAGGCACTGTCAATTTTATGTTAACTTAACAAATTCATTGCCATCTCATTTTCACAACGTAAGTCCTCGTGCCTCTTAGACATCTGCCTCTATATATAAAATTTCTCTTTCTCAATTTTCACTTTAATACATCTTTATCATCTGTTCCAACTAATAGATGAAGGTTAGGCAATGAAGGCTGATCAGGCCAATGCGGAATTGGACGAGAGCGCCTTATTTCTGACAGCCCTTGGCGGACCAAAACATGGCCGCGTTGTAGGCTTTGGAAGCGTGATAGCACCAATCAAAACAGCAAACAACCGAGACAGGCAGAACCACACCTCTTCTGTATCCGGGTTGACAAATTGTGGGCAGCAGGAAATCTTCACTAGGTCAGAAATGAATGCGATGATGGAAGAACGTGATCGTCATATCACCGAGGAGCGTGCTCAGATGAAAGGGATCAAGCACAGAACCTATTAATGTTCGCCCAATTGTACAAGACGATTGGGATCCAACACCTTCCTTCACAGGTATGTCTTTCCATATTAGTGGCGAATATGGGTTCTTTCAAAACATCCGACTCCTTTTATAACATGGAAATAATGGCACATATCAGATTGCACTTTTTATAACAACAGCCTTTTAGAACAACTAATTACCTGTATTTTCACATTTTCTAACTTATGCATCAGCTACCACTTATGAACCAACAGCTGATGGTATAGTAGGAAATATGGGTTAGGTGCATGGTCCCACCTCTCAACTGATGGTAGTCACAGCTACCAACTTCAGAAAAAAATCTAAGTGATTTTAATGTTACAAATCTGACAGGATGATCTCACATCTCAACCATCTCAAGAAGTACCCTCACACCTGGAAATGGAATTCAACCAGGTAAGTACCTTTACAATGTTGGTTGAACAATGCACTTATTTAAGTTATTTTGTGGCATCAACTGCATCATTTGAAAAACAAGCTCAATGTAACTTGGTCCCCTTAATTGGTAATAGTACTGTATGATAAATAATAATAAGTTGTTCAGAGGCTTCAACTGCATAAATAATTGTTATAACAATAACATGTTATAATATAACAATTTGATATACATAGGATGCTGCTGGTTCCATACAACCAAATCAGGGGCCTTTCCAAGCATTGCTGAGTTCTCGGAATGTACAAGAAATTGCCGGACATGATGCCGCAATGTCCGATTGGTTGGCCAATCAACCTTCAACATGAAGCACGGAGGTCTAGTGTGGTTGGCAACATTAAGGGTAAAGTATTTTGGTAATATTTTGGGTATATTTTGCAATCTCAGTGGGGGTTTGTTTTATTTGTTAATGCTTGAAAGGTGGGTATATTTTGGTTATATATAGAAGTTACTCTTCTTATCTTCTTATCTTGGTAATTGTTTGAATGGTGTTGTTTTAGTGTCTTTATAATATTGGAAAAATGTATGATGATTATAGTCTGTTGGTTATATATCGAAGTTAATTACTCTTCTTATCTTGTTAGTTGTTTTCTATGTATGTACTCTTCTAGGTTTTTATGTAAATCTTGTTGCAATGGTAATCTGGGAATTGGTAAACAGTACTGGGTTGGTACCAAATTGGTACAGGGAGGGAGGATTGTAAAATTTCGCTTATGCTTTATTGTCCTCCAAGTAACTCATTTTAGACGTCGCACTATCCACGCAATATCAGGTAATTTTATGTGCATGCAAAAAGTGCAAATCATATCCTTGCAAATAGTCTGCCATGTAATAACTACATATTCTTCTAATAACGAAATCATCCTCCCATGAATAAACATATGGGGCCCACGTTAACTAGCCTTGCCAAATAATCAAGTTTGTTGCCTTGCAAATAGTCAAGTTAACTAGCCTTGCAAATAGTCACGTTATTTATCCTTGCAAAATAGTCAAGTAGGTCCCACGTTATCGTCTCCTTGCAAATAGTCCTAGTGGGTCCCGCGTTCCCTTGCCTCTGCAAATACTATGGTGGGACCCATGTCCGCTTCCCTTGCAAATAGTATGATGGGACCCTGCACTCTCTTCCCTTGCAAATACTCCAAACTGGGTCAACTCTCGAAGTAGTTGCATGGCTAGTTATTGCATGCTAAGCGTCATGTAACAGACTTTTTGCATGGCTGTCCTTGTAAATACTGACTATTTGTATGGAGGGTATTTGCATGGTTCCACTTGCATGTCTAAGGCCATGTAACAAGCCATTTCGGGGCTTGTTACATGCCTAAGCCCATCAACAAGCCATTTTCTTGTCATGCAATAAAAGATTATTCTAGTAGTGGCAGTAGTCAGGTAGCTTGTGTCGTCTCCCCAGCCCGTACCAGTATCGGTGTTGTTGTGGGATGAGTGTCAGCCCCAGCCTCTGATGCCGGCAGCTGTCGCGGATGGTGCCGGTTAAGCGAGCTAGTATAGTACTTCATCTGCACCGTGATCTCCTCCATTAAACGATCCGGATCCTTATTTGTGTCATTAAAGCATCGGGCACATCGCTCTCTCCACAAAACAAATTGCATGATGAGAATCATTGTCTGTTGCCTCCCAGTTAATGTGCCCGCCATCTCCCTGCTGGTTACATGAATTGTAGGCTTCGCCGGCCATTGCTCCGAGCGTATGTGTGTTTGTAGTCTGGCATACAGTGTGTGTGTGTACGGGCATTCTGTAAACAGGTGTCGGACCGTCTCCGCGTGAGCCTTGCATAAAGAACATCTGCTGACCAGATCCCACCCCCTTTTCTGTAAGTTGTCATGTGTGAGGATCTTGTTCTGAATTGCAAGCCATGCGAAAACCTTGATTCTAAGGTGGGGCGCTGACCCGCCAGATGCGTGAGACCTGTTTGACAACTTTCGGCGTTGATTTCAGATAGGTGTATGCCGACTTAACCGTGAACTCTCCCGTGGCAGTCCACTTCCAAGCGATAACATCAGTAGCATGTGGAGTGAGGACAATGAATGCAGAGTAGTTTGAAGCGTGGCCAGCTCTTGGCGGGGCCTCCAAGGACAGGTTGTTTCTGAATAAAGTCGAAATGCTCGTCGCCCTGACCGCCTTCTTGACTGTTATGTCAGGGTTTCAAGTACGTAGGAATATAGGGTAGGGAGCTCATGACGCAATGTACCCGACCCCAGTCGTGATGCCACAGAGTAGCAGTCGATCCGTCTCCCAGAATCCACTTGGAGGAGGCAGTGAAAAAGGATGCGATTTGATTTGGACCATCGAGAAGATGAGAGCATTCGGGATGCCGTGCAAGGTCTGCGTTGTTTGTGCCAGTAGGACTTCCATATTCTATTGGTAGGTGTATACCATGACCAGTACCACTTTAATAACAAAGCAAAGTTGAACATTTGCATATCCAGTACCCTAATCCTCCAATGGATGTTTGCCTCACAGTCCGCATCCCAATTTATGAGACTGTATCCTTTTTGTTGTCCGAAGCGCCGTGCCAGAGGAAGCGGCGCCTGATTTGTCTATTTTATTTATCACCCACCGTGGCAATTTCAGAACGGACATAGCGTAAATGGGCAAGGCGGATAGAACTGAATTCAATAGCACCAATCGGCCCGCAATGGATAGGAGTCTTGCTGCCCAACCACCCAACCTGTTGTTGAGCTTCTGTATTAGCGGAAGGAAAGCGGTTTTAGGTAGGCGGCTGTCTGACAGTGGGATGCCGAGGTAGATGAAGGGGAGGGATGCCGGCTTACAACCTAAAACCGCGACGAGTTGGTCCTCCTGCTGGAGCGGCACGTGCAGCGCGATGATTTCTGATTTTTGCAAGTTGATTGCAAGCCCAGAAACCTCCTGGAAGACCAGCAGTGCCACCTTAATTGCTCTTGCCTGATTTGTATCCGGTTTAAAAAACAGCAGTGCATCATCCGCATATAAGAGGCACGGTCTCATGTGCGCGTATGGTAGTTTGATTGCTCCCGTGACTGTGAGCTTCTGGAGGTATCTCGCCAAAAAATCCATTGCGATAATGAACAGGGCCGGGGATAACGGGTCCCCCTGCCGTACCCCTCTTCTTAATATTATTTTCTTCCCTAACAATCCATTGATTATAACCTGAGAACTGCCCTGTAATACCGCGTGCTTCACCCAAGTGACCCATTTTTCCGGGAGTCCCAAGCTGTTCATTACCTGTAGTAGAAAGGTCCAGCTCACCGTATCAAAAGCTTTCCGAATATCCAGCTTCAGCAGCCCTAGAGGTGTCTTCCCATTCTTAGCCATGTTGAGTACATGTTGGGCATATACATAGCTTTCTGTGATATGCCTGTTTTTCTGGAATCCTGTTTGTGCATCTCCAATGATGAGGTGCATGTATGGCTGCAATCTATTGGCCAACAGCTTGGAAAAGACTTTTTGAACTCCATGGATCAAGCTGATAGGTCTGAAATCCCCCGGCAGCTGGGGACACTCCTTTTTTGGAATCAGGACAATAAAGGAGGTGTTCAGCGGATACAGATCCCCCCCCGACGGCCATAACGTGCGTGAATGTAGCCAAGAGGTCGTCGGATAGCATGTCTGCAAATGTTTTGTAAAATTCTTTCGAGAAGCCGTTTGGCCCGGGACTCTTATTATTGGGCCACTGCCGCAGGGCTGTCACTATCTCTGTCCTTGTGATTGGATCGGCAAGCTGGGCTAGATCGGTTGTATCTGAGTATAGATTTTGCCAATGAATGTGGGGGGTCAGCGGTGCATCCGAACCTATGAGGGTGGTGAAGAAGTCGAAGAAGACTCCTGCTTTGGTGGCCTGATCAGTGTACATAGTCGAATTGTGTTGTACCTGAGCTATTAAATTTGTTCTCTTTGAGCCAGAAGCGATTGCATGGAAAAATCTCGTGCCACGGTCTCCTTGTAGCTCCCACTTTGTGCGCGCTCGTTGGCGCCATACATCTTCCTCTAAGACCGATAGTGCGGTGTGCCGCTGCTTGATTAGTGCCGTGACAAGCTTTTCAAGGCCCGTGATGGCTCTCACTTCTCTTGCTTTGTCAATCCAAGCAAGAAAGTCTCGGCAAGTGACGATTTGAGCCTTTATATTCCCAACTTTTAATTTTGCCCATTCTTTTATCTCTTTCTGTAGGTTAGCCATTTTGATATGCAGTTGTAGAGGTGTGGTCGCCCTGGGTTGTGATGCCCATGTGGTTGTGACCATCTCCAGGTGGTTGTGACCATGTCCGGTTTCTCAATAAGCATAGCCTGCCTTACCGCGAGTCGCTTGGATCTATCATTTAGGCCACGAACGTTCCAGGAAAGAATTTTGACTTTAATTTTGTGATTCATAATGGCACAAATTAATCTCCAAATATCCTTGATGAGACTGCTTAATACACCGAAACAGAAGAACAATCACATATACCACCCCGCTGCTAACCCACTTAATCTTGTCCACTCCCCAATTGAAAGAAATAAGAGAACTAATCATACTAAGGATAAGCCCTTCACTACTGATACATTGGATGCTAGTAATCATAACTAGGTGTATTCTACACTAGCAGCTCATCTATCCCTTGATTTAATTGTTGCCAAATACCAGCTCCCCCTCCTCATTCACCACCTCCGCCGTCATTTTTGCCATTAATTCGCAGCTCATTTCAATTCCTGTCGTGGAGACCACTGCCTCTGCGCGGCTCAATGTGAGGGGACCGCACGTCTGCATGTAATCCAGCACTGGCTTTGTGACTTGCTTCGGCTTTGGTTTTGCGCGCTGCATTAAGTCAGTGACATCTATGAAGCCTCTCGTGGCGCGGGCCCTATCGATGACGGACATGTAGCGGCCTGTGTGCTTGGTTTCTAGTCTGGAGCTCCTTCGTGTCGGCTTCCCGTACTGCTGCGGTTCTTCGAAATCGGGCTGTGCCCCCCCCCCCCCATGCTGTCGTTTGAGGGAACCTCCGGTGGCCGATGAGCGGTATGAGGAGCTTTCTGTGGAGGGCCATTGTTAAGAGATAGACCTCTGAAGCCATTTTCGATTTGGCTTTTAATCCCTTCACTGCAGTTGGGCAGGGTCTGCGGGCCGATCGGCGCGTGTTCTTGGGCCGAGTCACCTATGTTGGGCTCCGGAGAGAATTGATGGTCCGGAATGGTCTTTTGTTTCTCATCCAGCCTATGTGGTAGGCCGAAAGGCCCCTCCTGCTGTTGTTGGGTTTGGGCCTCACCTTCGTACTGTTCATCAGGAGTTGCAGGCCGGATGACCTCAGTTTGTAGCAGGCCGAGTGGGCCTTCCTCATGCTCGCGCCCCAGTCCTTGCACATCGAAAGGTTCTTCCTCTTGAGCCTGGGTGTTGGTCCGGCCCAGTGAGGTGACCGAAAGTGCCCCTGCTGGTGCTTCTCCTTGTGCAGCGGATGTAGTATGCACCGCCTTGTTTCCCAGTGCGCGGCACGCGTCTGATGTCATTACGCTGGCACCGTCTAAGGTAGAATTGGAAGCTTCTTTTTGCTGATCTAATGTAGGTAGCCCCCCAAAGAGTGAAAGGACTGGCGCACACACTGTAATCGATGATGACGTCGGATTGAAGCAGACAGCCTTTAGTACGTCCCCTTTGTCGTTTGTGGCATGCAGCTGGACCATGTTCCAGAATTGGTGAGTAGTGATCCAGTTGACCGCTGGTACCCCCTCTGTCGTTCCCCCATTGGTAGCCTGCGGCATACAGAGTGAGTTTGCATGTCTAGTAGTTTGTCGAACCGGCGGGTCCATTTGCCTTAGGATCCTCAATGGACTTTCAGCACTGTTGGCCATGTAAGCTCCGCCTGACCTTCCCGACGCTGTACCAGAGATTGAATCTTGCGAGAGTGGCCGTGCATATGTAGCCGGGGCAGGAGGCGGTGGTTGGCGGTTGCGGTGTCGATCCCGGTGTGGCCCATAATGGGGCTCTTCCTGACCTCCGTCATCGTCAAATCGTGGGTGCAGGGGTGGGGACGAATTATGAAGCCAACCCTCAATGTCTATGTAGACAACCCGACCGAAAGGGTTTTTGTGAAGCTCGACGAACGGCGGAATGCTGGATGGGTCGAAGCACGAGACCAAAACTCGCAAAGTCTCGACATTGCCGTTCGTGATGACCGGTACCATTTGTTCGACAAAGCCAAAGCCCGAGACCAAATGATTGACTTCGGGGAGGTTCCAATATTGCAACGGGACGCCCCGGAGACGGAGGCGCACTTTGTGCGTTGTCGGGTCGCGCGCCATGTGCAGGTTTGGCGTCCATTCGCGTAGCTGGACTTGCACTCCGCAAGCCACGAGGAAGACCCCCACATGGACAGCGAGGTTACGTAAAATGTTGGAAGGAAACTCCACCAGATAGTCTCCTTCCTCGGGGGCCAGTTTGGAGACCTTAAATTCAGTTGGGTGGCAACCAAAGGTTGTGGCGATGGTGGTAGCAATCCTATGTGGCAGTTGGTTGACCTGGTGGCCGTTGGGACCGAGGAGCACCACTGCCGATCTGTGAAGTAAGGTGTTGGGTGAACGAATGTTGTCGTTTGGTGGGAAGAATATCTTCAGTGGTGGTGCTCGCGCCGTAATAAGGTCGGGGCTCAACATCGGAATGGTTTCCTAGTTTTCGAGGTCCATTGCTGACACACTGGTTGCTTGCGGCTTGGGTGGGAGGTCGTGTTGGCTGTGACTATGGTTTCCTCTGTTCTCTGGATGGTGGTTTGAGGGTGGCGCAGATGGATTATTTATAGTCGTTTCCTTATGAGATGTGCATCTCCTAGATAGGTGGCCTATGCCAAGGCACTTATGGCACTTGACACTATTTCGGCACTGGAACTGTGTGTGCCCCCGGTCGAGGCACCTGTAACATCTTCCTTGAGATTTGAGCAACTCCATATGCTTAGTGAGCTTTGGCTTTGGGCGCCTTTCTCTGTAGCTTCTGTATGGTTTGCGCTTGGAGACTAACGTCCAGCCGACATCAATGTCATCTGGTGCTCTATGTTGTGTAGGCTGTGCAGGGTCATTAAGTGGCAGTAGTTGGGTGGGTAGTTGGGGTGGTGGAGTGGGAGTTATGGAGGGCTTGGTGTGATTGGCTGGGTGACTTGGCGGGTTGAGCGGTCGGCTGCCAGTTACAACCTGCGTGAAGAGTGGTTTGACCTGGGTTGTCGGTGTAGCTTGTCGACGTGAGATCGCCTCCAGGGTCGCAGTCTTGATCGCCAGGCGTGCTTGGAGAGAAGCCATCAGGAGATCCCGACTAATCATAAATGTTGTACGAGCACACACAATGAAAGTATATATGATGCTTCGTCGTACCAGTCCAATAAATTATCCTCTGGTTTATTACCTCATCCTCCAAGTTGTTTATATTTAGCACATATAAATGTTGTGACAGTAGCGTAATCTTATTTTCATTATCTTTTGGATATGTAAGTTTTTGTTACCTGGAACATTGCAAGATGTTCCTAAACTCTAACATGTTTCAAATTCACTAAGCATATTTGACTAGCATAATATTAGTAAGAAATGAAAAATATTCAGAAGCAATTTATTACTATATATGTTTCAATTTAACAACAATTACCATAAAGAAAAGGCATACTTCACGGAGATAAGATATAATTTTAATTGATTACGTAACAGAAAAAAATTGATAAAATTCAATAATTTCATGGGGATGTCATTTGAAGCCAACAAGAAATAAAATAGTGGTCAAGCTCAAACTTTATAAATAATTATATTTTTCATAATCAATAATGAACGAATTGTGGTCACTCTCACATTGGCTCTTGAGTACAAATGAATTTATAGATGTAGTTAAAGAAGTGCCATCAGATGGCCCTTCGAAAGCTACAATTTGACCAGCGTAGTTCTCTTATATCTGAGCTTGATTCCAATGCTTACTTCTGAAAGTGACTCGTTTATTAATTACTATGTTTTTTTTTTTCCTGTGCACAATACAGTTGTATTATTATATGGGTCATGGTTGTTTCATTGTTGAAATTGCACATCTTTTTGTTTCATTGGCTTGAGAGATGGAGCATCATTGCTACCATAAAAAAAATTGTCGACCTCTACTGAATGTTTGCTGGAAATTATACGATATAAGAAAGATAATTGATCATAAGAAATGACTAGTCAAATTATTTAATTAATAGCATTGATGATTACAACAACGATGTCCACATAATATTTCCCTTTCTTATAATCAATTGGCTATCTATCTATTGACTTAACTTTTTAACTAATTAAACCATAAAGGAAACTTTCAATTATATATCCACGCTCACTTTGAGTGGGTCCGTACCATATAAATATTGCAGAGGAAAAGTGTAATAATGAAAAAGTATGATTCTATCTTTTTATTGTGTGGATTGTTTGATCTTCAATATGTGGACCGAATTGATTTGCTGAGGTTGTTCGGTGGCGGATTCAGTTTCCAATAGCATAGGCACAAAAATCGTATCATTTCTACATTGAAATTAATTGTCTTTCAATTTCGTGAACAAAAGCCTAGCACTTTACTGTAAAACTAAAGCATCAATTATTTGAATATGGTAGAAAGAAGGGCTGTCAAATATATAATTAGTATATATATT
Source organism: Carex parvula (assembly GCA_025461045.1). NCBI lineage: Eukaryota > Viridiplantae > Streptophyta > Magnoliopsida > Poales > Cyperaceae > Carex > Carex parvula. The sequence goes on along the minus strand of JAJGRW010000359.1, from coordinate 198,885 downwards.
TGTGACAGCAAGCATACTGAAACATACTGAAACGAGTAAATGCGAGACAGATACCAAAGCATTGGCTTAAACCAGATGTACGTCAGAGCCATATAAGCGTTCAATGCGATTGGGACAAGTTAAAGAGAAGAACAGAGGAATGAAAGGGGACCAGATCACCAAATTGCACGGAAAACAGAAATAAAGATGGGACAGTGGTATTCATGTGAATACTACTAAAATTATGCACCTCTCAATGATTTTTTTTAAGTAAAGATTAAAAATCAAGCCACCAAATTATTTAATATTTTTGTTATTAGAATAAATAATTTTTTTCCATCCGTATTTCAAACTCATGATCTCTCACATAGAGACTATGCATCTTTGCCACTTAGACCAAAGACTAGTTCTTCTGCACCTGCCATTGTTAGCTTTTGTAACTTAAAAGCATGCATTGTTGAGCACATATATTTTACTTAATTAATGGGTTTGTTTAGCTCTTGGTTCTCTGCTACCAGTTATATGAAAGTGAACAAAATTATGTCAGTAATTGTGAAAATATTTCATGCAATTCAACAGCATATGGGCTGCCCTATAAGGCTATACCAGAGAAAGAAAAACAGACATACGTGGGTCCCAAATACGGATAACTCATAATTAACATTGAATACTATTCTCCATAAGCGCCAACCACAGTATCTCTCCTATGCGCATCTTAACTGACTTTTTCAGAATTTAAGCTCGAGAATTTTCCGCAGTCGAGACTCGATACTACATCGCATCTGGTGCAGCGAGCTACCCACTGAGAATCTGTAGTCCAAAATATATGGTGATTTGTTTCGTTAAAAAAAAAAATCATAGATCTTCAACAAGAGGAGGACCGGGGGAGGGCCACAAGGGAATCCGGATCCTCTCAGGTACCTGTCTGAGAAAAAAAAAAGCAACGACGGTCCAGATAATTTCAGTCGGACCAAACTCAATCCGATGTCTATAAAAATATAGAGGTCCGTTTTAAGATTCGTGGCAGTTTAAAAGAACGGTCCAGAACTTATTTCTCGGTCAGGTAGCCGGGGATCCGAATTCGCCACAAGCCCGGTGAGCCCCGAACCGACTCTGCAACAAATGGGAAAAAGCCACGTGGAGAGGGGTTATGGGGAGTGGGGTTATCTGTGAACTCTTTTGTGCGGCATGCATTGCAAAGCATAATTTTATTATGTGATTTTGCTTGTTGACCCCAATGTATTATTTTAAATTAAAGTGCATGTAAGTTGATTTAGGTATTTGGACGCTCATATCTTATACTACATATAACCGATTGATTTTTTGTTCTTTATGAAATTATTTCCCTAATCATAACAAGTAAAACAAGTTTAATGCTGAATATTTTATATATATTTTGTGAGGTTCCTTCTATTTTTCTGCATTGTTATTTGTTTTAAGCTTTATAAATCTGTGTATTTTTTTGGACATTATTTACGAAATGAGTATATTATTTTTTAATTTTTCCAAATTATGAAATTATTAGAAGTTAGTATCTGCCTATTGGGATATAAATTTTCTTTTAAAAGATGCAAAATTTAATTTATTTAACAAATAGAGTTTGAAAAATGATTACCATGATAACTTTTTCAGTTTTGAATTATTGTATATAAATAGCTTAAAGGTTGTTTGTTGAATTGCTCCCATAATTTAAAAAACCTTGTTGCAAAAAATTACTTAACTAGTTTGTTGACCGTAACTTTTTGTGCTAGGCTATACTACACAATTCTAAAGAAAATATTCCCAAATTGTTTAGCTTTTCAAATATAATTTAAAATTTCTAAATAAACGGTCCCTGAATTGAAGAATATTTCAAGGTCTTAATGATTATGTTTATTGTAGTTTATTTGGATTAATTTTTAGTTAAAATTATTATACATATATTTTTTTATTTTTTGTGAAATTTTTGCTCCTTTCTTATATAATGTTCTATTGATTATATATGCTACGAAAAAAATTGCACACTCAGTTTGTGTTCGCTAACTAAGATAGTACGTAGTTTTACTAAAAGAAAAACACTCCTACAACGTTTTTAAAGATAAACAACATAACGACCAAAAACAACATGAGACTTCAGTGTCCGATTTACAGACTTTAGATTTTTACAGTTTACAAACTTGTAATGTAAGATATACATACTTGGGAGTGAAACTCGGCAGTTTTGGAAAGTCTCAATAGTTAGTTTAACAAAATTTTGAGAATTAATGTTTGAGGACAATTAGTGGACTCCTTAAATTTTAATATGGATGGTTAAGATTACAAAAATTATCACGATAAATTAGACACCACAGAACCCTTAAATCCACCGTTGATTTTGGATCCACCCCTTATTGGACAAGTTATGTTGATCTGATCAGTTTGTTTAACAAGTTTTATGTGCCATATCCAAAAAGAAAAAATCCAGGAACTTTTAAGAATTATATTATTTTATTTTATTCTATAACAAAATTGAAAGTTGGAGGGACCGAAAACTTATTACTAGTAATGGTTTTTCTGTTATATAGAAAACAAAGTAATGCTTGATCAAATGCACATTCACAAGAAACCACAACTAACCAAATCCAAGAGTTGTCCAATAATAGAAAAAAAAAATTACTATTGGCAATTTTTCCATTGTATGATCTCTTCGTGCAATAAATAGAATACTTGCATAATTATATATAGGGATAAAGGGCTAAGAGAAAGAGAAAGAACAAGATAAAGAAAGGAAGTAGCTGAGGCAGATCCAGCCCTTGGTTCTTTTCAGCAATTTACATGTCATGTCTTTTTCTGGAAAGTTATGACTGTTACAGCATTGTTCCGCAATAACTACACTACTGACATTTTGATCAAGGAAAGGTAAAGGTCGAGATTTAGTTGGAAACGTGTGGAAGGATTCCATGAGGCGTACAGCACTGTATGCCCTTTATGTATTAGTCCATTACTTAATTAATTAATGTGGTTCCTCATAAGAACAAAGATTGCAGAGACGGATATAAGTCTTAGTCAAAACCACTGCATGCTCTTTATGTATGAGTCCATTACTTAATTAATTAATTAATGTGGTTCCTCATAAGAACAAAGATTGCAGAGACGGATATAAGTCTTAGTCACCAGTTATTTCTATAATTTTAAAATTTTAATTATGTATATATATAAAAATTTAATTGAATTTTATTTTATTTAAGCTTTTTATATAGTCTAGCCCAATCATTAAATAACAAATGTTCAATTATAATCTAGTGGATAAAGCTCTATTTTGTGATTGAGAAGTCTTGAATTCAAATCTCATTCACTATATTTTGTGCATTTTAATAATTACAGCTACTCCTATTAAAATTTTATAATTCCACCTTAAAAGACTAGTTTGAAAACCAAAAATACTCTCCAGAAGCAAAGATTTTTGTAGAGAAGCCTAAAAATGTTGAAATTGCAGTTTTGTTTTCATACAACTTATGATGCTTTTAATTTTTTTAATTTTGATTTTATTGTCTGTGCATTTTATAAAGTCGAAACAACGACATCAATATATTTATTCAAATAATACTTACTAATGTCACAATATACATGGGACCCGCAAACAGTGTGCTAGCTTGTTATAAGACGCTGCATAGACGTTCACGGCACAAGCAAACAAAAAAAACACTGAAAGAGAATTGTGGGTGATGTTAACCGATACCTATGAGTCCAGAGCTAATGAAGAGCCGTCGATTTCCATCTGAATCATGGATCTGTATTGATGGAAACAAATCTACGCAGTGGGTCAGGTTGGATTGGTACGTACACTAATTAATTTTGCGCTAACTGATAACTATGCTCACCCACTTGAACACTTGCAGCGTACATGTCAGCATCGGATGCCTTTGTAACTTTAGTTTTGCTCCTGACCCCACTTGTTTTTGTTATGACTATTGCATCAGGCTGACTATCTCATTACCTCTTTTCATTAAGTGCTCTTATATACTAGCCCATCTGTCACGACCCACATTTAGGCCTCTTTTATGTTTCCCTTTCTGGTTTCGTTCGTACGTTATCAAAAGGCCTTATTTGGTTACAAACAATGAACGTCTTTTGTGTCTATCTCTTATTTTTAAATGAATAACACTACTATATAAAATTTTAGTAGATAATATCTACTTTTGAGTGAGGCTGTGGGACAATGCATAGTGTGGATTGGTTCATACTATGGATCAATATTTTTGTTTTCAAAGTCTAAACAATCGATCTGAAATATTCAACATGATCTCCATTTGAAAATGTATTTTCATACTAAAATTTACATGTTTAAGAATTATTTTACTGCTTCATACTATGTATCAATATCTTTGTTTTCAAAGTTTAAACAATCGATCTGAAATATTCAACATGATCTCCATTTGAAAATGTATTTTCATACTAAATTTTACATGTTTTAGAATTATTTTACTATATTTTTAGATGGGTAAAAAATCATTATTTTTGAATGGTTTGCAATTTTGTAGATCAAGTGATTTACTACCTGTATAAGAAATAGTAAAAGAAAATTGTAAAAAATGTAAATTTTGATCTACATGTAAATTTTCATGTGTATGTGGATCTACTGTCGCTCTCAAAATGTCATGCAGTCTTATATATGTGGATTTGAATATGTGGCTGCATATACGAACCGCATAATCGGTCATGCAGATCCAAAATATTCCATGTGGCTCAAAAAGAATTGAGTTGAGGGAAGTTTAAACCTTTCACCCATATGAATATGGTAAAGAGCACAAATTACTAGGTTAGACAACCCTTATGATATAAATTGGTTCTATTTTATTTATATTCTTTTAACAACGCACATTAAAACTGCATATGTACTTCTGCATACAAATCTGCATATGCGTCCATATACTACATATGCAGTATGCAATGGCCTTCTGCATGCATAAACAAAATTTCATTTTGAAGCACTAGTTTTGATCAACTATTTAAATTTTAAAAACTGAGAGATTATTGTATGGCTCAATCACGCTATAGTACACTTTCCTTTAGACAGCTATTAAACGCAAGCAAAAAAATTCCCAAGCACAGAGCAAAGAAGTTGAAGCATAAATACGTGAACGTATGTGTTTTGACCGAATTACGAACGCATACGTTCACAATTAAAATCTTTGTCCATATTTGAAAAAAAAAATTAGTTGCCTAAAAATTCGTCAGTTAAATTAAAATTACTAAGATTCAGTGTGGCAAAAGGAATCTGAAGATCTATGTTTTTTTCAGTTTTATGTAACATTTTTTTTTCTCTTCTTATTTGTTTTCTCAGTAAAAGCAAACAAATGTTGGACTTGGTATTCATTTATTAATTTGTTTAAATATATACATATCATTGTAAGTTGAGGAGGGTTCAAAATGCCTTTATTTTTTGTCTCTATCATGCCTCTATTTTTAAATTTTTTAATAACTCAAAATTTAAAACTTGAAAATCAAAATAAAACTGTTGGATATGATCTATATTATTTTATCTAAGCACATGTAAAAAATTATGATATTTCAACTTTGTTTTGGTTGTTATTAAGAGCTTGCAAAAACGTACTAATGTGAATAATTTCTAGACGTTGATTTTTCAACTTATTGATTCACACAAAAACAAACCGAAACGTGATAAATTTTTATGAGCACATAGAGAAAATAATATAGATCATATCTAACGGTTTTATTATGAAATTTATGATTTAAATTTTGAGTTATTAACGTTTTAAAATTAGAGGCATGGTAGAGATACAAAAAATAGAGGCATTTGAACCCATCTTCTAAGTTTCTTTCTGATTATGAGGCGCAATGTCAAATGAATAAAACGTAGGCTTATATTGTCCAAAATTTTATTGTCTTCTCATCTTTTTATGTCCACACACACACCCCCCCCCCCCCTGCTCTAAAGGTTAAATCCTAGATGTTAGATGTGAAGTGTGGGAATCCTTAAAGTATTCATCTTTATATTTGAGAGGGATCCTTAAAAGACCATCAGAAAAGGAAAGTCACTTAAACTTGGGAATAAAAAATTGTTAAACCATTTCGTATAATTAAACGTCAACATTAGCTGGACAAGTTGCAACGGAGAAATAAAGTTTCTTCGTTTCTCGGGTACAGGTTATTTGTTGCTATCTTGTTCCGCATTTATTTTTCTTTTGATATTTCCTGTTCAATCGCTTATCCAGATTAGGATAGATGTTACGGTTACACATCAAGAATTTCTCCATTTGTACTCAAACAGGATATATACATTGTACCTATTCCAGTTTTAATTCCATGGGAATAACGTAAGAAATCTAAGAGCTTGTTTGGCTAATTATAGAATATATTTTTCCACAATAATTATAAATTTACAAAGTATATTTGTAGGACCCTAGAGGTTTAATTCAGCAAATCTGGGTATCTGACTGGAATAATTCAATATATAATAAACAGAGGAATATAAAAAAGGCGAATTATATATTTATTCTTCTGCTTCTTCAAATACAATAATTATTATCATGTTTAACAAAAAAATATTTTCGAAAAGAAAAAGATGCAAGAGGGGTCCTCATCATTAGAAAGGAAAATATTGTTGCATCCTTAGCCGACATTTTTATTAATATCCAAAGTTTAATACAAATTAATAAATATACCCGCAGTTCAAGGCAATATCGAAATCTACCCAAGCCGGCCATTTTCTGGCCGGCCATGTACCTTCCCTAAGCCGGCCAGAAAATGGCCGGCCATGTACCTTTTTTTTTTTTTTTTTTTTTTTTTTTTTTTTTTTTTTTTTTAGAGAGAGACACTATGATGATCAAAATATTGAAATCTAACTCTGAAAATTTGAAATTTTTGTTTAAATTATTTGTTATATTACTTCTTTGAGGAGGGATCAAGTTACAACAACTATTTTGTTCATTTTCAAAGTCCAAATCGTCGATCCAAACCGTTCAACATGATTATCTAAATAAAATGTGCTTGCAGATCAAATTTTACATTTTTTTGAATTTTTTTACTATTTATTAAGTATTTTACAAAAAATAGTCATATTCAGACCATTGAATTTCTGACCGGCTATGTACCCCTTTTTTTTTTTTTTTTTTTTTTTTTTTAGAGAGAGAGACTATGAAGATCAAAATATTGAAATCTAACTCTGAAATACGATAAATTTTTGTTTAAATTATTTGTTATATTACTTCTCTGATGTATAATTAGCATATTTATACTAAAATACGATAGATTAATTGAAATTATGTTGAATAACACTAAATTATGTTAAATTACGTTAAATTACATTAAATTACGTTAAAATACGGTAAATTACGCTAAAATACGATATGAATAGGGACGATATCTTCACTGAAAATGAGAAAAACAACGATAAAACTTCAAACGGTCATAAAACGGCGCTCGAGTGTCCGATTTCAGCAAATGAGCACTTTTCGGAAAGCTTGCGAAAATGCGCATGCGTCTGTGCCAGCTATGTCGGATTCCGAAATTCAGAATCGCCAAAAAACAAAGAGAAGAGCCTCAAAACTTGAGTTGAAGTTTCCGATTAAGATTTTCATTTCTATCATTCAATCCAAGTAGCTCAGTAAATTAGTTACATAATGAACTTGCAGATTACTAATTTTTACTATTTTTTATGATTCATGAAAGATGAGCAAAATCAGTCTACTATAGCGTAATTTTGTGTAGTTTAGTGTTTTTTTTACTGTATTTCAGCATAATTAGCGAAGTTATTGTAATTTAACGTAATTTAGTATAATTGAACATAATTTATTGTAATATAGTGTAATTCAACATAATTTCAAGTATTCTAGCGTATTTTAGTATAAATATGCTAATTATACATCAAAAGAAGTAGAGGAGGGATCAAGTTACAACAACTATTTTTTTCATTTTCAAAGTCCAAATTGTCGATCCAAACCGTTCAACATGATTATCTAAATAAAATGTGCTTGCAGATCAAATTTTACATTTTTTTGAATTTTTTTACTATTTATTAAGATGGGTACAAAATTCAATGGTCTGAATATGACTATTTTTTGTAAAATACTTAATAAATAGTAAAAAAATTCAAAAAAATGTAAAATTTGATCTGCAAGCACATTTTATTTAGATAATCATGTTGAACGGTTTGGATCGACGATTTGGACTTTGAAAATGAAAAAAATAGTTGTTGTAACTTGATCCCTCCTCAAAGAAGTAATATAACAAATAATTTAAACAAAAATTTCAAATTTTCAGAGTTAGATTTCAATATTTTGATCATCATAGTGTCTCTCTCTCTAAAAAAAAAAAAAAAAAAAAAAAAAAAAAAAAAAAAAGGTACATGGCCGGCCATTTTCTGGCCGGCTTAGGGAAGGTACATGGCCGGCCAGAAAATGGCCGGCTTGGGTAGATTTCGTTATTGCCTTGAACTGCGGGTATATTTATTAATTTGTATTAAACTTTGGATATTAATAAAAATGTCGGCTATAATTTTGATACTTTATTCGATTTATAAATCTAAATTTTGTAAAAAGTAAATTTTATTATTTTAAGATTATTTTATTATTTTTTAATATGACAACCAATTCTACTAGATAGTTCTAGAATTATTTTAAAAATATATAAATTTATTTTTCCAACAAGATTTTTATATGTAGATCCACATGAAGGCTCAGACTTACATTTTATATATAAAAATCAAAATTTGAAGTTGTAACACTAGCATTTTTAAATATAAAACTCAACAAATTTTGATTCTGGGATTGAAATGAACGCTTTTAAATCTTGTAGGAAATCAAACTTTTTATAATTTTAGAAGCTTTTCAATAACTTCGTAACTAGAAATCTAGAATTTTTTAAATTCTCCTTATCCAAAATTAGTAAAAGAAAATCTTAACATACATTAATTTAATTTCCTATAAGATTTTGATATGTAAATTAAATTTATCTGTTCGATAACCATTTAAATCTGAAAAAGTTAGTGGTCAAAGATTTGTTGAGCGTAACTACATACATACATAAAAGTCCGCGGAAGAGATTCAAACTAGCTAGTAGCATCACTTAATTTCTCATCACATCGGAAGTGATGCTACTAGCTCTTGCATTGGTCACAGTAGATCCTTTGTTAGTTCATTGAGTGGTAGTGAATGAAAAATATAACGTAATGTGATGTGAAGTGACTAATATGGTATGATATTACATTATTACGTGATTAAAATATATTTTTGATACATATTTCTAACAAACAACTTAGTTTTTTTCTTAAATAGTTCAAAACTTTGACTAATACATTATGATATTACAATGTCACGATGATTTAAATATATTTCGGTACACATTTTTAACAAATAACTGACTTTTTTTCTTAAATAGTTTAAAAAACTTTGACTAATACATTATGATATTACAATGTCACACGGTTAAAATATACTTTTGGTTCATATTTTTAACAAACAACTCACTTTTTTTTTAAATAGTTTAAAATTTTGACTAATACGTTATAATATTACATGTCACATGATTAATATATATTTTTAGTACATAATTTTAACAAACAACTCAGTTTTTAAATAGTTTAAAACTTCAAAATTTGAGCATCATGAGAACTAATATTTAATTTAGTAGCAATACAATATTGCTCACCTTATGAGGGATCGCATGTATTCAAAATTAGAATAAATATTAATTTTTTGTGAATATTAAATAGTTAGATGGCTTAATATTTAACTTTTATTAAAAAAAAGTTTGTCACACTGTTGAATATAATAGTCTTTTATATCTAGAAATTGAAGACTATCATAGTCAAAAGAGTTTGACATGCTGAACAATTAATAAAATTGCACATTGCAGAAAATAATATAAAATTATGCTTGTTGTTCAAATATTTATAAAATTTGATCCCACTCTATCTCTTTTCTTAGCTCCACCCCTACTAGCTATTGTCTAGTTGCTAATTCTCAACTTAAAATGGATATACATACACAGACACACGCACATATATAGAGGTTGGTTAATGTCAAAGTGTTTGTTTCTAGGCCGTGGAACAAATGCTTCGGTTTTTACATTTTTAAAGTTCAAACAATTAATTCAAACCGTTCAATATTCAATCTATATTAAAATGTGCTTGGAGACCAAACTTTACATTTTTTTTTGAATTTTTTTACTATTTATTAAGTCAGTTTTAAAATCTTTTTTTTCAATGATCCAGAAATTTTTCACTGTTTATAAATAAGTGATTTTCAAACTGACTTAATAAATAGTAAAGAAATTCCAAAAAATGTAAAATTTGATCTCCAAGCACATTTAAATATAGAGATCACATCTAACGGTTTTGATTGACCGTTTGGTGGAACAAACGTTTTGATATTAGCCACCCTCTATATATATGAGATGGGCTATATATGGTGCATTGCAACGTATAGGTCTTCTTGTACATTGTACTGTAAACCGTTGGATTTGAAGTTCAAACAATCGATCTAAATGGCTCAACATCTTCTCCATATTAAAATGTACTAGGAGGCAAAATTTTATATTTTTTGAAATTTTTTTACTATTTTTTTAGAATTTTTAAAATCGTTGTTTTCAGAAATTTCTGAACTATAGAAAACAACAATTTTCAAAAATTCTAAAAAAATAGCAAATAATTTAAAAAAAATATAAAATTTGGTCTCCAAACACATTTTAATATGGATATCACATTGAATGGTTTGAATCAGTTGTTTGAAAATTAAAATCAACAATTTATAGTTCAATGTATAAGAAGACCTATACATTGCAACCCAACTCTCTCTATATATATCATTTTTAATGGAAATAATAACTCCTTTTGTAAACCGGAGAGTCTCGTGGCTTAAGCCAATTTATTCTAGTAGTTGATGCTATCTAGATCATAGTAACCAGATTCGCGTTTAATTCGCGAATTATTCGCGAATTAAACGGTTTTGAGTCTTCCGCGTATCAATCAGCATTTTATACGGTAATTTGCGAATTAATCGGTAAATTCGCGTATTATTCGCGAATGTAACGAATTTTACGAATTAATCGCGATTTATTCGGAAAATCTCGCTGCATCTATTCCAGTTTTCCAGAGCTACTTTTTCCCATTTGAACAATTGCCCTTTACTTTATCAAATATTACAAACTTTGCCACTAACTATTACCTTTTTCAAATTCCCATGTGCGTTGGGATCCTCTGTGGCAATATATGATATATGAAGATGCTTTGAGATTGATTTTTTTGGGTTTTTTTTTTTTAACTCTATTGTTTTACGGAATCATTCCGAATTATACCCGAATTATATCCTGAATCACGAATTTTTGACCTCGCCAAACCGAACCTGAACTATTGATTTGTCACTATGATCTAGATAACAAAGTAGAACACAAGTCTCGGCAGTCTGCGCCGACATTTTTATTAATATCCAAAGTTTAATACAAATTATTAATTATACCCAGAACTCAACTCAATATCGATATATACCCAAGCCGGCCATTTTCTGGCGGGCTTAGGGAGGGTACATAGCCGGCCAGAAAATGGCCGGCCATGTACCTTTTTTTTTTTTTTTTTTTTCCGTTTAAACCCCTATATATACCCTTTTTTCTCTCTCTCCTCTCACAATCCTCTCATCCCAACCCAATTCCGAATTCTCTCTTCTTCCTTGAGGTAATTTTTTTTTTATCTAATTTAATTTTTAATTTATTTATTTTAGGGTTTAGGGTTTTAGGTGTTATAATTTAGATTATGTTGTTGTAATTTAGTGTAATTAGCTAAGTTAACTAATATTTAGTGTAATTAGCACAATTGACCAATATTTAGGGTATTTTGGTTTTTTTTTACCCTAATTATGCCGATTAAACGTAATTTTACCGAAATAAGCACGTTTGACCAATTTTTAGAGTATTTTGGTCTTTTTTACATAATTAGACTGATTAAGCGTAATTTAGTGTAATTAGCACAGATAACCAATTTTTAGGGTATTTTGGCTTTTTTACCATAATTAGGCTGATTAAGCGTAATTTTACCGAAATTAGAACGTTTGACCAATATTTAGGGTATTTTGGCCTTTTTTTATCATAGTTATGCTAATTAAGCGCATTTAGTGTAATTAGCACAGATAACCAATTTTTAGGGTATTTTGGCCTTTTTTACCATAATTAGGCTGATTAAGCATAATTTTACCGAAATTAGCACGTTTGACCAATTTTTAGGGTATTCTGGTCTTTTTTACCATAATTATGCTAATTAAGCGCAATTAGTGCAATTAGCACAGATAACCAATTTTTAGGGTATTTTGGCCTTTTTTAACCATAATTAGGCTGATCAAGTGTAATTTCACCGAATTTAGGTTATTTTAGATATCAGGATGCCTAGAGCACGGCCTACCCAGCGTCCATTAGTGGACGAGCAGATCAGTACTAGCAGCACGGAGCACATCAGTCCTCTCCTGTGGATTCCCCACAGCGAGCACCGAGTCTCACTGGCTTCTCGTGAGGTACGTTCCTTTTCTTATATTTTCATTAAATTTTGTTGGGTTTAATTTTTATCATGTTATCACCATGCGGATTACCTTTTTCAACGCAGGACATTAATCTTCTAGATGTGAAGTTGCGGTGCGTACACATGAAGTACTACGAGGTGATGCGGCCGTACCTCTTCAACCTGGGTCTCCACCACATTGTGGACATCGTGCGCACAGAGAAGAGCATCATCAATGCATCTCTAATTGCCGGACTGGTGGAGCGATGGCGTCCCGAGACGCACACGTTTCACATGCCTTTCGGAGAGATGACAGTGACTCTCCAGGATGTGAGTGCTCTCTGGGGTTTGGCTATCCGTGGCACACCCGTCGGCGGCGTCTCTGACAGCACCAGCTTCGCAGGTTATGTCGATGAGTTGTTGGGAGCTGACCCTGAGTATATCATTGGGGACCGAGGGAGGTCCAAATTTCATCTGCGGATGACGAGGTTACGGCAGCACTTCATCGCGGGTCTTTCGGCAGATTCCACAGAAGAGGAGATTGTGAGGTAAATTTTATAACTTGTTTCTACTAATTAATTTATAATACGATGATTCTATTAGAATTTTTATATGTTTTGTATTGCAGATATACACGCGGCTACGTGATGGACCTTTTTGGTTCTGTCATGTTTCCTGATTCCAGCGGTGATCAGGTGCCGATGATGTATCTCCCGTTGCTGATGGGCATTGAGCGGCCGTCGTCGTACAACTGGGGTGGAGCTGTCCTGGCGCATCTGTACTCAAACCTGTGTCGCATTAGTGAGGTAAGTCACCAACTCTTATTTTAGTGTAAATTATTTAATCAATCAATCCATCAAAATACACTGACGCGTAATTTTCTTGAAAATGAAGCCGACGGCGAAGCAGATGTACGGGCCGGTACTCCTGCTTCAGCACTGGTCGTGGTCACGTCTACCAGTGGGCCGTCCTATCCCCAATGAGGCGCCGGATTGGGGAGAGCCAGACACGTTTCACTGCCCGGCATACGCCAAGAAGTGGCACGGTTTCCACCACTACCAGGATCGGACCCACGGTGCTACCGTTGGGATCAGGACAGTCCGGTCAGAGCTTCAGAGTTTGCCTGAGCCTCTTGTTGAGTGGACGCCGTACGATCAGTTGTACGAGGAGTTCCTCTTGCCGGGCAGTGTGACTGACGAGCAGGAGCAGGCGATGTGGTTCTATCAAGGTCCGCTCATACATTTTTGGACAGTGGAGCACCACTACCCAGATCGGGTGCTCCGACAGTTTGGTCGAGCGGCGTTGATTCCTGCAGACCCATCTTTGCCGAGTTACACGCACAGAGACCTGCACCGGTAAGTCGTAGTCTATTGTATTTATTAAATAAATCATATTACTTGATAGTTTTTTATTGCAACTAACGTCTTCTTTACAGCGTTACCCACCGAGCGCGACTGGATAAGGACTGGAGCAGCCATTACGATGCATACTACATGACGGCCTTGGATCCTCAGTATACAGACTTCTATCACGAGCTAGATGTGCTTCAGCAGACCCCGGGGGATCCCAGTTGAGGTACGATGTATGGTACACGCAGGTCTGCATGGCGAGTGTCTATCTGCAGGGTGATTACGGTGCCCATCTCCGCGACAGGATCCAGATGGATGATGGGTACCATCCCACCGGTCGTGGATGGGCCTCGCCAGGTAAAGCACATAAAACCACATAGTTTTGGTCTAACTTAATAATACATTAAGATTTGATCTGACACGCTAAATTTTTTTCAGCTTTTGTCAGCGATCAAGGAGTGCGGGCATGGGATCCGCATGCTGGGAAAGAAGAACTGGAGACTGCTTGGGTACCGCACCCTCAAGAAGAATGCGAATACAGTGGAGGATGCCGGGCACGGTGGAAAGATCATCGGTATGCTGCGGGACGCCAGAGAGAACATCAACTGGCGTGAGATAAATCCGCATGAGCCCGATCGGAGCCCGGTTCTGTTAGATGATATGCCATCTTCCCCCGATTCACATCCAGAGTGGGACTACCACCGTTGGGTATTGTCCGACGTTGGGTGGACGGCATGGTACGACGAGCATGGACGTCCGGTGCAGCCTCAGGTATGTCATACTTCAGTATCAGCTAGATGTTTTAATAAATTTCTTCATTCAGATCAAATTTAATAAATTATGTGTATGATTGCAGGGTCCGGCAGAGATGCCGCCACAGCCACCACCTGAGATGTCCGATACTTCTGAGTACGAGTCCCTCTCGTACAGTCTCCAGGAATTCGGGGTATTCGATGAGGATTTCAGCTCGGCACCGAGGGTACCCCGATATGGCACAGAGATGCCGCATGATGGAGAGGCTAGTGGTAGCGGGTCTCATGCTCAGCCTGCCTTTGAGAGTGAGTTTGCCGCATCTATCTTCGCTACACCTCCGCCAGTACCACCAGTCTCCACAGGAGATGCCAGTTGGGATACCGCCGAGCAGATACTGAGGTCTGCCGATGCCCCAGATGAGCCCGAGAGAGACGGAGCCTGGCCGCGCTGGCCGCGCCGGGCAAACGCCGGAGTACCGCCTCATCGATATTCTCCCTCTCCGTTTTAGTTGTATTTTTACTAGTTTTGTACTATTTATATTTGATATACTATTTATGTTTGGTATATTTGAATTATTCTATATTTCGGTTCTTGTGTATGTGTGCTTTTATGGTAATGCTAAACAAAAAATATAACAACATTAAAATAGTAGCACAACATAAAAAATAGTAGCACAATATAGCGTATTCAATTAATATAACAACTTGTAAAATAATGTAATGTAATGTAATTTAGCGTAATTTAACATAATATAGTGTTATTCAATATAATTTCAATTAATATAACATATTTTAATATAAATATGCTAATTATATATCAAAAGAAGTAATATAACAACTAATTTAAACAAAAAATTTCAAATTTTCAGTGTTAAATTTTTAATACTTTGATCTTCATAGTGTCTCTCTCCAAAAAACGGGAAAAAAAAAAAAAAAAAAAAGGTACATGGCCGGCCATTTTCTGGCCGGCTTAGGGAGGGTACTTGGCCGGCCAGAAAATGGCCGGCTTGGGTATATATCGATATTGAGTTGAGTTCTGGGTATAATTAATAATTTGTATTAAACTTTGGATATTAATAAAAAAATCGGAAATTATAGCATCCATCGAGTCGCTCTAGTTCGAAAAAACTCAAATAAATATCTTTATGAACATTGAAATTAAAAAAAGATTTAGATCTCTATCTTTATTTAAATTAATGAGAGAGAACTGTGCTCTAGCTGTATGTATGGGTGAAAATCTACTGCGATCCGGGTACTATGAACAGTACCCTGCAATCTCTACTTTTCTAAATTCAGCTGTCGAATTATTTCGAGATGCGTGCACAGAAAAACCAGCTGTTTTGAGATACGTGCACTAAAAAGTTGGACGGCTGGATTTAAAAAAGCAGGAATTGCAGAGTTACTGTGCTCAATATTCGAATCGCAGCAGATCTCAATCCTTGTATGTATAGCTAAAAGCTATACCATCCATCATCAATCCCAAAGAATTTTCATTGAAGAATAAAAGTACTCTGGCAGTGTACCATTAGATCAAGTCCCTGCATAGTCACTACTCCAAAGGGCAACGTCTATGTATAAAGAATCAACTACGGCCAACCAACCAATCCCTGGTCAGGAGATGCACACAATCACGAATATATATATAGTAGAGAGAGAGAGAGAGAGAGAAGGACGGGAGAGAC
This sequence comes from Carex parvula, assembly GCA_025461045.1. Lineage (NCBI taxonomy): Eukaryota > Viridiplantae > Streptophyta > Magnoliopsida > Poales > Cyperaceae > Carex > Carex parvula. Next base: position 182,663 of record JAJGRW010000359.1, on the reverse strand, counting down.
GTAGAGAGACACATAGATGGTCACATTCCTATCTATCCACTTGACTGATGGCAACAGAACAGATGCATGAAAGCTAGAGATCCAAAGAAAAGCAGAACAAATAAAAGCGAAAAGAGAGAGATGGTGGGATGTTATGTAATACTATCATATATTGTTATATATGTAGCAGCTACAACACAGAATTCAGCCGAATTTTTTATTTACAGCAAACAATAAAAACAAATCACCCCGTTTTTGGGGAAATTCGAAAAATACCCGGACCGCTCAAGTGTTCTGTGGCCTCAAAGACTGGAGTCCGCCCAATGCTCTTGACAAGACTCAAATCCTAACTACCCTTAGTTCATTCAGTTTAAAGGAATGACAAATTCAATTTAGGTAGACAAGATTAATCTCCGATCTAAATTACTTCAGCATTCTCACTAAAATTTTGACTTAAACAAAAAATTCAGATCTATACTTAGACCCTCCATTTATCATCGATTGATAACGGACCCTCTAAAGCAAGTCATGGAAGAAACACAAAATCAAATCAAGTGTTGCATCATCCATGCAACAAGACTTGTATACAGCCATACAAGCGGCATCTACATAAGCTATGAATTTAAACGTACATACGAGAGAGAGATAGAGAGAGAGAGAGAGAGAGAGAGAGAGAGAGGCTTCCCTTCCCTTCCCTTCCCTTCCCTTGCCTTGATTAGTTCTAAATAAAATAAAATGCACACGAGGTTAAAACCAACCTTAAAGTTATGCTAGAGAGAGAGAGGAGAGGTCGGGGTGGCCGGGGATCGGGCGGCAGCGGCGGTGTCGGCAACAGATCTAGAGAGAGACAGAAAGAGAGAGAGGAGAGTTTGGGGTGGCCGGGGGTCGACCGACAGCGGGGTCGGCTCCGTGTGTTTTTTTTTTTTACTAAACCTAATCAGAGAACAAAAATCAGTCCTTGGCTAGCTACTTGAAGCTTCCCCTTCTTCAGTTGTTTTCCCTCTTTTTCAATCTTTCATTCTTTTGTTCATATTATCATATATAGTGGTTTGTCTTTCTCCTTATGCATTTGACGAAGTCCCACCTTTGAGTGAGAATTAAATCTGCCTCCTGGGCTATCTAGGAATCGTTCACAAAGACTTGACTGCTCAGTCCTAATTAGCAATGTCTTCATTTTATTAGTCTAAATTACCTGGGAATTCCTTTCCTCCCATAGCTGAAATTATGAGCTTCCATATACCACAAAAAGCTGGAAAAAGAAGCACAAATCCTCAGCTCGGAGTCAAAACCCAACCAAAAAGGATTTAACTGTACTTAGCCAAGAAAGACTTTGGCAGGGATTTTTTTAGGGATACCCTTCAGCGACCTGACCAAATCAGTCTCTGAATGCTGTTGGTGCCGGGCGCTGAAGGATTCATCGCCGAAACATTTAATTTTTTTTTTGGGTCTTCAGCGACCGCTCACCGGTCGCTGATACCGGTCGCTGGAGCCCCTTTTGTTGTAGTGGGTCGTCCTGACAAAACTTTGTTGGATTGTGACATAATCTACTTGTCTGTTTGACTAGATTTGCAAAACATATATTTGTTGAATTTTATAGTTTCGTGTCTTGAGATATTGTGCAGGTTCATGACGATATGAATTGCTAAAATACAAACCAAGGATACATGATGAATTGCAATATTAATCAAGGATGAGTCATGAAGAACCAATCATTGGAGCTAGAGGCATCATCTCAGAATTAGGTTTAGAAATATATAAAATTGGTAAAACATGCTTGAGATTGAAATAATATACCTTAACCGTTGCAAGGTTAATTAACCGTTACAATGAAATAAATCAATCACAGCCAAATCGATTTATTTCATTGTGATAGCCGTTGCAACGGTAGACCAGAATTTTCAGAGAATAACCGTTGTAACAACCGTTGCAACGGTTAAGGCCAGATACCTTATTTTGCTCTGCTCTCTATAAATATAAGCAAAATATAGGTTTGGATAATCACTCTAGCCGCCCACAATTGCAATATTCTGAATTCTTTTCAGATCTAGAAAAAGTCATAGTTGCTTGTGCATACAACTTCAATATTCATACTACAATCTCAAGCATACTCAACCACAATTAATCTCTTGTAAGAAGTAGAGTATCCTTTGGTGATCATCTTGTTTGTTTCATACATATTAGTCTTTAGTGCTCGTAAGCATCTCAAAGGTCGCGAAGCTCCGGAGATGTAGGAGTTAGTGCCGAACTCCGTAAACAACTCTCGTGTCAAGTGTCTCTTAACTCTTCTATTTACTTTACGCACATTTGCTTAGTTTAACGTTATTCGAGTTTCCGCCAAGAAAACTTATACACACGATAGTTAAAAGTACTTAGCTTGAACTTTTAAAAGGCCCCATATTCAACCCCCTCTAGGTGCCTTAGGGACCTAACAAACTCCATACATCGCTTACTGCTCTTGGGAGGTGGTTACTCGGCCTAAGGGGTTTGATGGTCTTGGCCTGCGGGATATATTTTTGCTAAATTAAGCTATGATCCTCAAAATCTTATGGAAACTTGCTTCCAGAAGTAATGCACTCTGGATTCAAATCATGCGAGCTAAATACCTATTGCACACTACTCTTTGGAATTCAGCAGTTCTCACTTCAGGATCGAGCTTATAGAAGGCAATTTTACTCGCACAACCAACCATCACAGAGAACTTACAATGGGTGATTGGTGATGGCACACTCTGTCCTTCATACTGTTATGTATTTTGGGTATCGAAATATGAGTCAATTTAATACACTTTTTCACTTTTAAAATTTATAAAACCTTAATACACAATGATAGGTCGGTTGCAAGCATACAACCTATCCTTATAGTAAAATAGGTATCGATCCAAAGATAACAGAAAATATTAATTTCTACTAAATTAATTAATCCTAAAATAGTGCAAATAAATGTAAATGGAGGGGTTTGTTGTAAAATTGGTTTTGTGGATTCAATATCCGATTGAGAGTTGAAATTAAACAAACAAATAAAGGAGTTTTGTGATTCAAATAGATAGGAGTCTAAAGGCTATCGGCATACAATCACTTGGTCAAATCCACACTTAATTAGTTTCTAAATTCATGTTTGCAATTATGGGGTTTTTAAGTCTTAAATATCAAAAAGGGTCACTTTTGTGAATTAATGACGTGCCTAGATAATTTGGATTTCACGATTAAGTCCTTCACCCTAGCTATCTAGACCATAAGCATAGGTTAGCCTAGTTTATCCCTAAATATCAATACTTCACGATTAAGTCCTTCATACCAATATTCGGTTCAATTATAGGGATCCCAATTAAATATGAGGCTTCATGATTAAGTCCTTCACCTCAATTCAACATTTGACTCTTGTGGTTCCGGACTAAGAAATAGATTTTGTCATTTCTAATCTCAATCCTAGGGTTATTTATGTATATAATTTGGTACCATCAATTCTTTGATCCTAGCACCTTAAGTTGGTTAAACCTAAGCGGGACGCTAATTAACAAGCACACAAATTACACAATCACATGAATTATAAAATCAATAATAACAAACATGCAAGCAAACAATCATCACAAAGAAAACTATCCAAGTAAGGTAGATTTTAACACAAGTTCATGTTTAAAGCTTAAGCCCCTAGAGAGGAAATCTAGTCTCTCATGGATGCACTAACATCCAAGAGAATACAAGAGTAAACATGATAAAAACTAAGAAAAACAAGAAATACAAGAGTACACCAATCTCCTTGCTCGCTGCCTCTTGTCTTCACTTTGCTCGCTCGAGAAACCTTCAATCATTCGCTCCAATTGCCTTGATTCACTTGGAGAAGATAGAAAAGATGTGAAGAGATGTGTAGAATTAACTAGGTTAAAAGATGATTAAAGAATAAGAGATCCCTCCTCATGCTGCCTCCTTATCAATATAGCCATTTTTGTGACTTTGGGAGCAAGCAAACAAGATCTGGAAGTGAATCGGGCGAATATGGCAATAAAATCTGTCCAAATCTAGGCTCGGCAGCCATTGGTGCGGCTGCACAAAATTCTACATTTCAAATTTGGATTGTTTCCTTCATGAAAGTTATAGATCTTTTTATCCTGATCCCGTCAAGCTTTGATTCACCCAAATCGGAGTTCGTATGACCAAAATATGGCCAAAATATGAATTGTGTGTAGGCAGCTGTGATTCTGTGCGGCCCGTTGTGCGGTCTGCACGAAATGCTTGTACAGGCCGCAGAACTCTTTGGAATTTTCTGTGAACCGAATTTCAAACGGGTATAAATCATAATCCATAACTTTGTTTTCAGTGTTCTACCACTTTTCGGAAAGCTTGCGAGAAGATCTACAATTTGCTCTATTTCCTATAGTTTAAATATACTTTTGCAGTAACTTGGTTCTTGGCATATTTTAACACAGAATTATACTAAAATACCAGAAAATTAGCTTAGTTTTTAGGTTAAACCTTAATCAAAATTTATATATAATTTAGGCTTATCATGTACTCGAAGCCTTGGTTCAGCTACTGGCATGACATGCAACCACCGCACCGAAGAGCTAGGGAATTTATTGTTTCTGACATCTTTGATTCCTAGACACGGATGCTTGCCTTCACCTCCGTGGTGTGGCCTAGGCCACCTCATTCCAACCATATCATATCCCAACACGGCTTCTCTTTCCTCCAGCCTCATATTACGGATAAATTAATGTTCACGTTCACATTGAATGGGCTTTTATCGCTACGTGACGCTTATAAACTTCTCGCAGCACAACAGTTCTTCACACCTACTCATCCCCACCCTCACTCTCAGGAACTTTGGAAACTGGTTTGGCATTCTCATGGGATTTTGCTGCGGATAAGAATTTTCCTCTGGAAGGTACTTCATAATGCATTACCGCTGGCCAATGTCTTGCATATGCTCTTCTTTTGCTCTCATGCACGTGCCATTTGGTTCCCGTCACAGCATATGCTTTTCTTTTGTAACGTGCCATTTGGCTCTCTGCGGATCTGTGGTACTCAAGATGAAATGGCACAGCATATGCTCTTCTTTTGCTCTCATGCACGTGCCATTTGGTTCCCGTCACCTACGGTCCGACACTCGACCTTCCTCGGATATCTTCACAATGTTGCTAGATCTTTTACATTTTTGTGGGCCCTAATCGAGTGTCTGACGTTTTCCTCACGATGTGGCATTTATATGATTCTGCCAAACCAACCCCTCAAGAAACTGTTCAGGCCATGCAATATCTGGTACAAACTATACAATGTTCTGGCTTCCTGCGGACTCTATCCCCAACTCGGATTCTTACAAACCAGGAGCAACGTGACACTCTACAAACGCCTGTTGACCCACATCTGGAGCTCACTTCCACCACTGCTCGCCAACAATCGAGGTTTCCAACACAACACATCACATATTTTCAATTTAACTGTTTTGTTGATGGCTCATTTGTAGGTATTTCTGATGGAGGGATTGCTTTTCTGCTTCGAGACAGGGCGATACGACATTGTTACGGATACACTTCTACGGAGGCTTTCTCAGCTTTTCATACCGAGGCTTTAGGTCTTTTGTATAGAGTCCGCTCAGTGCTTCAGCTAGGCATCAGTTATTGCCTCTTCCACACAGATTCCTTGCAATTACTTCACACGCTCTTTACACCGCCGCTACCAGTTAGTCCCGACTAGCATTCTCATTTGGTTGTTATGCAAGTTTGGGTCCTGATTGCACAACTGTCGCACTTCTGTTTTGCGCATATAGCCAGAGATGCAGACATAGAGGTTGATGGTCTTGCTCGGACGGCACGGACCTCCCGTTCTTGCTATGAGGGCTCGCTTTATCCCTCTGCCCAACCTGTCTTCGCACTGATGTCTCCGCTTTTTGGTTTGCATTTTTTTTTGTGTATTATATGTTGGAGAATTCAGCCACTAAATTATGTTTTTAGAATTTACCACGAAATTCTGCTCGGGAATTTACCGCGAAATTCTGCTCGAAAATTTACCGTGAAATTCTGTTTGAGAATTTATTGCCAAATTCTTGTTTAAAAATTTACTGCTAAATTCTGTTTTAGGCTTATGGTGCGAAAAGAACATAAAATCAAAATTTTACATTCTACCAAAAGCTGAGGATCTACTCCCGGATTGATTTCTAAAATAAAATTTATTTAACATTTAAATAAATTAATAACATTTGTACCTTATTCCAATTTGAATTGGAAGTGCAGTCTAACTCTGTTACGGAGCACCAGACGTCTGATTCCTCTATCAGTTATCCACCAAGAACAACCAGAGAGCTAGTATTCTTTTGCCAAAAATATTGTACCAGCGGGATTTGCAAAAGCATTATTCACAACTCGCAAGAATATACGTGGATTACATATTCCTTTCTTTTCTACGCAAATCACTATTTGAGAGGAAAACCCGAGAGAGAGAAAATGATATTCGAATCGATTGAATTATATTTTTCTCTCACCCCTCAAGCCTTTATATAGGCCTATAGGGTCGGTTTCAAAAGACCAAAATACCCTTGGCAAAGTCGGTTCTAGGGGCATTTACAAAAATGCCCCTCGAGCCATAAGCCCATAATTCAATTGATTTAATTTAGGGCTATTGATTTAGGCTTTTTAATTAAATTCTAAAATTAATTTAGGCCCAAATTCAAATGGGCTTTTGACACAAAATGTTAATTCATAATTAACATTTTTAATCCATTTTTATCAATATAATTATTCTGAATAATTATATTTCTTGCGACTGTTGTTGCGATAAATTTATACAACGTATCGCACACGCTTAAATTTAATCTGTTTAAGCTTGTAATCTCTATGACATTTATTTAGTAATTATAACACTTTATAATTAATAATAAAATTCTCTAATTACTTTTCTATTGGTGTGACCCGATAGGATCTGTGTTATGTTGGCAATAGAATTAAAACTCCTTTTAATTCTCTAAATCATAAGCGGCATCTGGCAGAATGCATTATGACCACCCAATTGACACAGATGATCTTATACAGTTCAATATCACGATCCAGTAAATAATTTACTCGTGTTAATTCTTTTGTCTTATAGTATCATATTAGTTTCAAGGTAGGTATGTGTCATCCTTGCAAACTTAATCTTTTCTTGATCTTAAGTAGATTATCAAATATGATTAACTCTTTAATCATATCGCACGCTGATAACCCTACTTCATCAAAAGGCCTAGTGATACCATCACTCGTATTATATACGAGGGACAATAGTAGTCTTGGTGAACATCTCCCCTCCGCACAAGTCATGTATACTGAAATGTCATCTGTATAGCTACTTTTTACGGATAGCGTTGAACAACACTCACGAATACACACTTATCATGTATGAAAGACGAATACCTCATACTTTAGAATTTAACACTGAATGAAGCATTAATGACACGAACACAATCAATTTAACGTTTTGTTTAGGATCTGTCAAATACAATGTTCTCTAACATGTATCTAGGTGATTAAAATGATAACTCTTTGTCTATGATTTGTAAAACTTAACCATCATTTAATCAACATACTAACCTTTGATTAGTCAATTAGTGTTCCTACTAATTATCACGGTTAGAGACTATTAAGAGTATTTATCATCTATATTATGGAGTTCTACAATTTCAAGTCCTTAACTCGAAATGATTCATAAATGCGATAAATCTCAAGGAACAAAATAATATATTTATTAATCATCCATTACATGAACAAAATATATATAATACAATTATCCTATGATTGACTTCTAGATTATTACACTAACATTATATCCATGCAACCCATATTGTCTTCTTTGATCACTTTTATTTCTAGTTTGTTATTAGTTTTTTATGTTGTTTAGATGTTACACGGATTTTTGATGTATATATGTCGTCATCTGGTTGGTCTCTGGTTAGTATTTTAGTTGGAGAACTATCATACGGTGATGGGGTGATAATCTGAGAAGATGTTCATGACAGGTAGCTTTTACGGGACTGCATCTAGGCACACATTAGCATAGCGATATTTGTTTCGTGTTTTTCTGCACTCTATATGTGCATGGGGCTTGATACGTTGTTACGACACTCATGCATAACCACAACAACAAAGTAGACACTTATCGCGAGGGAACTCCGTCACGAAAAGTATCGTTGCGAAAAGTAGACACTTATCGCGAGGCACTTTTCGCGACAGAGTACCGTCATAACTGTGTTTTTTCTTTTCGCGACGGAGTTCCCTCGCGATAAGTGCCTACTTTTTGTTGTGTACCCCTGCTGTATAATATCAACTATGGTTTTTAATAAAATTGGCCCAGGGGCTCTTGCTGCCAAAAAAAAATTACAAAATTACGAACCGTTAAAGTTAATATAAAAATCTAAACAAATATATGTATACCGTGAAAATCATGTCTTTTTTTATAAGTAGCAATTTGTGGTCCGTTGTTATTGTGATCCAGGTTCTAAAAAGGTTACAATTGATAGATCGGCTAGGACAAAAAGGTTGTTTATATGACGATTTTTATTTTATTTATTTTTTATAAACTAAAGAATAAATGATATTAAATATACTATATATAGTAATCACAACTTCACAAGCTCTTAAATTGGCCAACTGAAATATTTTTTTAGTCCATATCATTTATGACGGTTGTTATACAAAATGCTAAAAATGTAATACAAATAATATATATATATGGACAATTATATCTTTAGACCTTTTCAATTCTCTTGAAATTTTAATCCTAAAATCCACACACATACATATATAAAACACAATAATTAACTAGAGTACCAAGGCCCACTATAGTTGTGTTAAAACAAAATAATTAACTAGAGTAATACCCAAAACAAGGCTTTGAAAAAAGAAATTAAAAATAAAAAAAGCTCAAGCTTATACACATGTTTGTGCCGATCAATATTATAAAATCTGAAGTTGAAGGATGATGTGCAGAAAGAAGAGCACATAGAATTGATGGAGAAGTTGACATTAAAATGCGAAAGTAAAAATTAAGGGTATATGTGTGACAGTCGCAAAGATTAACTAATCATGTAAGATGCACGACAAGAATGATACAACCATACTAAAGTACGTATAGAGATGAGAACTTAATTAAAAGACTACAGGAGTACAGGTCATGCATTAGGAGTACAAAAATAATGACAAAGTGAGCGATGTAGCATAGTTGGGACCACTAAAATGCTCAAGTGGTATCGTCTTTAATTAGTATAATTCAAATTAAACGATTAACATTACTATTTTTTTTCAACATATCTCCTAAAAAAATTAAATGTATGGACAATTTTAACCCTTTTTATTCTTTAAGTATCTTTTTTAATGTTGTGACCATTTATTAATCATTTGATTTTTTATAATTGCTATATATATGTTCTTTTCTATTTTCTTCTGATAGTGCATTAAATATGTATCCCTTCCAATTAATGACTACAAATCTTTTGTTTTCATTGGTTATCATTTCATAACATTAATGAAGAAAAAAATAACGAGCTATCAACAACCTGAAGGATTTTTTTTTTCGAAATGATGATATTGAGAAAGTTTGTGGAACATTTTATCAATTTAAGTTTATTGTAGACAATTTTTCAAATTTTAGTTTGATCCACGTATACTATTTATTATAGTGTTAGATGGTACTTGTTTATTTTAGTTTTTTTTTCATCACCAGCCGACTGTCAAGATTATTCATGATATAATCATTTAATATGCCTTCTTATAATCAATTTACATTCAATTTCTATAAGTAATCATGTCATTTTTTTAGTGATTTTTGTGAATATAAAGTTGAAATGTTAATTCTCAAAATAACGTTTTTTCCAAAAACAGACTGTCAAATCAAACCTGTGGAGTTGGGTAAAATAAATTAATATACAATGTTGATAAACTTTCAATAATATATTAAAACCCTTCATTCTTGTAATATCTTTAAAAGTCTTAAATTAAGATGTGACGAGATATAAAAAATGAATACGACAAAATATTGACTTATTTTTAAACCTAACTTTCAAGAAAAGAAAATCATATAATAATATATGAGAGAGAAGCAGTTTTTAAAGAGAATAATTTAATTTTTTAAAAAAATAAAGACAGAAAATTTTATAACAATGTATGGAAGAGAAGTTATTTTTAAAGGAAATAATTAATGAAAGGTAAAACTGTCTAATAAAAAGATTATTTAGTGTTAATTAATATCATCACATTTTTTTTTATTAACTTCTTTTTAATTCATATTGTTTATAGTGTCTAAAAAATTATAGCGGAATTATAACGAATAATATATAGAACCTCGGAAATTATAGAAACACTTTATTTCCATCCATAATTGAAGGTGCTAATTGATACTTGAACAATTAGGTACATAATCTGATTTCATATCATAAGATTTTATTAGATATGAGTAGATAAAAGTAAATAAGATTTAGGATCTTATGTGTATATAAGTTTTAATGGAATTTTTTGTTAGGCTAATATATACCATACATACCTTCTCAAATAAAAGCAAGATAATTAAAGGGTATTTTTTTTTTTCCATGAACAATGTGACAAGTTTATTCCTAGAAAGAAATCCTGTCATAATAAACAGCAAAAATAAGATCTTCATTGATGAATTGATCATTAAAGCAAATAATCAGATCTCATATATATACCACAAGATTTTATTAAATTATATATCACAATATTTTATTAAATTGAGTGGCTATGTATATAAAAGTTACTAGTATCGTGCTCGTGCATTACAACAAAATATATTATAAAAGAACAAAAATAATCACATACAATAAGATATATTTTATTAAAAATAATTAGACTAATGACAAATAAAATTTTTTAAATGACATATTAAATGACATCTACACATAAATAACATTTCTTAAATGATGTATTAAGTGACATATCTTTTTTTTGTTCTTTCTGACATATTTTTATAAATAAATCTCAAACAATATGACATACTAAATGACAAATAACATTCCTTAAATAATATAAAAAATAGAAAGAAATGAAGACATGGCCAATCAATTATCAATCAATTCAAGAATTTTTTTTAAATGACATTTAAAAAATAGAAAGAAATCAAGACCAATTAGAAAGATGACACAATTTGCATGTGGAGAGTACATGTGGCGAGTACGTGTCGAAATTAATTTAGACTTCTACACATAAGAAAACATAAAATCATAATATTTGATCGAAAGGTTGACATTCAATCCGAAATTTTATTTTTTAATCAAAGCCGTTGGCGGATCAAGACTTTTACGTGCTTAATATAAGAATGGAGATAGGATTTGCAATCTCAACAAATTTCAATTAATATTCTTGTTAGGCTCTTTTTCCGATATTTACCATACAGAAGAAGATAAAGGATATATTTGCTATGGAAGATGGTAGATTTTAAAAAAATATCCGTAAAGGATCCTGCTGTAAACAGCAAGAAGAATAGAAGATCTTTCAAATTTTTTCTGGTTTCTTCCACTTGCCTATCAATATTTCGCCTTAATTTCTTTTCGTATTTTTCTTTTATTTTGTTAAACAAAATTTCTAACTTAAATATTCTAGGGATATGTCCACCACCTACTTAACATATTGAACCAGTACTTCGTTCCCTATATATATATATATATATATATATATATATATATAGATGAGCTATAGTGCACTGTAATGTATAAGCCCTCTTATACATTAGATTGTAAATCGTTAAATTTGAAGTTTAACAGTCAATTTAAATGGCTCAATATCTTCTCCATATTAAAATGTGCTTGGAGACAAAATTTTATATTTTTTTGAAATTTTTTTACTATTATTTTAAAAAATTTGAAAATCGCTGTTTTTCAGAAATTTCTGAATCATGGAAAAACAACGATTTTCAAAAATTCTAAAAAAATAGCAAACAATTTCCAAAAAAAAAAAGTAAAATTTGATATCCAAGCACATTGTTATGGATATCAAATTGAACGGTTTGGATCAATTGTTTAAAAATCAAAACAATAATTTATAGTCCAATGTATAAGAGGACATATACATTGCAATGCACTATAGCCCATATATATATATATATAATAGATGGCCCATTATTATGCAATTCACATTCTACAATAAGCTAAAATGGCAGAGAACATTTGGTTCACGAACCCTACTTTCTTTACTACATAGCTCCTCTCATCTACGCCCTAACTACCAAACAAAGAAAGGAAAATAAAACCCAAATGCAAAACAAAAGAAGAAGCTGGTCCCATTCTTGTTAAAATCCAACCTAAATATAACCCCACATGCAGTATACCCTGTTCAATGTCACATTACTATCTCAATCTCACCAGATGAAGAACATTCAAAACGTCTCATAGATTTCTCAACCCCCCCCCCCCTCGCTCTCTCTCTCCTCTATAGAGCTAAGAAAACCACACAAACATGAGTGAACAAGAGACAACTCAAAATTTCATGGATACCAGCACCGGCGCTGTAGCAGGTGCCAGCATAGACTCATTCTCACAACTCCCGTTCATCCGAAGCACCTCGGCACGGGACAAGCAACCAACAAACAACACTGGAAGCACATCTCTTCGTCTCTTTGGGTTCGACTTCCCCAGAGAAAATTCCAGCAACGAACCACGAGATCAAGAAGAGAACAATTCTCCTAACAACGAAACCAAATCTGATAACAACACCAGCGTGTCATCCGCAAGTAATGAAACCACGGCTGGTCGAAAATTCGAATGCCACTACTGCTGTCGTTACTTCCCAACCTCACAAGCCCTTGGAGGGCACCAAAACGCACATAAGCGGGAGAGGCAACAAGCGAAGCGGGCCCAATTTCAAACCTCCATGTCAACAGAAGGGCAGATGTACAGCCCCTTCACCTATTATCGTCTTGGGTCGATGCCATCTGCAGCCCGCTTTGAATCGACAACAGTGCCGCCGCATTATCCTTCATGGGTACCCAGTACATCCTATCTGAGTCCAGGTACAAGATTCTATGGTGGATTAGGGTCCGTATCTGAACCGATTAATGGCAACCCGGTGAGTGGCACTTGGAGATTGCCGGGACATGGAGCTTTCGGTGGGTTCGGCTCTACACATCATGACCGTCCAATGGCTTTGCCTTTGATGGGAGGAGGTGATCCAAAGGCTGTTGTTGGTTCCTCGTTTTCTCCTACTGCTTCTTCAAGTAATTTGGTGCCAGAGAGAGGGGTGATGGATGGGGTTAGTTTGGACCTACACCTATAGTCGTCATGGAAGTAAATTAAATTGAACGAAAGTATGTTGATTTATTCCTATCAATTTTCCTCTTAATTTCCTCTCCTCCTTTGTGATGTCAGAATATTCTCAAGGTTAATATTTCTTTTTATTGAGTGAGGTATTGACGCATTATTTCTTCCGTTCCTTCTAATGTTCTTTAATTATAGCTTGCAATTTCTTCAATTTGAGCACACCATAATTTTCTATTGAAAAAGTCAAAAAGTAATGACTGGAAAAGATAAGTATTTTGATTTTGATTATTTTAAAATTATTAACTATCATCTATAGCTTGATTCCTTCTATATATGAGACTCTCATGATGGTTTTCCTTGGATTTTCTTTTTTCTAATTTCCAGTATATATGACATGAAAATTTGAGAACATAATGTTTTCCGGAGGAAATTTTGCATGAAATTGACTATTTCCAATATTCATGCAACTATTGCCACATTTATAACATCTTTCATTTCCTTATTCTGCTTACCTTTTTTGGCGGGACAACCAAAGAAAGGTTTATAAGGTTTTCAAGATGGCGGACATAGTTAGGTCAAATTAAGATACAATTAATTATCTATATCAAAATCGGCTCACAATCATGAGGTTTTATTCTTTATTCCCCGCCTTAATGAAAATTCTTCTTTCTTAATTGATCATTATCAGATATGCTATATATATGTCTTAAATTTCTTTATGGTTAGAAAAAACTAAAGTTGAAGTAGCATATAAGCTTGCACGATCAACTTAAGCAAATTATGGAAAAGGTTAGCATAGAATTCAGGTTCATTAAAATTCAGAATCTAAAAGATTGTCTTAATTATTTTGGGGATTGATCTTCAGTCCCATAAAATTAATGATTGTAGCATACTTTTTGTTTTGCCCTAATCAATATCCTTGTTGAGTGCGTTAGCATATATATGTACTTTCACTTTTTCACTAGACGTACGGGACCATTCTGTCAACACATATCGGACCGCTTTAAGAATTGTACCATAGAAAGAAACACCGAAAAAGAAATTTCTAGAGTATTTACTATTTACATTATAATTTATGTAAGTCACAATAATATTACATTGTGTTAATATTATTTCAGTGGAAACCTGTCGGTGCACCATAATAGTTTTCCTTCATATCTATATCGTCAATTTCAAAGTTTAAAACGTCGATCCGAGCTGTTCAAGTTAATCTCCATATTAAATTGTACTTGGAGATCAAATTTTACAATTTTGAGAACTTTTTTACTAATTTTTTATTTTTATAAAATCACTGATTTTCAAAAAATCACTGCTATAATAATTTTTTGGGAAAATTTTCTCCATGCCACCCCAAAACTTAGAAAATACCAAATTGCCACCCCAAAACTCAAAATTTCCTATTTGCCACTCTAAAATCATCAAATTTACCCTATTGCCACATTTGTACATTTGATATACGTTTTTTCTTAAATTTATACTGAAAAGTGTTGTATAAAAACATATTTTCGTATTTCCCATTTTACCCTTCAAGAACAACAGATAAAATTAGAAATAGAAATGGAGGCCTACGGTCCCCTTCCCTTCATCCCTTCGCCTCTTAATTTCTCTTGTTGCTCTCCACTGACGCACTCCACTGACGCGACGCACCTCCGTCGCCGATCCACCTCCATCACCCATCCACATCCATCGCTCTCCACTGACGCACGCCCCGGACCCAGACCACAGATCCGCCTCTCTTTCTCTCCGTCGCTCTCCACTGTCTCCTCTCTTAAGGTAAATACCTCTTTCAATCAAGCACACATTCAAACCTGAATTTCTCCTTCTAGGATGGCTTCAGCGGGATACTGTTACTTTACTGATACCGGTTCAAGAGCGTAATTGTACCAGTACCAGGAGTGCTTTGCAAGGCTGTTGCTTGAGAAAGGCGAGCAATGCTTTATGTACCTTAGCAGGTTATCAGTTTCCCATGTGCCATACTAACTACGATTTGAACCAGCACAAGTAATTATTTAAGTAGGCCCCTGACTAGATATGTGCATGGATAAATAAATATAAGGGTTGAGGTTGATTCATATGCTTGGTTTCAAAATGTGACGGATATATTGATTTCTATGTGCTATTTGATTTGGTTTAAATTCAGGCATTTTGATTTGCTTTCTTTGTGCAAGTTGATTTGGTTCAAAATATGACGGATATGGCTAACGATAAATGGTATAGGTTCACTTTTATAAAAAATGATGCAACTGAAGAGCAATACCGATTGAAAGCACTGCTGGTGGCGGAGAGGGCCGGCAGGAGGTTCGGCGGAGGAGAGGTTAGGCCTGGCGGAGGAGGAGACGGAATTAGTTTTAGGGTTCTTGTGATTTGGCGGAGGAGGGGGCGTGATATGAATTCGATTACTGGGAGCAAATAGAAATATCGGAGATGAATTGAGGCCTCCATTTCTAATTTTATCTGTTGTTCTTGACGGGTAAAATGGAAATACGAAAATATGTTTTTTATACAACACTTTTCAGTATAAATTTAAGAAAAAACGTATATCAAATGTACAAATGTGGCAATAGGGTAAATTTGATGATTTTAGGGTGGCAAATAGGAAATTTTGAGTTTTGGGATGGCAATTTGGTATTTTCCAAGTTTTGGGGTGGCATGGAGGAAATTTTTCCTAATTTTTTTGACGTTTTACAGCAGAGTTGATTATTAAATACATTTTCTTTATCTTTTGATATGGTATATGCATATTACGTATTCAACTGTCCTATGAATTCATATCTCATTTCAAAATTCAAACGGTCGAGCCGAACTGTTAAATATGATTTTCATATAAAAATATATTTGGATATTACTTTTTAAATGAGGGGTTCAAATGCCTTCATTTTTTGTGCCTCGATCATACATTCATTTTAAAACTTTAATAATCCAAAATTTAAAACTTAAAAGTCAAAATAAAACTGTTAGATATGATCTACATCATTTTATCTATGCAGTGTAAAAAATTATGACATTACAACTTTATTTTGTTTGTCATCTAGAGCTTGTAAAAATGTATTAATGTGGATAATTTCTAGACATTGATTTTTCAACTTATTGATTAACATAAAAATAAAATCTAAATGTGATAGTTTTTTACAAGCACATAGTGAAAATAACATATATCACATATAATGGTTTTATTTTGACGTTTATATTTTAAATTTTGAGTTATTAACGTTTTAAAAATGAAGGCATGGTGGAGGCAAAAAAAAATAGAGGCATTTGAACCTATATAGAAAAAGTAAAATAAATTATAAATATTATAAAATTGGTCTACAAATACATTTCATATGAAAATCATGTTCAAAGATTTACATATGCAGAGTTAAGTAAGATGAATGGAGTCAATTTATCCCATTTTTTTTTTTAATTTTGGTATTTATGTATGATTTTTTATTTAATTGAGGGTAAAATGTTATAGATATTGTAAATTTACCCACATTCTCAACATGATAATCGAGAAAGGTTAAAAACTTAAAATGCATCATTGGTTTTGTACGCCAACCATATCCCACATTTCTATCTCTGTTTTCAAAGTTCAAATAGTCAATCTGAACCGCTCAACATGGTATCCATATTAAAATGTGCTTAGAGATCAAATTTTATATTTTTTTGGACTTTTTTTTACTATTTGTTTAGATAGGAACAAAATCATTGTTTTTTAATGGTCCAAAAGCAGTGATTTTGTATCTATCTAAACAAATAGTAACAAAATTTCAAAAATTATAAAATTTGGTCTCTATATAAGCATTTTTTAATATGGATCATGTTGAGCGGTTCAGATTGACTATTTGAACTTTGAGAAAAGAGATAGAGATGTGGAGTATAGTTGGAGCACAAAACCAATGACGCATTTTTTATTTTTCTCAAACTTTATATGATTAACTCCAAATGTGTGTTTGACCTCATAGTTCGAAAGTTTGACTTCATCCCTGAGATTATTCAATCGTTTATCTGACCTTTAAAAGTAAAATATGAGTTCATGACGCGAGTCGCTTTGTAATATTCATATTACATAGCCTCACTCTTTAACAATAACAATAAGAAATATCACTCTTAGGTTCGAAAATCGACCTGTTATGTTATAAAAGCGACCTTTCATGATATGTACGACATTTAAATAATTATTGTTTGGTAGATAATAGTAAGCTACAGTGAATAATTTTGTGTAAAGCTCCATCTAAAGGATTAAGAACTTCACAATTTCTCGAAGTAATAATAATTTAGTACTATATGTGTAATTCCCCACATGTTAAAAGTACACGTGAGAAAGAAAGAAATAAAAAAAAAAACAGAGCGCAAAAGCGAACCATTTTTTAACCTCATCACTCAAAGTATAATAAAAGCAAAACAAATTCCTTCTTCATTTTCAGCAGGGTGTTTTTTCAAATAGTTTTGAAAAGAGAAGTGGTAGTAGTAAATTAAGTACGGATGTTACTAGCTAGTTAGGACTTAGGAAGTGTTTTTTTTTTTTTTTTGAAAAAACAATAAGGGTCATGCTCTCATTTAAATTAACCATAATTGATTACATAGTTTTTAGGTTTCTGGAGGTGGAAACCTTGCGCTATATACAGGGGCAAAAGAGAAAAAAAAAAAAAAAAAAGTAAAAAGAAAGAAAGCAGAAAAAAAGAAAATGAAATCAAAAATACAAAATAAGAGACTGGTGACTTTATTTAACAAAGTTTGAGGACTGAGATACAATTATTTAAAATGGCATGTTGTGTCAGATAACAGAACCATGCTCTGACTTACAAAGTTACAAGCATGTAATTCAGCTAATTTCAGCAACAAAAGAAAGTAGTGCTACAATCCTCTAGAACAATTATGTCTAGAATCTCTCTCTCAGATCTGATAAGAATATTAGACCTCAGGTGAGCTACTTTACTATTTTCTTTCTTTATTATATTATTTTTGAGAAAGATAAAGATCACGCTTTCAAATTTCATTGAACTAGACATCAGGGGTGCTTATTTGTTAAACGGTGGACTTTTACTAAAAATATGTTACAAAGAGTGGTACCACTTATAAATAAGGGATCGACTAACAGTCCCTCCATTCAGTCTCCTAAACTTTTCCGCTAACTGACATGCAAAGTACAATTGGGGACCACTAACTGTAATTAACTGTAATTTGTCAAACATCTATTCATCACTAAAATTGAAAGTATTCATACCTACGCAATGAAGTATTCATACCTACACAATGAAGTATTCATCACTGAAATTTGTCAAACATCTATTCAACTGGTGACCATTACTTTTCGGGGCCAGTAACGACTAGCCTGGATTGGAGACCACAACCAAAAAGTCACGTGAATCACACCACCAGTGCTACATTCATTGATTAAATTAATTCACATACAAATTGGAAAGTATTCATACCTAAGATATCAAGTATTCATACCTAATCGAGCAAGTATTCATACCTAAGATATCAAGTATTTAAAAAAAAAACTGGACACATCACTTACTCATCTTTTACACGTTTTTCAAGGTGGTTTTTTTTCTCCGTTCAATCTAACCAATATTTCTGACGATCTATGAGAAATTTTGCAAATCTAAAACCACGAACGTCTTCTACACAATTTGCTCTTTCAAATGAGATCCATGATGACATACTTTTGAGTAATTCTTTTGATTAAATTAATTCAAATACAAAAAATGGAAAGTATTCATACTTAAGGTATCAAGTATTCATACCTAATCGAGCAAGTATTCATAATAGTGGTTCCGCCAGTGGGTATTGACAGTTAGATGGGGACCACTAACTGTTGGTCAAAGTCATTAATTAATGATTGACATAGTTAGTTAGAATGGAGGAACGTTTAGGAGACTGGAGTGCAGGGGACAACATCTTTACTCTATAAATAAATTCTTGTAAAATTTTGAAAAAAATAATTATCATTCTTAGAATCAAGTTATAGTTGCAGGGATACCCGTACCAGAAATTTAATTTTATTATATATATATATGCATCAACTACCAACCTAAAATGGCACCATCCGAAAGGCAATTAATATGTCTAATTTCGGCACGTGGAATCGAAGAGATCACTGCAAATGCGCAGTGTGCACCATTATTTTCTATAGATTCTCAGTTTGTTACTCCCATGATATCCCCTGTTCTTACCACAAAACCGGTATAAATTGTGAATTCGGACCCCCCATCAGGGGTAGATTTAAAAGGATCAGGGGTAGGGTAGGTAAGTGCTTATTTTTATGGAAATTTTTTTAAAACTCAGTGGTATTTTATATTTATATCTATTTTGGATGGAAATAAGATATATCTATTATTGGATTTAATTCACGGTCCAGTAGAAAAAAATTGTGCGGAAAAGAAAGTTAGTTCAAACTGATTCGCGTAAAAGAAAAAAAAGGACTGTCTAATTCGCTAATCCGTTTAGAAGAATCTTTGATTCGTGAGGAGAAAAAGTCCGCTACTAGAGTCTTAATATGTATTGTGCCATGACTAGTCACGCCGTAACTTGAATCACGTGTTGTGTCGTGACTAAGTCAGATATAAACGTGCCGTGACCAAATTTAGAAAGATGGTCACAGCACATTAGTCACGCTGTGACCACACGTGAGGTGCAAGTCACGTTTGATTATGTTTAACTATTTTGTTCATAATTTAGGTTAGTTTATTCTAGATTCACCATTTGATCAAGATTTAACGGTCCCTAACTACACATGACCACGTCCTAGGTCGTGCCGTGGCAAATTTTCGAAAGATGATCACGTCACGCGAATAGTCATGGCACGGAATACACGAGTCACGGCACGTGACTTGCACATGTATCGTGTTGTGACAGAACCATGTCGTACTGTGACGTATCCGATTACACCGTGACTTTTTTATATCTCTATCCATTACTCTGCTTTGATTCGCTAATAGAACAAAAAAATATACTTTTTTTCAGTATTCTAAGCCTACTTCTGACTAAATTTCTGGATGTGTTCCCATGAACCTGAGGTGCAATATTTAAATCTTGGTTGTTCTTTTAACCTGGCACCTTCCCGAACTTAAAAAAGTTTCGACTGCACGGATTGTCGTGGTTCAAGAACTTTATTATTGAGAGGTACCCGAACTCCTGTAGTTTTCATAAGCACCAGTGGAGTAGGAAAAATGGTATAACGGAGCCGGTTCCTCACAAAACAGCAGATATCGATAATGGTACAGAACAACAAGACATGTGTATCAGTTACGTGCTGTGACTCGCGTGTCTCTTGTCGTGATCATTTTTAAAAAATTTGACACTTTACGACACGGCACGCGAAAGATCCAGTCATGGTACATGACCACGCGAGTCATGTGTAATTAGAACCATTAGATTTTGGTCAAATAGTGAATTTTTAATAAACTAACCTCAATTATGATCATCACGCGAGTCACATGAGTCACATTTTGGCACGGCGTGACTCACGTGGTATGACTATTCACTACAATAATAGAACACGTATCCGCGAGGGATACTGTCGGTACGCTCTCGTGGATACTCTCATTGCTAATAGAAAAGGCAACTTCTGTCGATATACCCTCACAGATAGTCACATTTTACCCTTGCGGATACTGTCATCTTCTTGTAGTGATTCACATGTCGTGACTACCTATTGATATTTTGATCACGACACGGCACGAGACCAAAATCACAACATGTTAATCACAACACGACACAGCAAAACAGGCTTTTTCCACTCTAAGCACTGCATTAAATTTGGTCCGACTGAAATTAATCCAATCGTCCATTTATTGATTGCACCCCTCACGTTATTTGAGGGGACTTGAATTCATAAATTGTAGGCTTTCATCTTTCTTGTTCTGCGTTTCGGCCCAAATAGGCCCTTTATAGGTTGAGAGCCGAACTTAAATAGGGGGAAAAAAAAAATATGACTATGATGCGATGTAATTAAATTATTAATGTCTTGATGTGATTTAGTAAAAGACAATAATGTCGTGTACTTGATGTTATAAATACATATTTGCACGTCAAGTGTAATCATATTGTAAACACTGGTGACATGAAAAAGCGTGATATAACTAGTTAAATTTGACATATATATATATATATATATATGAGGAGGGTTCCAATGCCTCATGTTTTTCATACCTCATCTACATCATATGTTATATCTTCGTTTTCAAAGTTCAAATTTTCGATCCAACCGTTCAACATGATATTCATACTAAAATATGCTTGGGGATGAAATTTTATATTTTTTGGAAATTTTTTACTATTTTTTAAGATGGGTACAAAATCACTGTTTTTGGACCGTTTAAAAAACAGTGATTTTCTACTCATCTTAAAAAATAGTAAAAAAATTCCAAAAATTATAAAATTTCATCTCCAATCATATTTTAGTATGGATATCATGGTGAACGGTTCGGATGGACAATTTAGACTTTGAAAACAAAGATATAGAACATGAGGTATGATGAGGCATGAAAGGCATGAGGCATTGAAACCCTCCACTATATATATATATATATATCGAGAGAAGTTAGATAATATTAAATCATTTGTTCCAGAGTCGTGATATAACTAATTCGTTTTTCAATTTTTAAAGTCCAAACAGTCGATCAAATCGTTAGATGTGATATCTATATTAAAATGTGTTTGAAGACCAAATTTTACATCTTTTAAAAAATATTATTATTTATTAAGTCAGTTTCAAAATCACTTATTTTAATAAACAGTAAAAAGTGTCCTAATCTGAAAAGTCCGATCAGTAAAAAATTTCGGGATAATTGAATAGTCTAATCAGCGATGAGTTCTTTGGAAGTTGAGAGGTCAACCAAAAGATTCTCATTTCCGGTATTTTACCTGAATATTTTTGCTGTGGAATCCGATCGGATCGGATCACTCATCACAGACTTGATCTCAAAAAGTCGTAGACTAGTCTGCAAAAAATATTAACTAATTGTAAAATATGACCAACGGTGAAATAACATAATGTAAACCACGAAAGCTGCTATAACTGTTAGGAGAAAATAGCCAGCAAGCAACTCTTTGATGCATAATACATATTTCGATGCGTTAACTTTGTGAATCATATTGTACAGAATTCATACTTCTATGTTAATTTCAAGAGTGAGTCTATGGTACTATGGATAGTACGGATTGGTCCGTACTGATTAATATTTTCGTTTTTAAAATTCTAACGGTCGATCCGAACCGTTCAACATGATTTACATATGATAATATACTTATGGGCTAAATTTTCTATTTTTTAAAAAAAATTTACTATCTTTTTAGATAGATAGAAAATCACTGTTTTTTTATGGTCCAAAATTTTCAAATCAAGTGATTTTCTATCTATCTTAAAATATAGTAAAAAAGTTTGAAAAAAATAAAATTTAGTCTGCAAGTACATATTCATGTGGGTATCACGTTAAACGGTTCAGATCGACCATTAAAATTTTCAAAATGAAAATATGACTCCGTAGTACGGATTAATTTGTGCTGTGCATAGTACCATAGACTCACTCTAATTTCAATATGATTCATACGTATTTAATTTAATTTATAAATTTATATAAAAGTTAAAACATAATTATTTTAGACTACTGCTCTGAATATTTGTATCCTTTTCTTATAAATTCGGAACTAAACAATTGAAAAATTAACCTTCAAAAAATAAACAATTGAAAAGTTTCTTCAAATGGGATCCAGCAAAATATAAAAGCATCACCAAGTTAGGTCAAACTGTCAAAATCAATCATAAACTTCTTACCATTCGCCCATAAGCCCATGGATTTTTTTTTAAAACATAATTAAAAAATTATTTTTTACCAAAACAACATGATTATTTTTTTTTTTTTACAAAAACCATAAGAACTGCCAATTCGGTTTGCCTGATTTTCTTTTTTTCTGGACCGAATTGGCCAATTCGGTCCAGAGGCTTTTTTAGCCCAGACCGAACTGCCAACTCGGTCCAAAGGTTTTTTTAACTCTGGACCGAATTGGCAATTCAGTCCAGAATTTTTTTTTTTTTTTTTTTTTGTTAGGTTTGGTTGAATTTTTCACTTGTGTATTATATATCATATCATATCGGAGGTAGGTCAAATTGAATCTGAAACCGAAAGACAATTAAATAAGAAAATTTTACATAATATTAGCTTATACTTGGAATATTTCCAAACATATAGATCATTTTAAAAATTATTAAAATACATATTATTTTATAAAAAAAATTTATAAAATTTATAAAATACATATTATAAAATATTAAAATACATATTATTTTCTAAAATATTTTTAATTTACATATTATTTTAACATAGACATTATATCTAGTTTATTTGTTTTAAAATTTCATATACCACTTTTAACAATTATAATAATTTTATCACATCACATGTTAAGAACAATTTAAATTAGGATTGGTCAATTGAAATAATAATTTGATAAATTAGATTCTTTAATGAAATAATAATGTGGTCAATTAAAATTTTAAAACGAATAAACTAGATAGAATTTTAGCCGGATCACTTTTTTTTAATCTCTCGTAGAGGATATTAGATGAAATTTGATTTCATTTTCAATTTTTTTGGCACAACTTAGCGAGTAAGAATTACACAAATGTTTTCTTAACTAAATTTACAATAACATAACTCTAAAAAAAAAAAAAATTTCTAGACTGAATTGCCAATTCGGTCCAGAGTCTTTTTCAGATTCTCTGTGGCCGCTTTATTAAAAATATGTGAAATCAACCTGAACCGAATTGCCAATTCGGTCCAGAAAAAAATAATCAAGCAGATCGCTTTTCGGTTTTTATGATTTTTGTTAAAAAAAAAAAGTAATGACGTTGATTTGATAAAAATATTTTTTCCTAAGCCCATTGCCCGTAACATAGTCGGCAATACGTGGAGATGTTGAATTGGCCAATGTATTATTTTAACTTTCAAGCATCCCAGGTGCACTTTATGTCTCTTTATCTGTGATCCCCTGTGTACGTAATCTGTGTGATACATGACCTATTAATATTGAATTTTTTTTATCTTTAGTACAAATATTTGCATTATAGTATTTTTATGACTTAAAAAGTTGTTTAAATATTACATAAAAAACTA
Source organism: Carex parvula (assembly GCA_025461045.1). Lineage (NCBI taxonomy): Eukaryota > Viridiplantae > Streptophyta > Magnoliopsida > Poales > Cyperaceae > Carex > Carex parvula. Next base: position 158,358 of record JAJGRW010000359.1, on the reverse strand, counting down.
AAAAACTCATGCATGTAGTGAAAATTTGTTCAGCCTTCATTTGAAGTTTGATTTTATATTTTGCAAATGAGTGGTTAAAGTTTAATTGGTTGTTGCTATAATAATGTTTCACAAGACTATATGCAGAAAACCCATCAAGATTCAAGACTAGATCGACAGTTCCAAGTATACTCGCCAGGTGTCAAGCACTCTCACCTATTTGCACCGCCCATTACATTGTTTATTTAGAATGTCAATTTCAATATTTTATACGCCTCTCAGCTCTATGCCTCTATAAATCTTGCACATTCCATCAAACTTGTGAATTTGAATAGACACACAAATCTGAAGAAGAAAAAAACCCACTCTGAAGTTCCTGATTTTCCAAATTCACACAAAAAATTACAAAATAATGGCGACCAACTCCTATTACCATACAAACAACTACAATCAATCCACCTTCCATTACCTCACAGTTCTACCCCTCCATCTCTGTTTCTTCCTCCTAACCCTCTTCTTGTTTTTAGGCTTCTCATTCTACATGAGTTTCGAGTCGGTCTCCGAGAGTCTCGCTGATCAGACCAAATTATTTCTCATCTTAACCCCATTACTGCTTGTTCTAGCCGTGCACTGTTTGTCGAATGTCGATACGCAACATTTGTCTTTCTCCTCTCTTGTTCCGGAACAGGATTCAATTCACCGGGCCGGCAGCACGCCGTGGGGTGTCGCTATACTTCTTGTGGTTTTGATTTTCATGGTTTATTATCAATCTTCTGTCCGTGAGATGTGGTTTCCTTTCGGCCGGTGATCGATTTCAAGTAGACAGCGTGCAGAGAGGGAAGATTAGAGAAGAAAAATGTAGCTATCAGATGCATTATAAGAGGAGAGATTGTGAATTTTGTTTTCAGTGTTACCCTTTTTCTATTCATTACACACTGTTGCACCTTTTATTGGGATAGTGTGTAATCAATTCTATGTAAATTATGAAATCTGGATGGTGTAATTGTGTAATAACATTCTGCTTTCCCCATATGATAATCCTCATATTTTTGGTCTGAAATTTATTAGGGGCTTGGATGCCCATATAACAAATATTAAATCAAAAGCAAAAGCTGCTTGAGCATCAAGTTGCATGTGATATGCAATTGAAGCTGCTTGAGCATCAAGCTGCTTGAAAGGTTTTTGGGTTCGCACTGAGTGAGACCAGTATTATGCACGCTGTTCATTTTTTTTTTGGTGGTTTAGGAGTCTTATCTAAAGCATTTCAGACTAAATGGCCATAACCATTACATGGAGGACTGAAAACCAGATAAAGAGAATTAAATAAGTTTATTTTGAATTCTTAACAAAGTGAGGCGATTGGGAGGTGATTTTGGTGATCGAAAAATTCACAAAAAATCAAGAAATATCGAGCAAAATCCCAATCTCTCTTGACGATCGAGAAGGAATACCTGCGACGGTCCATTCTTCTCTCTCGATTCTGATCTCAGCCCGTTCCCTACACCCCCGATTTTGCTTGTACAGATCAGAGACGAGAAATTGACGAAAGAAAAGAGGGTTTGAAGAGGACGATGGCAGCTCCTCGATTCAACTTGATAACTGATCTCGAATTACCTTTACGGGCATTATTTGAGGCAATCTCGACACTAATGGCGTCACTCCATGAGTTGAGCAAGGTTAACAAGGGAGCTGTTGTGGACGACTCTATCAAAGCGTTATCTCGAGCTTTGACGTCAGCACATAGATCCACGACTCTAACCTTTCAGCATGCCGGAAAATCCTATTGGCACAAACCACATGCCGACACGGGACAGCATAGTCGTGCGGAGATTGTCCAAACAAAGCTTGCAGAACTCAAAAGAGCGTCGTCTCCATCTGACCCTCTGTGCTTCAAGTGCGGTGACCGGGGACACTTAGCGGCGCAGTGTTACAACGCGACACTGTGCTTTCTTTGCAATTGCCATGGCCACCGATCCTCTCAGTGTCGTGCAATCACCTCTCTCGAGCTCTCCAAATCTGGTCCACTGCTCTCAGAAATTCCAATCGGTAATTCTCCAGAGATTCCAATCCATACTCCACAACTCCTTGATACTGGTTACGAGTCACGCCACCATTTCATACCCACTGGATCTAAGGTATCGACTATGCCTTCACTCAAGAGGATGGAGACGGAGTTAGCAGAATTGAAACACGAAATGGCATTGATGGAAAAGAAACGATCTGAACTGGAGATGGCCATGGCAGGTATGAATGCTCACATTCATCCAAGTCAATCCAATTTGGAAGTGAATGAGGTTGCTAACACAGCACAACAGAGCAGTGTGATACAGATTGAGGATGAGAACATAAAGGAGGTGCATGCAACAGCAATTGCACAGAAGGCAATTATAAGTCCTAAGAAAATTTTAGATCGTGACATAAATGAAGTTGGAGGGGGATTCAAAGGGGTTGCATCAGTAAAGGTAAAAATGGTGGAGATACAACAAACAAAAGAGGGTATTGAAGCTGCAAGGAAGAAAACAGCTAGTGTACCGAATGATAAAGGGGACTTAGAAGGGGTTGATCAAGTAAAGATGCAGCTGATGGAGGAGATGCAAGCAACAAAAACTGGTTTACATGCGCATCAAGGGGTTGCCGAGGAGGCCAGGATATGTCCTGAGTGGTCCTTCTTTACTCTTCAAGGAAGACGAAAAGGTGGTTATTTGCGTCCATGGAAGCATAAGAGCCTAAGGGTGCTAGGACTATCTGTGCCAAAGAAAGAAAATCTTACACATGAAACTGAAAATGAACAGATCTAAGGAAGTAGTTTGCGTCTGAGGAAGAGTGGGCCGGGGACGAAGGGTGAGAGGATTATTTGCATAGTTCAGCGGATTCGGAGATGATGAGGTTATCCAAGTATAGAGTGTTAGAAAATTGGTTGTTTCAATTACTGATTTTACACTTTGTTTTATTTCTCTTAATAATAGTTTAGAGTTTACTGGTATAGAGGTATACCAGTTGTAATAAGGGTTGGAGTTTTTTTACTTCATTTTTGTAAATTTAACAGTTTCGAAATGAAAAGGACCTTGCAGCCTTTTTATCAAAAAAAATATGCAATTGAAGCAACGGACAAACATTTTTCCAATTTATTTGAACATAATTGGATCTTGAGGATAAATTTTGTAATTTTAATAATCACTTGGGGAAACTCTGTCTCAAAAATTTATATTTATGTAAAAAACTATTTCCTTTCTAGTAACTTCGGTTCTCTACAACAGTTCCAGATCTTGGGACATTTAATTTCCGAGAATCAAGTGGGCTGAATTAAAAGATGCCCCACCTTCAATTTCATAGCCTCTACATAGCCTAAAGATACTTGAGCCAGTTAAGCCCAGATAGGTCTCAAGGTTTATGTCGGCCCAAAGATTACGAGAAGGAATGAAGCATTGTTTCCTATTTGTTCTATTATGAGTGTTTATTACTTATTTTCTCTGATTACATCTGTTATAGCACTTGAGCATTCCAAACAAATGCACAAAGATTTAAAAAAAATTCTCTCAAACAAGTGGAATCTAGCAGTTTTTTTGTAGCTAAGGCAGCTTTGATATATGGGATAAGCTATGTTTATAATAAGGTTATTTGACAGTTGTGATTATTTATGTAAATACTTATTACAATTAAAAAAAATAGAAAATTAATATATCCTCTTTTGTTAGATAGACTATATATATTTGACGTACTCAAAACCTATTAATCCATCAAGCGATTTGCACAATTAACAGTTTAATATTGTCGATATTAATTGGTGACCAAGCAATTCTTAAGTTTCTCCAACTTATGTAATATATCTAAATGACACAAAGAACACATCTGCAATTCTACTTTTTTTTTTTTATGAATTTTGATGTTAGTTGGCACCTATGTTGCACGGATATGGGTACGGGTATCGTATCGGATACGATACGGATACAGCGATACGGTAATTTTCAAAAATCAAGGATACAATACGTTTATTATATATATATTTTTTTATTATTTTAATTATATTTATATGAATCAAATTGAGCAAAAGAATACTACAGCGAAATATATGTTAAATATGATAAGTACTCTATTATAATAACAACATTACATTGGTATAGTGGTAGGGGCTATGGTTGTTATGCCTAACTTCCCAAGTTCGAGTCACGGCAGTAGCAAAAAAAGGGTTAATTTTGGCGCGGTCCACGGTGGACCACGCGGTGCATGTGATTTTGGCGCGGTGCACGGTGGACCGCGCGGTATCCAGGAGCGTATCTGGCCGTATCGGAGCGAGTCAAAGTGTATCGGCCGAGTAAGGATACGCCACGTAGGCGGATACGCCAGTTGGCGTATCGGATACGTATCAGTGACGTATCGGTATCTGATACGTGTCCGATACCGATACGTCGCTTGTTTAGACGTATCCGTGCAACATAGGTTGGCACTAATGTTAGACAAAGTTTGATTGTCAATAAATACCACCTTCAAATAGATGTCAGTGGTTATGACTTTTGATGATTGGGCTATGAAGAGAAATTTACTTTCTGTTCTCTTCTCTTTTCTCTCATTTTGACACCTTTAAATATAAATTGGGATTTATTAACAGTATATTAAGTTGGCCATACATTTTAAATTAAACTAAAAAAATTATTAATAGAAACCAGAATAGGCATGATAGAAATAGGTTGGTTGTATATCAAATCTAATGCAAATTTATTATAATTTGAAATTTCTTTATAGTTCGTTAAAAATAACAATTGTAATTAAGTCAAGTTATAGGCATCCTAGCAGTAGGTTAGTTGTATATAAATCTAATGCAAATTCAATATAATGTAGATTACATTACTTTCTATTAAATATAGTAATTATAATTTTAAGTCACTTAGTAAACAATATAACTTGCATTATGTTTCATTATTTTTCATGCATATAATGTAGTTTAAGTACAGATCACATTTCAAATGTCAAATTTCAGAATTACAAATTAATATTTAATGATTTTTAAGATTATTAAACAAATATATTGTCAACAAAAGACGGTCCTATACATAATATATACGCAAAACTTATGCCTACGATACCACAATTTCTCACAATCACTTGTTCTTTCACATAAGAATTTAGAGGCTTTCTTCTTCAAGTAGCACCAACTTTACATGAAGGATAAGTTAGAAAAAACATACACAAGCATAAAGGGGGGCAAAGTTTCCTCCAAAGGCGCCACAAATAAAGAGGCCCAAGAAAGAAAGCAAAAGAAGTTTGCGTGGTGCCTAAAAGTAGTTTTGGGCTAAAATCAGATTCTTCCCCATGTGTGTATCTACCTCGTGTAGGCATTATTTTGTGGCTAAAATAACCCATATAAGCGGATTGATGGCCGACAATTTTATTAATATCCAATTAAATATAAAATTAATTATATCCAGCTTAGTTGAGTTTTTTAAAAAAATGACCAAATTAGCCGAAAAATGACCGGTTGGGATTTAAATTAAGACCGGCCATTACTTCTTTTGTGGCTAAAATAACCCATATATTTTTTGGCCGGTTTGGACATTTTTAGAAAAACTCAGCTAAGCTGGGTATAATTAATTTTGAATATTAATAAAAATGTCGGGATTGATGGTTTTGATCCAAATAGTTCAATGTGGACACCCAAAAAATGCCTAAAAAAGCAGTCTATTTTTTTCTGAAGTAGAAAAAAAATATGGCAGAGAATCAATTTTCTTTTTCCTGCCAGCGTTGTTTTTTTGTAATATTACAAATATAATTTGTCTATTTATGCTCTGATACATTTTCAGTGCTGTGAATTCGAAGGTGTTGCAGACTATATAATTTAATAGCTACCATTAGTCATTATTGGACAGGTCGGGTCACACCCCGCGTCTCTGATTCTACCACTTCGTGGCTACCAGTGGATACAGCTATACTCCCTCTCTCCTCTTGGCATCCGGATGATGATGCGGCTGATGATGTGGCCTCCACCGAGGTGTTGGCGCTCAGGGACTAGATGCGGCTCTCTGATGATTATAGATAGAAGACTTTGTGGCATTTCCAGTTTTGTGTTTAGCTATAGCCCCATTGAGTGGCTTACTTTCCTTGTCATATGCACTTGTTTGTTTGTTTTGTGGTTCCCTTTGTGGGGACTTTATGTTTTTGCATGCGTATTGTTGGTGCTAGAGAGATAAAACAAACGTTATGCTGCCGGTTGTAACTTAAGTTTCTTCAATGAAATGGGCTTCGGCCTTTTAATCAAAAAATAGCTACCATTAGTTGTATAAGATGTGGGGAAAAAGCTAGGTCTTTAGAATCATTAAATCATTGCAAGCACGAAGCGTAGAAAAAGGAAAGAATACTAGGACGCATGCACCTTGCTTAATTTTGTTATGTACGTGTAAGACATACCAACTTTACGATTTCTTTTTTATCAAACACTTTACGCTTTCTGAAATATTAGATTCGGAAAAAAAAAGGATTTTTTCCATTAAAGAAAAACTAAATTAACAGTCATAGATTATAATAAATTTATATTTTTTCTGTAATTTATAGGCTCAATCTAAAATTACCACGACTTCAATCTATTCAAATTGGATGGACTTGTCTTTTTCGTAAAGATGAGACAATATATATTAAAAATAGAATTAGCTTGTTCTAAAACTTCAAACTAAGCATAAATACATTCAAAAGTTTTCAATCATTCTACACTGAGATTTTCGATGATTAATAAATTTACAAGGGCTGCTATGCAAAAGTATTGAATACGTTATGTCCATCGAGAGCATAACCTACATAGTTTGCACGCTACAGTGATTAATAAAAGTTCAATTAAAAATTAATGATTTTGATTTCTATTAAACTAATAATAAAAGGAGGGTATAAATGCCTTCGTGTATTTATTAAGCCTCTATTTTTATAACTACAATAGCTTAATTTAAATTTTAAATGTTAAAATAAAAATATTAGATATAATCTATATCATTTTCTCTATGTAGATGTAAAGTGTCATGATATATCGATTTTGTTTTGATTAGTATCAAGAGATTGCAAAAATTTATTGATGTGGATGAATTTTGGACATTTATTTTTCAAATTATTAATTCATATAAAATAAAAATCAATTATTAAACGAATATAGATCACATCAAAAGATTTTATTTTGACATATAAATTTTATAATATTTGTTATTAAAAAAATTTATAATTTTACAAAAAGAAAATATATCATTTATCATCCTATTATAGTCTATTGAATGATAATTAAAACTAAAAAAGAGAAATGTGGTGGTGAACAAATTTGGTTGTCAAAGTGCGGTAGCTATTGGACAAAAGCCGATCCAGTCATAAAGAGATGAGAAAAGAGATGATAGAGTATTTAAGAGTAGAGATAAGTATGATTAATTAATTATATAGTTTATATGATTTAGAATAAATGAGTTTAAATCTGAGTAGAAGGATTATTTGATTCATTATAATATATTTTTTATTAATGAAATTATTAGTAGACATTTAATTTTAAAAAAAGAATGTGTCCTACATGATTGATTGATATCATGTATAGATCTTAAGGTAAATCAAAATCACTTTTTATGGGGCATCAATTTTAGATAGGAATGTGATGGAATTAATGGGTTTTGTAAATATTTGAACCTGACCTAATTATATTTCGAAATTTTTCATGCTTTCTGTTATACGTACGAGTGGATCAAGTCGACCCACCCGTAAATCCATCCAACTCATTCAATTTTTTACATACGAATTGTGGGGTTATACGGGTTAGTTACGATTGAGCTTTCTAAGATATGCTTTATGTTATCTTAGTTTTATATTTAATATAACTTTCATAACATTGCAGAAAATAATTAGTTTTTGATTTAGTAGCAAATACACATGGTATCTCATATGAGAGGTTATGAATTTGAAACCTAAATGAAAGAAATCTTTTGTTTTTGTTGTAATAACAACAACAATCAAATCTTAAGTCTCAAACAAGTTGGGATAAGCTAAAAAAATAAAAGTCAATCGTAATCACAAAGTCTTTATTGTAATAACAGAGAAAAAAACATTGCAGAAAAAATAGATAAAAGATAGATAAGGTAAAGATAAAGATAATTGAGCATTAAAAATGAATGATGGATTAAAATTAAATATCCATTTGATGACAATTCTAATTTGATTTTTCATTCAATTGTAAATATTAACAGATAAAATCCATAAAGTAAAGTAAATACATGATAATAATTTCATTGCAATAATTAAAAATCAACGCCGAAATATTTAGAGATGCAAACTTTGTGGCCATTTAGAATTTTGATGATTAAATTTGCAGAAATATTTAGATTCACTAATTAATAGGAAAGTTTCTTGTTGAAAATATAGAATCATATAGAATCGAAAGAATTGTTTAAAAGTGTCAACAATAATGACATTCTGTCAATGATGAATTTTCTTATATAAGTTATTCATTTAATTTATTTTACTAAACCGAGATATAATATCCAAGACATTTATATTGTAGTATGGAGTGAGGCGGTGGTAATCTGCTTATTACGGATTTATTCTTGCTATGAATTTATATTGTATGTTCAAAGTTTAAACAGTTAATCTAAATCATTAAATATGATATCTATATAAAAAAGTATTTACAGACCAAAATTTATATTTTATTTATTTATTTTTAGATAGATAAAATATCACTGTTTTTGGATGGTCCACAGACTAGAATTATCAAATGAAGTGATTTTCTATCTTTTTAAACAATAGTAAAACATATCATAAATATTGTAAAATTTGGTATGCAATTACATTTTCATATGAAAGTCACGTTAAACCGTTTAGATTGATTGTCTGGACTTGAATGAAGACATGAGTCTAAAATGCAGACTGTTGTGTAATATGCACCATATCCTCACTCTTGTAATATTTTTTTTAGGAAAAGCCCATAGGCGCTCATTCTGGTAATATGATATACATATGGGTTTGGTTAAGAATAGTATTAAAAATGACAAATTATAATCTAATCCGAAATAACAAATTAGTCAAAATTAAAATCAAGATACGATGACATCACAATTAATCCAGTAAAAATCGAATTGCATTGAACGGGTCGATTGAATTGGACATGTTAACATTTTACTTGTACAGCTTCAGGCCATGTTCGGTGACAGTAGTTCTCATAAGTTTTGTTGGATAAATAATTTTCTTGATATATTTACCTATGAATCGTTCGAAAGTTTGATTATAAATTTATAATACTCATTTTAAAAACCTCAAGGACTTATTTCCTACATGCTTCTTTGTTGCTTGTGGGAAAATACAATCTATTTCAAGCTCTGTTTTTTTCCTCATAAACTGAAGCTCACAACATTTTTTTTTTCTCTTTCTTTCAAAGTTTCGTTTAATTGCAACAGTACAATAAATTATTAATATGATTTTTTTTCTTCAAAGTGCAGCTAATCATATAAATATTTCTATTTTTTTCTTCTTTCAAAGTTTCCTTAATCATAGCCACTAATTATTAATTAATACCTATATAAAATTTATTCGGACTACTATTACTAAATAAGTACAATTAAATAAACACAATTTAATAATATAATAATGTCAAACACAATGTTGATTTTATGAATCTGAGACAGAGAGATTGAATGAAGGAAAAATGAATATATCATTCTGAATTATATCTTGTACAGTGAGCTCCTTATATAATTTGGAGGAAAGAAAATTATAACTATTGCCTACCTATACATAACGGTAACTTGCTAAAAATAGTACTAGGATTGAGTTGCTTTTTATTCCCTAATTAGTAACTCTCTTATTTACTACTAAACCCAATGAAGACTAATCCCTAACGGGTCTGAGGGTTATCGGATCCTAAATTCTTTATTTTCTCAACACACAACTTAATAATACGAGAAATTAATTAAACAAGCATAATTAACTAGCATTATATATTCTACAAAAAAAATTAATAGTAAAAAGAAAAAAATTCCAACTTCCTAACAAATTTTTCATGTATTTGTCTAACACCTATATTCTTAATTTTTCTTTGGATTAAAAGACCTTCAAAATTCACAGACTGATATCCCCATTCCCATATTAAAAAAAAATTCATTCCCACAAAAATTCCAGTTGTCGAACAGCCCTAAGCTGCTAGCAGGATTCCCTCGGCTATTCGTCTAAACCACACAAATAGACTAATCATGAAATTAGCACGACATCCGTGCCCTCTACAAAAAGAAAACCAGTGGTTAGTTGCCAGGGATTCTGCACAAAAGGTCCTTAAAACTACCCTAATTAAACAAAAGAAAAGAGAAGGCACAAAAAGAAGGCCGTTTGAGTTAAAGAAGGGTTGCCTTTGTGTCCCGGCAACGGAAAAATTTATTTCAACTCAAAAAAAAAAGTTAAAGAAGGGTAATACAAAGGTGCCGCTAGAACTCTGACCTCTGACACCGAGGGAAGTAGCAGATTTTGGATATGCACTTTAATTACAGTGAATTCAGTGGAATGTTCATATAATTAGGGAAAGAATTGATTATGGCAAACTCTTTTTGTCTTATGAGAATCCTATGCTTGCTGCCCCCAACGTGACCTCTTTTTGTATTAAAGCGGGGCTATGTTCTTCTTTGGTAGAAATGATTAATTAAATATCCACAATGAACTCAAAGTTGGAAGATAAACCCCTATTATTCTTAGTGCTTCTTAGGAGACATGATCTTAATAAGATAATCATTTGAAGAAAAAATGATTTTAATAATTAATAATATTTTCTGGACTTCACTAATAAATTGGACCAATATGTACTCATTGGAAAGCTGATATATGATTATTTCAAGATTGTAAGTTTGTAACATTATGGCTTGGGAATTTTGTAATGTTACAAACTTACAATCTTGAAATAATCATATATAAGCTTTCCAATGAGTATGTAATCAGTAAATTGGAGGTCTTGTAGGAGCATGTAATCAGTAGAAAATAATGGTGTTTAGTAATATTTTATAATATGATTTGCACTTGCAGACGACTGAGAACTATATAGTGCATAATTAAGTGGTACGTACATATGAAATGGGTAAATAGTAAGATATGCAGATATATTTTTTTTATAAAACAAAAGCTTCAGCTCTTGTTAATAAAATAGAATTTTAAGAGAGAACTTCAATAAAAAAAAAATGCGCAAATATATTATCACAATCTTAAATCTACTAAATGATAGTGTTAGATCTTCAATTTTATACGTCTAATTAAATTAAAGTTATTTAAAACTATAGTTTTAATTAAATACACGGCATATAATTCTATCGTGTAGTCTTCTGTAATATAAATATATGAGGACCACATAAGCAATAAACATATTGCATCTTAATACACTAATTGTTAGTATTAGTATTTGCAAAGAAAAATCATGGGAGAACAGAAACCTTCTCTTAGAAAAAGGGGTTTTTTTTTTACTTGAAAAGGCTGAGCTTAATTTTAGCTGTCATTCTACCTATAAATATACAACCAGAACTTTTTGTGCTTTTACTTTAGTTGCCAGGAGGAATTTATTCTTCGTTGGAGGAATAAATTGGTCCTTTTATTCCTGAGGGAATTTATTCTTTCATTCCAGAAAAAGGAAAAAAAAAAAAAGTTTTGCTTTATTCTCACATGGTGACATGCAATTAATTATGTAATCTTTACTTGCTTGGCATATGGATGACCTTTGCTAAACTTTTGCAAAAGGCAACAATACATATCCTCATCGAGTATGTTTCAGATTAATGAACCAGTATTTTGTTCTACAAATTATTTGTAGACAAATGTTTTTTTAGGGGCAAAAAAAAAAGGAAAAGAGATCAAAAAGGAACATGATTCATCGGTATTAAACTAAAACTATAAACTGCGGTATACATAAAAGATGTACAGATTGAATAATTATACCAATTCCTTTTTAAAATTATAAAGCCTACTTTACAAGTAGTTACCAATGTTGTGTATCTTGTGGGCATGCTATCCTATTGTGATAGCATAATTACCATTAATTGCGACTTTTTTAGTCTTTGAGTCATCACCAATCCCAAAAAAAAAAAAAATAGGATCAACGATTTTGTCATACAACTATGTTGTGGGACTTCTCATGAATTATTTCGAGAAACCAGAAACCAGTCACAGCGTGTAACAGGTCATCCAGTAACTGGTACACTCCTCTGTATCTGCTGTTTTCACACTTTACAAAACAGAGTCTTTAAGTTCTTTAATTTTGTATCTCTAATCTAAAATTGACAGACCGGATTCAGACCACCGATGCTTTTTAGGGGATTTTCAATATGAACTCGGAATGAACTGTTTCGTCCGTTTTAGATCAGAGTACGTATAGATTGGCATTGGATATGTATGGCCTACTTTACAAGACCAGAAAATCAGCAAATATAAAATTCAACTAAAACAGGCGTACACCTTGCAAATTTTATGAACCAAACGTCCAAACATATCTGTATATGTTTCTTACTTTTGCGTCGACCTATAAAGCTCCCGATCTAACATCCTGTATACTGGTGAAATCTGTGTAATGATCGATGGCCGGCCAAATACTAGCTCACTATCTTTGCCTGAGAATTGCTCACAGTTTCTATGTTGCTCAACAAGAACAAACATCAAGCCTTAGTTGGCTTGTTGGCCTGAATCATTTCTGAGCACCTCCCTTGCATTCTATGTATACACCCTGTCTGCACCTAAACTTTGATAGTGACAGTAAAAAGTTCCATCAATGCTCTTTGATAGTTTCAGTGGCGCGTTTAGCTCAACGCGAGAGACTTGGTTTTTGGACAATGAGTGTGATTCAATTTGTTCTAGTGCTTAATTATGTCTCAATTTAATTTTTTTTTTCCGCTGTTCATGCATTAGATGTGGGAGAATTTGTCAAACTTTTTACTTGTGTCGGTGTAGAAAAATTTTCATCGACATCTAGATGACTAGATAGCACTAACAAATGAGGACAATTTTGGATCACAGTATTGAAAGACTCGTCTATTTATCAAAAGGGTGGGTAACCTGTCATTTGGACAGGACTTCCATCCAAAGCGTTCCTAGGTCGCACGATCATATCAGATTAAAATTAAGTGAATTAATGCTAGCAGACGTCAAGCTATCTCCGTTAAGCAAAATAAGGAAATACTTCTCTCTCTGTTCTCCGAAATTTTTATTATACCATATTCCAAAAAAAAAAAAAAAAAAAACCATGATTTTGAGAGATTTCCAAGAACACCCAGGCCGCCAAGCCAATCAGCGGTTTCAAAAATGAGAGGCCGCCAAATACGCATGCGGACCCACCAAAAAATAAAAAAAACCTCAAAATTTGATTAAAGGAAAATAATAATTGTTTAATAATTTTCAAAAATAGAAAGAATAATTAATAATTAAAATATGCTAGAAAGAAAATTAAATAAAATAGATAAAAGATCTTATAATTTAGATGTACTAAAAGGACTCCGAAACATTTTTCGAGCAGAACTTTTTTCAGTTGTAAAAAAAAATTAAACTATTTCCTGGTGTGTTACTGGAAAAAAAATAAAAATATTTTGTATCTGAATTAATGATCCCAGTTCAAACGTCACTTCTAGTAAATATAGAAATTATTGTGTTCTTTCTATTTCTAAAAATTATTAAATAATTATTTATAAAAATCAAACAAATCTGATCAAAGTTTGACATTTTTTTAGTTTTGGACGGGTCCGCAGGAGCATTTGGCAGCTAGTTGTTTTTGGGACTGCAGATTGACTTGACATCGTGGATAGTTTTGGAAATCTCCCAAAATTAGAGTGTTTTGATTTTTTTTTTTTAATTATGGTATAAATAAAAATTTCGGCTTTATTCTAATTGAATCAAATCACTATCGGAGCAAACTATCGGACGTCAAGCTATCTCCGTTAAGCAAAATAAGGAAATTACTTATCTCTGTATTCTAGTTGAATCAAATCAACAGCAGACGTCAAACTATCTCTTTGCGTTGCCAATTTAATCTTTCTTTCTCTAATGTTTTACTTGTATTGTTAAGTTATTATCACTGAGAGCCTCTCGAGTCTCGTGCTTTCAACCTGACCTTTCTCAAATGCCAAAATACAACTCGGTGAACCATCTCTAGTCGAGACTTTGAACTCCTTTCTTATCCTGTAATAGAGAAAAGTCAATCTCAAATAGATGTTGCTGATGTTACTAGCTGATGACGCCAAAACATATATCGAAAATCACTATCTTTTTTTTCTGTAAAATGACGAAAAGCAAATGCAAAGTAGTTATTTTTCTGATTTATTTATGGCAAATGTGTTTTTGAGTCATTTTGGCAGGTTTTGGAGAAAGCTGTGTCTTTAGAGCAAAAAACATAGTAAAAATATCATATTTAGGTGATTTCTGAAAAGGACGTCAAAATAGGACATTACATGGAGCATGCAACACCTCACACGAAGTGCACAACATGCGAAATAATAAAAATACAAGATAATCTGCTAAGTCAGGAGACCCTGTAGCCAGGGGCGGAACCAAAATTTAAGTATAGGCGGTGCTAAACAATATCTTCATATTTTTTAATAAAAAAATGCATAACACAATATAACACGAGGAGGGATCCATTTACACTGGTTTTTTGTGACACCGGATTACACCCTACATTTTCAATGTACAAATAGTCAATCCAAACCGTTCAACATGATAGATATACTAAAATGTGTTTGTAGATCAAATTTTACATTTTTTTAATTTTTTTACTATTTATTAAGATGGGTACAAAAATTCAATGGAAAGATCTGTTTTCTATATAGGAACGGGCATTATTTTTTCTATATAGGATCGGGCATTATTTTTTCTATATAGGATCATGGCAGTTCCAGATGGGTACAAAAATTCAATATATAGAATCGAGCATTATTTTTTCTATATAGATATAACATTTTCAAATTGGAAGAATTTGTTTTCTTTTGTTCACTGCACAAACACAGAATTTGAAACGTCCAAATAAAATATGAAGTCCAGTCTGATGTGGCTTTGATTTTTAAAATTTACATTCAAGCCCTTTAAATTTGTTAGTATTATTGGGAGTGCTAATACATATAAAAGAGACAAATTAGTAAGAATTTTAGATACTTGATAATAAATTTTGAAAACTTGGGGTGGCTTAGCACCCCCCAGCTTGAACTATCATCTGCCCCTGCCTGCGGCCTCCTCCATGCCGCATGCAGCATACACAGAGGCTGCATGATCCATGGATTGTCCTAAATTAGGCTTTTCTGACAGGTTTTTCTAGAAGAACGCATTTTCCTGATGGGCCTTCTAAAGGAACATGCTTTTCTGAAGAGCTACGCTATTTTGGGACCATTCGTGATAAGTCATGGGCGGATCCCACGATCTCCACTACTCAACTACTCGTTTAGGAAGACTATAAATACTCCTCCTGTAATAGAATTTAGTGTGCGTGTTTAATTGTGTCAAGTCTAGAATTATAGACTAACAATCATCATTGTTAGGTTAGGTTAAAGAGATACTTAGAGAGAGAATGATAGCCATTAGAAGCTAAGCAAGAGAAGAATACGTCATCTAAGGAGACAGAGGTTCTTCCATCTTCAATTGGGTTGTAATTTATGTTCTCTTTATTTTATTCTTTTTATTTTTCCACGGCCATGAAAAGCTAAACTTCTCATCTCTAGAGTGAGGGTTGTACTTGAATTTTTAATTATGTTTTAGTATACGTTTATATTTTGTTTATGTTATGGTTTGAGTTTTCTTTTGCACTTTAAATTTTTTTTATTATATCGTTGTATACATAGTTCTGTCTACTATATGCCAATGATCTCCACATACCAATAAGTGTTAAGTCGTTACATCCTTGTATGAGAAGGATAATGCATGTAAGTACTACAAACACTTTGGCAAACAAGGCTTGGCAGCGGTTCAAAGACTAGGGTTAGAACCCAGTAGGCTCCATTGGCAGGATAGCGTAAATCGTACTTTAAACAACATTAGAAAGCACTTAGATTAAGTAGGGTCTTTGGGATATTTTAACTATGGGTAGTATAGGGAAAGAATATAATTGCGTAGTTAAAATACATTAGTCTTGGTAGCCCAAAAGCTGATCGCAAGATCGGAAAACCTTTCAAATCGCATAAACAAACATCCAGCACGCCCTGCGAGTAGTGACAGTGCCGCATACGGGGTAGTTGTGGGGCAATCCATGCCGCATGCTACAGTGACAGTGTCACATGCGATATAGAAAAACATCGAAACTTGTATTTTTGCATAATTAAAAATGACAGGAAACTGGAACCTTAGAGGCTCTCTATCTACTGTTTAACATTTACTAGCTATAATACCTTGATTGCATTTATCACCACCTCCTCAATTTCAAAAATCCGAGAACCTAGACTAGTAAAAATTGTTTTAAATCTAATACACTATCTTTGTGGATCGATACCCCAATCATACTACAAAGTAGAATCATACGCTTGTGATCTGAAAAATTAGAGTTTATAAATCTTTAAAAGTAGTAATAGCATTTTGGTCCATCACTAGCTAATCACGAAGAAGTATCTACTCAAGCTCCAAATCACAAGGTAAATTCTTCAACTTGTAGTAATTATGAAAACTATTCTCAGTTTCTGGTCCGATCTAATTCAGTGCCTCTCGGGTGCGCATTCTTTTATGCGGTGTTGACATGGTGTAGTCACACTCGCTCTACTGCTACGTTTGCATATTAAGATAAGAGAATAATCAGGCCCATTGACTTGCTAATCTGGCGCAAACTGAACATTTCGCAACTACTGGTTTTACTTTTCCTCTTCTCTTTAATTTTGAGCAGCTAGAGGTTTTACAAGTAGTGCAGTCTATAATATACTATTTTTGTGTAATAAGAATACCTATGCTGGAACATGTTTGTAATATGCTCTGATGTTTAATGAAATCACCTTAAGGCTTACAACAACAAAAAAAACTATTCTCAGAGTGTAGCCAAGTTGTTTGTAGTAATGCCTAAACCATTTTACATTGCATTGCTGTTAATTATAGCTAAAAATGATTGGACCAATTAAGTTTTGATTATTAATTGTTGAAGTTAACTTTAAATCTGGGTACCGAGAATGATCACCTTAGATGTGAAAAAAATTATCATCATGTAGCTGTGGTGCTTGTAGTAATGCCTAAACTAGTTTTGCATTGCATTAATGTTAATTCTTAGCTGAAAATATTAGGACCAATTAAGTTTTGATTATTAATTGTTGAATTTACTTCAAATCTGGGTACATAGACCATGATTACTTACTAGTTACTGTAAAGTGCTTGTAGTAACCCCATTTATATTTTACAGTAATATCATATTTCTTCTTTTGAATGAGTGTTCATAAATCCAGTATATGTTATTGACTTACTGTAAAATTGATGTAGGCAGCATCTATTTATGGATCTGCATTTGATACTCAGTACCGTACATGCGTTGTCTGATGTGAATGCTACACTAGGTAAAATACACCTCATACTAATATATTGGCCTTCATAGTATTCAATTGGACAAAATATTATCTTTTATAGGTACAAAAAGTTTGGAGATTACAAACATTAGAGCTGGAGATACATGAGAAGATGAAATAACTTCATGAACTTAAATAGCTTATTAATTAACACAAATATTTGATTCAATAATGATGTTAGAGTTTATTGTATTTGAAATAACTTTATGAAATTTTTGTGTGTTGGACTATCCTGTCACTGGTATTAGTTTTTTTTTTTTTTTTGTTTTTTTGAGATGAGGCCCGTAGACATGAATTCATTAGTAACATAAACTTTGGAATACATATCAGATCACAACAATATGTTAAAAACTTCTCTATACTAACAACTTCTCTAAACTACCTTGGAACTAAAAAACATATATAATACCAGCACATAGCAAATCATTTAAAAACATAATAAAATCTACCAAATTTCCTAAACTACCCTGAGACTACAAAAAAAACATGATACCAAGCTAACAACTGGTATTAGTCACTGTTATAGAAGTCACTGGTATTAGTTGGCACCATAGTTGGTACTAGTATTTTGCTTAGCTAAAAAAGTTGCAATTTATACTCTTCAGATTAAGTCTTGTATTAAAATGATTGATACCAGTTATGAACTTTTATACTTATATTGTATTAAAATGTTACTTAGCTAAAAATGTCACCGGTACTAGTTGGTACCCTGTGACTTCTCTTGTGTTGTTTGCGATTTAGTAGGCAAAAGTGAAATCTAATATGTTGTTAGCATTACAATTACGCAAGGGTAGGAAAGTAAATACGTGTTGTGTCGACCGTGCTGTGTCGTGACTAGTCACGTTGTGATTTGGGTCACGTGCCGCATTGTGTCGTAACCAAGTCAAATTATTACGAGCCGTGTCGTGACCAAATTTTGATGGATGGTCACGGCACGTTAGTCACGCCGTGACAACACGTGTCATGTCCAAATGTGGACCGGTCAGGTTTGTCGTGTTTGGTCAAGTTTAACTATTTTTTTTTGTAATTTGAGTTAGTTATTCAAAATTCAACATTCAATCAAGATCTAACAGTCGTAATCACACGTGACTCGTGTGACTACGTATCGTGCCGTGCTAATTTTCCGAAAGATTGTCACGTCACGCGAATGATAATGGCACAGAACACGTGAGTCATGACACGTGATTTGCAACAGTCGTGCCTTGCCGTGACGCGAGAAATTTTTATTCTTAATGTGATTTTGCTAATTAATAGTGATGAATTAGCGTTTGTGATTTCTAACGAGACAGGCGATAAAAGATTTTATCCATATAATTTTGATATTTCTGGAGCAATTTGATTTGAATTCAATCCGTGAGAAAAATAATTTATTTCTTTGACCAACAAAGAGAAAGGAGAAAGAAGTTGATTTCCTTATTTTGCTTAACGGAGAGAGCTTGACGTCTGTTAGCATTGCTTTACTCAATATCAATCCGATATGATCGTGCGGCCTCAGAACGCTTTGGATGGAAGTCCGGTCCAAATGCCTTCGGACAAGTTCCCAACCCTTATCAAAATAAGAAGTTTGAAATGCAATGTATATCATTACTATATATTGTTCTCAAAATACTGCAAGATTTGGATGCCAAAAATAAGGCATCGTACTAAACTGGATATTAATTTAATTAGGAAAAAGTAGAGTATGTCAATGCTGACCTTAATTTGGAGTCATAGGTCAAAGTCAACATTTTATCATTATACACAATAAACATTAATTACTTACGTTCAAACAAAATTTATTCTCTTAAATCAAACTTAACCTACAAGTTATTCCTCTTATTATTTCTCTTTCCCAAAAAAGTTACAAAGAGCAAAAGTTAATCGGATTTGTTTCATAATTTAGTCCAAATATCACACGAGAGCTCCAAAACAGTAGTACTGAAAGACAAAGTAGTCAAATAATTATCCCCTCATCTGCCATGGACTTGACCTCTATACATTCCCACCTCGTGTGGGGATCAATTCCCTCCGCCTCCACCACCACCTTGTCCTTCATCCGAGGCAACACCTCAAACAAAAGGTACTACAAAAAAAAAAAAAAAGGTACAACAAACAAAAAGCAACACATTTTATATATTCAAAGCAGAAAGCACACACTGTATGCTGTACGTAGCTAGCTCCCTCTCACCTTTCCCTTTTGCCCCTTTCAATTCCCTCCCTTTTCGTTTCAAAGTTAAATACTACTCCTCACCTTCATCAACCAACCGTTATACAACTAAGAGCATGGAGTTCTTGTCTCAAATGTGGTCTCTCTTAGGTCTCTTGACCATCCTCCAAAATGTTCTTCCTTCCCAACTTCTCTCTCTCCTCCACTCTCTCTGGCAATCTTTGCAAGATTCTCTCACCCCCTACTCGTACTTTGATGTGCCTGAATTTCTTGGTTCAGCATCAGTCGAGCCAAACGACCTATACAGACATGTCCATCTATACCTCCACCAATCCGTACTCTCCTCTCATTCTCTCCCTCCACCTCGTCTCACTGTCTCACTGCCACGATCCAACTCAGACCTTTCATCCACTTCTCCTTCCCTCTCCCTTTCGCCAAACCACTCACTTGATGACACGTTCAATGGGCACCGTCTAGTATGGAGCCACCATGCAGACACATTGCAAGACTCACTTGAGGAACGCCGTTCATTCTCACTCCGCTTGCCAAAGCGGCATGCTTCGACCTTGCTACCAGCTTACCTGGCACATCTCTCCACATCAGCTGACCAGCTGGAGCGATCCTCACGCACACGCCGACTCTATACTAACTCACAACGCAGTGGCGGTGCTTGGATGTCAGTTCCATTTCGCCACCCTGCTACATTTGATACATTGGCACTTGACCCATCAGTGAAGTCGCAGTTACTTACTGACCTATCTGCATTTGCCGATGGTAAAGAATTCTACCATTGCATCGGAAGGCCATGGAAGCGTGGTTACCTCATGCATGGCCCACCAGGCACCGGCAAGTCATCTCTCATTGCTGCCATGGCAAACCACTTAAGGTATGATGTATACGACCTAGAACTCACCCGTGTGGCAAGTAACTCAGAATTGCGTGAGCTTTTGATCCAAACTACTAACCGGTCACTCATTGTCATAGAGGATATTGACTGTTCCCTTGAGCTGACTGGTGATCGTCGCGGTCGCCAGATTGGCAAAGTTTCCAAAAATATAAATAAAAGGCTACGAGCGCATTCATTTGATGATGATTCAGACTTTGAAGATTGTAGCGGAAGGCAAGAAGGGCGTGTGACACTCTCGGGCTTGTTGAACTTCACTGATGGATTATGGTCATGCTGTGGGGAAGA
Source organism: Carex parvula (assembly GCA_025461045.1). NCBI lineage: Eukaryota > Viridiplantae > Streptophyta > Magnoliopsida > Poales > Cyperaceae > Carex > Carex parvula. The sequence continues at coordinate 137,564 of JAJGRW010000359.1, read as the reverse complement.
AAGGATCATAGTTTTCACTACAAATTATGCTGATGGCATAGACCCGGCACTACTACGAGCAGGGAGGATGGATGTCCATGTCAAACTACGCCATTGTGGGGCCCATGCGGTCAGGGAGCTGGTCAAGAGATACGTTGGAGTGAGAGAGCATCAATTGCTAGATAACGCTGAGAGGTATATACGAGCAGGAGCTGAGATGACCCCTGCAGAAGTAGGTGAAGTGTTGTTGAGAAATAGAGAGGCGCCTGAGACAGCAGTGAGAGAGCTGGTAGCTGAGTTACAGCAAAGAGCAGGTGGCAGTGGTGAAGAGGAGGATGATGGGTGGGAGGAGTCGGGTGCTGAGAGCTCAGAGGGTTCATCAGAGAAGAAGGGGAGGAAGGGAAAGGCTGGATCAAAATGGGAGGGGAAGGTTAGGCTTCTGGGGAGGCTTAAGAGTTTGACCAAGTCTGACTCTGGAAGGAGAGGGGTTTAGTCTTACTTGGATGTATTAGTTGATTTAATTTTCGGTATTTTTTTTAATTCTGTTTTTTTGCTTTAGTTTTCAATTTTTTCTAGTTAAGCATTTTGCCACCACTCAGTTTATGTAGTTCTGCATCAGTCTTTCGGCTGAATTCTGTAAGTATTTATTGTCACAACTGTTTTTGTTTCAAGATCATCTCGACCAAGTGCTGCTAATTCGTTGCTTAGTTCCCCTCATATTGTACTCTTTATCTTGTTAATATAGACCTATCAGTCTTGTTAATTGTAGTTTTAAGATACTTTCTAAACTACTCACCTTAAGATTAGATCATATTATAGATAGGCTCATTGACTCATCACAGGCAGCATTCATTCATGGTAGATTTATTCTAGATAATGTAGTGCTTAGTCAAGAGGTGATACATCACTCTCAATGTTTAGCTACACCTGGGGTTGTTATTAAAATAGACTTTGAGAAAGCCTATGATAAAATTAATTGGCAATACTTCTTAGAAATACTTCAGAGTAGAAACTTTGGATTGAAATGGGTACATTGGATACACACTTGGCTTACTAGTTCCCAATCTTGCATTAACATTAATGGGCACCTTACTCCGTATTTCAAATGTCGAAGAGGTGTTAGACAGGGTGACCCATTGTCCCCATTCCTATATATCCTAGCAGCTGATACGCTAAGTAAGATGTTCAATAGAGGTAGAACTCTTGACTACATTCAAGGGTTAGGCCCTCCTTGTCATCAACATAAAGCTGTGACTAATTGTCACTATGCTGATGATACAATCATCTTTGCCAAAGCAGATTCTCAAAACATTGAACGTGTTTGGTGGACAATGATGGGTTTTGAAGCCCTCTCTGGAATAAAAATGAACTTTGCTAAAACTGAAATGTATCCCTTGAATATTTCTCTAGACTTTGCCCAACTTTTGGCTCAACAATTTGGTTGTAAACTTGGCTCTTTTCCTTTTAAATACTTAGGCCTTCCACTCTCAAACTCTAAACTTCGGGTTAAAAACTGGGATTTTTTACTTTATAAAGTAGAAAGAAAACTTCAAACTTGGAAAAGCAGACTTTTATCTCTATGTGGTAGACTAACCCTACTAAATTCTGCCTTATCTTCTATTGCCTTATATGCTCTCTCTATTTTCCAATTGCCTAAAACGGTTCTCCAGAGAATGGACAAAGCTAGACGAAAATTTCTTTGGCAAGGTTATGGCCTTCATGCTCATAAATATCACCTTGTTAATTGGGCTCAGGTTTGTCTCCCCAAAAAGCAAGATGGTTTAGGGGTTTTAGATTTAGGTTTAATGAACACAGCCTTATTGGGGAAATGGAGATGGAAATTTAAAGACCCTTGCTATTTTGGTCTATGGAAAGCAGCCATTACACTCAACTATTTCTCAGACCACCCTCTTCCATCCTTTTCTCCTTTCTGGCATGCTGTTACTTCCAACTCCTCTATTTATGATCGGGGCATTAAATACCATGCAGGCCCCTCCAGTCCTGTACAATTCTGGAATGATATTTGGATGGGGGATTGTTCTTTGGCCTCTCTTTACCCTTTCCTGTTTGCAATTTGTAGCACTCCTACTATATCTTTGCCTGAGGTCATTGCATCGCAAGGACATAGTATTCAATTCTTTCGAACTCTCACAGGGGTACTAAAATATGAATGGTTAGAGGTGTTAAACATCATCTCCACTTTTGCAACGGCCCCTTCCCAGGAACATATCACATGGTTATAGGACTCCACAGGGAAGTTCTCTGTTAAATCCTTATATCATTTTCTCAGTTTTGGGGGCTGTACTGAATTGTATGCATTGGAATGGTGGCAACTGCCAGTACCCCCAAAAATTAGGGTTTTCATGTGGTTGGTTCAACATAACAAAATTCTGACCAAAGATAATTTAGCTCTAAAAGGTTGGATTGGAGACCTCACATGCCACTTTTGCTCAGAACCAGAATCTGTTAATCATTTGTTTTTTGAATGCTCCAAAGCTCGACAAGTTCTCTTCTGGCTTGGAGATTGTCAACACTTTCTTCATGAATGGGCTTCCTTCCAGGAAGTACTCTACTTTGGATTTGCTCTGCCATTAAAATCAAAACAGTGTTTTCTGGTATCCATTAGTGCCTTTGCATGGACTATCTGGACTCTCCGAAATAACATTTGCTTTAATCATTCTTCATCTGATTTTGTTCGATCCATAGTGCATAACATTGTTCACCTCGTTCTTTATTGGACAGGGGAGCTGCAGAGCCTCATGCTACGGAAGAGAATGCTTGGCTCCCGAAGTCCTTGGAGGAAATGCCGTTGCAAGAGTTACAACCTACCACTGAGCGTCAGATAGTTTCCCGCTCTCTTTGAAATCTGTTTTAATATACTTTAGTAGGCAGCTGGTCTGATCTATCGCTCTATATTGGTAGCTTTTTGTTGTGCCGACTTATGGCCTTATATCTCTCTTTGTTTTTGTGGTTGCTTTTGGTATACTTTTGGTTATTTTGTAACTTACTTGGTTTCTATATGAAACGGGCCTAGAGCCTTATTTTCAAAAAATATTGTACTCTTTATTGATTGTAGCTTGACTTGCAATTTTCCCCAAATTTCAAACTTTCCCAACTGAAATTTCTAACTTCTCTGGCAACTGAAACAGTACAGAAAACTGGCATGAACAAGTTAGACCATTTTAGCAGGTTAAATAGTTTTTATCACCTCTCCTTTTTCAAGCTCTTTGGAACTAATTTCCCATGTGATCATATGGATGAGGCCTTTAGTTTTACAAAATTTCCGGCCTAACAAAATGTTACATGGAAACCACAATTGTTGCAACAAGTCGCACAACGAATCGACAAGAATTAGCCAGATTTGCCAACAATAATTGAATGTGTTAACTATGCCAGAGTACCAAGTTTCGCAATAAAACAGTACGGATGTTAAGGTTATACCTTTTATCATACACATGTTACACTAGAGTACTGATTGCAGAGTACTAGAATGCTACACCACTACTGCTACATGACTGCACCAGTACATATCGAAATAGTAGGGATAGTCTTTCATTTTTTTTTTTTTTTTTGCTTGTCTTGCAATCTTTTGGGATAATGAATGAATCAGAACAAGCCAAGGGCAGTGCAGTTAGATCCTGTACAGAACAATCCAGATTTGGTAGTACCAAGATCACAAATTAAGAATGTACAACCCATCTCTGCATTGCAGAGCTTAATTAAAAGCTACTTTGGTCAAGAATAACTCAGGCTCATTTGGAAAGCAAAGTACTAAGAAAAATCAAGATAGATTTTCATCAAAAAGAACTCCAAAAGAAAGGACTGAAATTCTTCTCACTGATTGTTCTTCTCAAAGTAACAAAATCAAGGAGAGATAGTAAGGCTGCTGCCTGCTTAGTGGTGCTGCCACTGGCAAATATTACAAAGTATATATTACTCATTCACATTTCCATCTAACGCCAACTCCTCATTCACCAATCCATACAGGACTCAGTCAACTGGGAAATTAAAAAATGTCATTTCAATTAGTTCACATAATTTTGGGAAGACGTTAACTCATGCGTGTATGAACAATTTCAAATTTAAAAGCAGCAAAAGTACATTAAATAATGCCAGTCTTGTTACAGATACCATGACATATATATGAGTAATTACCATTTACCAAATATATCTTCAATATTTAGTCAACCACCAACAACTAACCCTTCTCTAAAGAGTTTGAGACTTCCATATATGTACTCTAATTAATCATTTCCCCTATCAAGCATAACTGGTATCCGGCACATAGGTGTCCCTCAAAATGCCTCTAACAGATGTTACAGATCACTTGAGGAATCAGTAAGTGTCCCTCGCAGAATACATAATGCAACACATGGCAAAACAAACTAACATTTTAGAAGGATCTACCTAAATAAAATAAAAAATGTTAGACACAAATTCAACTGACGAAAGAGAGAGAGACCACCTTAGATATCCATCCCTTCAAAATTGAGTAGAACTCCTGGGAAAGGGAGGCAGCCGCAACATAGCTTGCTCCGTGACTATTGGATCCGACCTCGATATCTAACTCCAACAAAAACAAAATACAAAAAAATTCATAACCTCAAAATTCAAATAACTAAATCCTGAAATAAAACGATACAGATTGATAAACCGACGCACAGGATCTCGAAGGGTAGGTTTGGTGTCATCCTTGGCCGGCCTGAAGGCGGGCTTCAGCTTCGGTTCAGCGGCAGAGGCGGAGGAGGGAGGCAGCGGTGGATCGGCGGCTCCATTTGTCGCCACGTGGATGGTACTACCGGGCTTGACACTCCCGTCCGCCATTCTCTTCCGATCGATCGGGAAATTAGCGTCGCTCATAATTTCCGTTATTTTACCGCTGGTAAACCGAACCGGCCCACGGACTAGCAGTGAACCACTCGGTTACAAACTTACAATGGATAGTGGTTACTCATTTACTAAGCTTGGTAAAGGGCCTAAGGCGGTTTGTTTTTGTATGGGCTGGGTGCACTAGCTATTATTATCTGGGCTTCATTGAGAATGGGTTCGGCCCATCAAACACCTGATCTAGTGATTTCGCTCCAAAGAAGATATCTTGCTCTTCTCTGAGAAGTGATAGAAAACCTCGACCTCAAAATGTCTTCCCCAGGCAGCAACAAGAGAGAGAGAGAGACTCGGAGAAGAGAGAGATGGGCAGCTTCTGCCATTTGTTCCAGTCGTCTCGCCTTCCTCCTGTTTTTTCTTTGCCTACGTCTCGTAGGAGAACGGGCTCCAGGGATTTGAAAGGTTAGTTGGCTGTTTAGCTTCTGTTTTTTCCTCGTATTATTTACACTTTCTTCTATATACTTGAAACTGCATCCGTAGTTTTACGGTGTAGCCGTGCTTCCTTGTTTGAAAGCACGAAGTATTGCTCCCATTGAACTGTGCTTCTCTTCACGGGTACCAGCCATTTCTTTTGATATATAAAACCAGTTTGTTGAGTAGGTATGATGGCTTTGTTACATGTCCAGGACAATACTCTTTAGATAATATACTGATTTTTTTTCTTAAACTGTATATCAGAGTCTTTTTGAACGCCTGAACACTCAATTTTAACTTTAATACATAAACCACCAATTAGCCACACAACAAAACCAAAAATGACATGAAGTAAACAAATTAAATAGTTAGATAAGTAAATTTCACAGGATTCTCTGAATGACTCTGATACTTCTTCATCGGCATTCATATTTCTAATTGCCTTTAATTCTTCTTTTTTATTGCAGTGCTAGCATGTTCCAATCCGACCTCGTCTTCTATGAGCCCTGAATCTTTTGATTCTGAAAATGGCCTGCCAGAGCATGGAAATAGCGAGTCTTCGTACCAATTTTCAGACCACAAGGTTGCTTACGCAAAATTTATATCCTTTTTTATCCATTTGTGTTTACGATAGCAGATAGCAAAATTGATCCATTTGGGTACACAAATTGTCAACCCTTATTTCATACTGTTGCTTAGATAATTATTCTGATAATAAGAACTTGTTTAGTGCACTGGATTTTAATATCTTAGTTGTCCTTCTCAGTTGCTGGTCTTGTGAATTTGTGATCCTTTATTGCTTTTTGACTTTTTGAAATGTGAAGATTTCTGCCCTCGCAGCAATTAAATATTCCTGGTCATGAAGAGTAATTTCTGTTGTACCTTACTATTCTCTGGTATTGGTATAAACTGACGGTTTATATTTCTTGGGACGTGCTTTTTGTCAATCAGAGATTCAAATATGTGTTCTATATTCCTCTCTTCTTCCGACTCCTCATCTCTACATTTTGTTGTGCAGAGTGGAGAATTAATTCCTTCAAGACGCAAGTGTATTGCATGTCTGTGTGCATCAATTGCCTCAGTAAATCTCTCTTCTATTGATGCACCTAAGAGCTTAGCAGAAGGAAAAGCACCATTAGCAAAAGAAAAGGCTGTCTGTGCAAACTGTCACGGAAGTGGTGCCATAATATGTGAGATAGTCCATATTTATTTGTTCATAATTGCAATTATTTGAAGAAGTTTTATGTGATAAGGTATGTGCCTCTGATTTCAGGTGACATGTGTGGTGGAACGGGCAAGTGGAAAGCTCTTAATAGGAAGCGAGCTAAAGATGTCTATGAATTCACTGAATGTCCAAATTGCTATGGTAACATTTGCTTCTGTCTTTTCATAGTATATCTTTCTTATGTTTATTAAGATTTGTTTGTTATTACTGACCTATGTAGCTAAACAATAAGATAAAGGAGTCATTTTTTTTGTCTTTTATTAGGTCGGGGTAAGCTGGTGTGTCCAGTGTGTCTAGGAACTGGCTTGCCTAATAATAAAGGACTCCTTCGTAGGCCTGATGCACGCAAGTTACTTGACAAGATGTACAATGGCAAGTTGCTACCTGACTCCTAGCTAAAATCTCCCTATTTGTAGATCTTTTTCCCAGGTCTAGTTACAGTTTAAATAGGTTACAATATTCTTCAATGAAGGGCGTGCTCAATATTTTGGTGCGTTAGTGATCTAAAACTACTTATACTTTATGTTTCCATGAGATGCTTGTTCATATGGAATATGATAAATGGCGTGCTCTTGGTATTAGCAGTTTTCTCTGCCCAATTTTCATCAGCTCAGTACTCAATCAAAATTCCCGTGGGTTGAATTTTATTAATAGAAATGCAGTAATGTAAACTCCTGGTATTGTAAATTTCTTGAAGAGAAGAGTTATGATCAAGTACATTTGAGCATGGATACCATATAATTTGTCCAAGCACAAATTTGTTCCTCTTCTTCGACACAGCATTTTGTACTGTTAAATTGTGAGGGCGATATGAATATACGAGAATTCTGTATCTTGATTCTGAACGAACTCATGATAGAAAGGAATGAAATAGAGTATGAGAAACAGAAAGCAAGAGAAACACAATCCATCTTGATCGGAGGAAGAACATAAAAAGGGTTCATCAGTTGAAGAAAGCAGGTTATTTTGGGCTTAGGTACTACAGATTAGATGAGAAGATCCAAGAGCATACAGGAATTTTTCAATCAAAATGAGGGAAAAGAACAATCGTGAACAACAATTCATGTGATATGGTCATGGGGAAAGGCTAAAAGTATGACAACCGCAACAAACAACGAAACAATTTATCAAAATGATAAAAAATAAATTCAAATATGTTTTATAAATTTTAGACAAGGTTATACATCGAACCAGATGATCTAGAGATCATTGATTCCATAATGAAGTGTTAAATACTCAGTCAAAATCAAAATGAATCAAATTTAAGTAATCTAGAGACTATTGTTTCCTTAATCATTCAAATTTAAATAATCAGTCAAAATCAAAATGAATCAATTTTTATTCTCTATTTCTATAAAGAATTTGCCAAAAGTAGTTATTGCCATTATAAATAGCCAAGACACATCTGTACATTTCTTTTCTTGTTTTCAACAAATATTGAAAAAAAAAAAAAAATTCAATACATGATACATCTCATCCCTGCATCACAAAAAAATAGTACACAAATAGAATTCTTGTTATTTAATTTATTTTCAACATCAGTTGCCACTTGCCAGTAAAACATTTTTATTGCTATATGGAATAAAATTTCTTTGTTTCCTAAAAACTGGAAAATGTAAGGTCGTTTTGCCAAATTTTAGAAATTTTCTGTAATTTAAATGACTAATGACCTGCCACTGGTCTTTATTGGCCGAAAAACGCTATAACATAAAACAGAGAGATTGACAAAACAAAACTAAACAAGTTTGGATAACGTAAATAGGCTATCCTTAATACGGGTCTATTTGTTAAATTCTCCAAAACATATTACCAGTTTTGTCAAAAACATGTTGCTGAAATGGGTTCAAACAGGTTTTAGCAATTCGCAGAACCCAATTAGAATTTTAGATGTGGTTTGATTCGACCATCACTAATTTACAGAGACAAATTATTCGGTTAATCTCTGTACAAGTGATGGTGTCAATAGCATAGTCCCGCTGATAGACAAGTGATGGTGTCCAGATCTGAAGATAGTCCCTCAACGTAAGTTTGTCAGACAGCTGAATAGCGCATCTGTTCTAAACCACAGTCAGATATAAGATTAGTGAAAAACCGATGGCTATTGACACCATACATGTAAATGTACTTGCGTAATTAATCAATAAAAATGAATTGACCAATTCTCGTGTGTCCATAGAAAAAATGGCAAATGCTAGTACTCTTCCAGGGTCTCTCTCGGCAACGTACAGCGCTGAAAACACTACGGACAAGAGCGCATCAGAGACTCTAATTTATTCCTTACATCGAACTTCCCCACAAAATGAATATGAAAAGATCGACAGAAAATATTTCATTTGCCCCAACAAATGTTGACAAAAATTTGTCAATACATCCCTGAATCGTTAAAAAATGGTATACGAATAGAAACTCCATGATCAATTGCCGCTTGCCAGTAAAACTTATATTATTATATGATATAAAATTCTTTGTTTCCGCGAGAAAACTTTGAAAATCTAAGTTCTTATTTGTCAAATTTCGTACTCTCCGTAAATATGAAATGACTAATGACATGCCTCCGGTGTCCGGTCTTTACTGGCAAAAAACGCCAAAACAAAAACAGAGAGATTGGCAAAACAAAATTAAAATTTGTTTAGATAAGGCGTATAGACTACCCTTAATTCTATTTGTTAAAGTCTCCAAACAGTTTTGTCAAAACCATGTTGCTAACAAATGGGTACACAAATTTAGTAATTCGCAGAACCTAATTAGAATTTAGATGTGGATTGATCCGACCATCAATAATTTACAGACCGAATTATTCGGATAAGTTCTGTAAACAGAATATAAAATCCTCCAAAAATAGCACAAAGCTAAGCATGGACTAATTTACATATTAGTTGATTAACGCCTGGATAAATTTCTTCATAGCAACCATAAGAAATTTTTTCTCAACCGAAATGAATCCGAAGTGAATTTCATTACTCGGGGAGTTCACCATCACATTAATTAATCACAAAAAATAACTAAAAAATGAGTCAATAGGAAATGTCCCGGTGTCATACGATCAGCCATAGAAAAAATGGCAAATGCTGGTACTCTACCAGGATCTCTCTCGGCAACGTACAGCGCTGAAAACGCTACGGACAGGAGCGCATCAGAGACTCTAATTTATTGCCTCAAATTGAAATTTCCCCAATAAAATGGATCTGAAAAGTGTGACAGAAAATATTTCATTCGCCACAAAGAAATGGACTCGGATAAAGTAATGCCAGAAAGAACGAGTTATTCAAAGCAGATCTTTTGATTTTACATTTGAAATTTGCATCGCCCTTCAAGTGGAAAACATCGAGAAAACTAGGAATAAAGAGAAAGAGAATTGTTTGTGCCTCAGATAAAATTGTAAAATCTCATCAGAGGAATGAACCTCAGATGGTACGGACAATTAGTATAATCATCGGCCAAAAAAAAAACGCATAAACATCAAAAGTAAGAAATTAAAAAAAAAATAACCAGTTGATTAGAAAACTATTTCTGATTTAACGAATTAAAACCGCGTCGTTTATGGAGAAGAACAGCACCAAATAAAACCTTTTGCTTTGGTTTCGAAAAACACCAGAAAATAACTTTGACACTGGAATGGAATGGCAAGTGTTGAAGAACGGCGCCGATGAGGTGTTTTATAGCTCGTTTCGTCGGGATAACCCTAAATTAAATAGCATTTATATAATGGGCCATAGCAACGCAACTGAAATTCTAATAGGTGATTGTTTGTTTGGTAAGGCCCGTTAGCTAATTAATTGTTGGGCTTATTTGTTGTATTTTGTCTTCTATTGTAGCAATTAGATAGCGACTACATTATGGGAAAAAAATTATTTAGAAATAAATAATATAATATACTAGAAAATAGGGGTGTCAATGGCACATTTTATCCGTTTATCCGATCCGTACCATATCCGATAAGATGGGTATGGGTAAAAAAAAATTTCGTAAACTTATTAGGTATGTATACGGGTGAAGATTTTTTTCGTTATCTAAACGGGTAAGGGTACGTGTAAAGCCTATCTCATACCTGTTACCCAATCGGGTAATTATAAAAAAATTATATAAATTATATATATTAATAAGCATTGAAAAGAGTAATTTAATTAGTTTACTTGCGCCTAGCATGATTAGAAAAAAAATTTCAATAAAGTACTATACATGTGTGAAATGAATGTATATGTTTTAATATTTTATTTAATAAATAATAAAAATAATTATTTACCCGCTACCATTTCGTTATCTGACAATCTTAACGGGTAAGGATAAAGTAAAGGTAACATAATGTGAAGCAGGTAAGAGTAAAGATACGGATAAAGATACTTCCACCCGACCTTTACAGTATAAAAATACTTCCATTGACACCTCTAACTAGAAATCTTACTGTTTCGTTATCTGATAATTTATAACGGATACGAGTATAAAAATACTTCTACCTGATCTTTACAGTACTCATTGACACCTCTAACTAGAAAGTGGATGGCTGGAATTGGTTTCGGATAAAAGAAGAACCAAAAGATAAATTTCAGCGCAGTGTGTTTGTACCTCAAAATTTCGATACAAGCATTTTTTTACTACCGAAAGCATTTCTCCTATCTTCGAAAAAAGAGATGTACCTGAAAAAGAAAATCGGTGCAAATAACTTGCATCGAAAAAAAATTCAGTTCTCTCTTTTTTTCAAAAAGTCACCTCAATCATTCACTTCCCAACATATTATATTATTTTATTTTTAAATAAAAAAATCTACGATATGACATAACATTTACATGTATAATTACAATTGAAACTGTGTTTTGCCGGCTCGAACTATCGTTTTACATGTATCTGGAAAAAAAAAAGCGGATTCTGACAATTGACGGTCTTCTTCTTAGCATAGTTCCCAGCACTCTCTCTGTGCAAGCCTTCATCTGATTCATGCTCAAAAAAATAAGATTCTGACAATTGACAGTCTCAAGAGAAGAGGGTGGTGCATACCAAAAATATGTCAGATGTATAGACAACAGGAGGAATCAGTTAGGCATCTATTTCAAGAAATTAGTTACACAGAGAGAGTGCTGGAAATATGCTAATTAAGAAGAAGACCATCATTACTGCAATGTCAATTTCTAAGACAGGTCAATACAAAAAAGCAATACAGAGCCCATACACAAGGTCAATAACACAAATATAGGTAGTATTGTGTTTTGTTTTGTGGAGAGAACAATGACGAAGAATCTTCCATGAAGAAATGAAACCGATTTCTGCAGTTACTACGGAAATTTGGCAAGAACACCGCAAATGGTTTCCAGCTCGAAGGCATTCAAACATAAATCAGAGAGAATAGGAATTAGTGGTACATTGTGTTTTAACTTCTCTCTTTTCCTTTCTATTATTTTTACTTTGTTTTCCTTTCTCTTATTAATTGACTACTGTAACTCTTTTATAATTTGACACCACCGGTGTTTGTTTGATGGAATCTGAAGACTTGATCTCCATCTTTCTCTCAAAAAAATATATTATACAATAAATTAAAAAATGACAAAAAAAATAGTACAGCTTATTGGACTGCAACAAAAGCTTTTCAGACTAAAAATGTTCGAGTGCCTGAGTAACTTCAAGTTTTCTTTTACAAAACTATGGGTATCCACCCTTTACTACCCACCCTCTTTATTAACTACAACATCTATTTATTAAGTAAAAATACATAATTATTAATTACTAAACGTTAGTAGTTAGTAACTGTCTATTTTTAACTTAACAGATAGATGATCGTAGTTATAATAAGGTGGATAGATGGAGAATTCGCATCTCCTGAGATATCTCAAACTCTGAGTTGATCTCCAGAAAATCTGAAATGTTCAAAAAAAAATTGCACAAATCTCAAAGTACAATAATACCGGTTCACTGCATTTTGAATAGGCACTAATTTTTTTAACCCGGTTTTACGGACCCGGCTTTACAGTTTGTGGATGGACGACACATTTTTTAATTTATAACTTCCATATTGTACTGATAATTAATTAATTATGTTAGATCTTTTAGTTGACAAAAAAGATAGCCGCTGTACCAATAATATTTGTACAAGCTTTTGTGTTAGCGGATATTTTAAATTCAGGTACGAATGAGGCAGGGGCGGATGATAGTTGAAGCTGGAGGGTGCCTCGAGGGTGCTAAGCCTTTTTCAAAATTTTATTATGAAGTATCTAAAATTCTTACTAATTTGTCTCTTTTATATGCTTTAGCACTCCCCAATAATACTAACAAATTTAAAGAGCTTGATCATAAATTTTAAAAATCAAAGTCATTACAGACTGGACTTCATATTTTATTTGAACGTTTCGATTTCTGCGTTTGTTCAATGAACAAAAGAAAACGGATCCTCCAATTTGAAAATGTCATACCTATATAGAAAAAATATACCCGATTCTTTATATTGAATTTTTGTATCCATCTAGAACTGCCATGATCCTACATAGAAAATGGATCCTATATAGAAAAAATAATGCCCGATCATATATGGAAAATGGATCGTTCCATTGAACTTTTTTACCCATCTTAATAAATAGTAAAAAGTTTCAAAAAAATATAAAATTTGATTTGCAAACACATTTTAATATATCCATCATGTTGAACGGTTTATATCGACTGTTTGGACTTTGCAAAAATATAATGTGTAATCCGGTGTCACCAAAAAACAATGTAAGTGAATCACTCCTCGTGTTATATTGTGTTATGTATTTTTTTAATAAAAAAAATAAAGATATTGTTTAGCACCCCCTATACTCAAATTCTGGTTCCGTCCCTCAATGAGGCTATGTTAATATGCATATTAGATAATAATTAACTTGTGTTGTGAATTTATATCTTTGTTTTTAAATTTGAAATAATTAATTTTAACTGATTAATATGATCTTTATATGAAAACATATTTGCAGACCAAATTTTTTTTTTTAATTTATTTACTAATTTTTTAAATCAAAAGAAAATTCCTTAATTTAAAAATTTTGGACCTTCCAAAAACATTGATTTTCACCTTGTAAATAATAAAAAATTTGTAAAAGAATATAAAATTTGGTCTCCACGTACATTATGGTATGAAGATTATGTTTAACAGTTCTGATCAACTGTTTAAATTTTAAAAATGGAGATATGGATCCATTGTACAGGTCGATCAGTACTGATAGGCCCATATGCCAATGGCCCTTAAAAAGCCCAGGCCCGGCCCAAAAAAGCGCCCCCAGATTTAAATATACAAAAGGCCAGCCCAAAATAGAACAAAATGAAATAGGCCTTTCCCTCAACAAAAACAGGCCACGATCCAAAGGCAGCCCGAGATTTGGACCCCCTCCCGGGGCCAGCTCGAGGATAAAAAGCAACCCGAGGTGCGGACCCCCTCCCGGGGCCAGCTCGAGGATAAAAAGCAACCCGAGATGCGGACCCCCTCCCGGGGCCAGCTCGAGGATGAAAAGCAACCCGAGATTCGGACCCCCTCCCGGGGCCAGCTCGAGGATAAAAAGCAACCCGAGAGGCGGACCCCCTCCCGGGGCCAGCTCGAGGATAAAAAGCAACCCGAGATGTGGACCCCCTCCCGGGGCCAGCTCGAGGTTAAAAAGCAACCCGAGACTCGGACCCCCTACCGGGGCCAGCTCGAGGTTAAGAACGACCCGAGATTCGGACCCCCTCTCAGGGTCAGCTTGGGTCCAGAACAAAACAAGGCTCAAAGCCTAACATGCCGTGTCAACTAGAGGAAGCCGACACACGGCCTCGTTGACTCGGCTCGTGACAGATTATGCGGATACTATTGCCTATTATGCTGATGCCCTTAACAGTATGCGGGCATTCGTCATTAATGCTGACAAGACCGCGCTACAGTAGGGCACCCCCTATATAAGGCAGGCAACCCCTCAGAAAGGGGGACGGAAAAAACCGCATTAATCACACTCACCAACACCAGAGGAGGTATTAAAAAGGGTTAGAGCGTTAATACCCCTCCGACACCCCGCGTGTCCATCCTCTCGCCCCGTTTCCCTGAACCGGGACGAGTTGTACATTCAGCAGCCGGCCTTCGCACGGCCTGCTCCCAGAGAACAGGACGTGCTCCCCCTCTACTGGACCGAGTCCAAGTACGGCCCGGCCCCTCTCGGGAAGGGACGTATCAACCACCGTGGGGCCCCCAGCCTCAACTAAGCCAGATGACTTCCGCGACTAAACAACCAGACGTCGGTAAACCCACCCCCGAGGAGGTTGCTCGGCGGACAGAGCTATCTAACCGAAGAACCGAGAATGTGAAGCCCCCGACCAACCTAACCTCGGGCCTGAAACCCAAAGAACCCTCGAGGGAAATCCCCCAAGGTGACCCGAACATGGGGGCAACGAGTAAAAACCCTCCCGGCAAGGTGAACCAGAAGGCCTCCAGCCCAATTGTCCCCCCGACCCCCTCTTTGGGCATGCCGCACGAAGGGGTACCAGTTACTCAACTCGGGATGAGCCTGGAGTCCCTCGGAGTTCCCACCCCAATTATGAGACCGATCGATTCGACTATTGTCACTGCCCATGCTACGGGGCCGATCGGGTCGACCCCCCAAAATACCCAAAGCCAGACGATCTATGCCCAATACCATTCTCCATATGTTCCGCAGTATGTATATCCACCTCCTTACAATTATCCCCCATACCCGCAATACGCTTCCCTATATCCACAGTACCCGGCCACCCCCTTAGCACATTACCCTCCACAAGCTGATCCCCACCTGTCATACCGTCCCCAAACTCCTGGGGTACAAATGATTCATCCCCCGCTGCCCGTAGTGCAGCTAACCCAAACCGGACCTGGGTCGAATAACCCAGAGCCTGACCCGCATGATACAGAACGTGGCTTTGACAATCCTGACCCCGAACTTGAGACTCTTGTTGGCAAGGGGGAGATGAGACAGAATGGTGGACCGAGGCGGAGGCTATCCTTCGGACTTGAACTAGGAGAAAGCGAAGGCTCGTCCGCGGCAGCCAGCTCGAGAAGGAGTGCTGGTCGAGCGAGAACAGAGCGAACCCGAGAAGGCCTCGGGAAGCAAACCGAAGAACAGTCTCGTCACTCGAAGAAGGATGATCAGTCTTATCATTCGCGGGAAGAGCGTCGCCAGCCGTCGCCTAAGAAGAGGCGAAGGACGCGTACCACGACAGAGGCCGTGGGAGTAGATATGGCGACGATAAATGCGATGATTAAAAAGGGGGTGGAGAAAGGGATAGCTGAAAGAGAGAGAAGGAGAGCAGGGACTCGTTCCGGGTCGACGAATATTTTGGAAGGACCACTAGCCCCGGAACTCTACAAGGCCCCCATGGGTGACTTCAAATACCCCACTGGCCTCCCCTGCTTCCAATGCAGCGGAGACATTCAGGACCCGCAGAACTTTGTGTACGGGTTCTACGAGAGGCTACGACTGCATGGGGCCTCCGACGCTGTTGCGTGTCGAATTTTCACCACTTGCCTTACTGGAGAGGCGTGGGAATGGTACATGAGATTGAAGCAAGGGTCGATAAAAACCTTTGACCAATTAGCGACAGCCTTCTTGGCCCGCTACGACATGCTTCGACCTCCGCGCGCCACCTGTGATTCCCTCCTGAAGTACGTTCAAGGACCTCAGGAGATAACTCGGACCTTCGTAAATAGGTTCGTAAAGGCCTCTAGGGAGGTCCGAAACTACAGTGAGGACATTGCCCTAGCGGCAGTGCAGAATGGACTTTGGCAAGGAGGACCCGGTACACTCCGGTATGATGCCCGAAAGAGAGAATTTAAGAGCTTACCGGAGTTCTTGGCTTTTGCTGAAGGATACATTCGGGCTGAGGAGGATGCTGTCCAATTCGCTAGGCCGCGGTCCAGGTCACCAAAACAACAGCAGCGTGACCAACAGCCTAGTGGCGGTCCATCTCGAAGGCGGGAACCGCAGAAAAGAAATACCCTGCCTGCACCGCAGGAAGAACGGCGCGAAGACGGCAGGGAGGGCTACCGACCTCACTATGTGCGGTACGCCCCATTTGTCAAGAAGAGAGGCGAGATGTACCATGTCATTAAAAACATGCCTGACGTCCCAAGGCCACTGCGCAAGGGCCTCTTTGAGAAAAAGGACGAGGATGTAAGGTGTCTGTTCCACCGTTTCAATGGTCACTCCACGGGAGATTGCTTACAGCTGAAGGATGTGTTAGAAAAATTGGCTAGGGAAGGAAAGCTGATCGAGTACATCAAGCCGGAATTCTTCAAAAAATTCACAAAAGAGTACAGTGGGGAAGCCGAGTATAAAAAGAAGGCTTCCTACCGAGACGAGTACAAGGGACCGAGATACACAGGACCAAAGCCCGAAGAAGGAAAGGGAAAAGGGCCGAGAACATCCGGCAGACAGCCAAGTGTAGAGATTAATATTATCAGCGGGAGACATGAGGTAGTGGCGCCCGAGAAACACAATCAAAGCACCACCAAGCCGTACCCTACCATACTGAATGTTGAAAGGCCCCTTGAAAGGAAGAGGCCCAGGATAGACGAAGCCATATACTTTTCCGAAAAAGACTTCGGCACCATTGCGTGGCCCCATGATGATCCCATAGTGCTGAGGCTCAAAATCGAGGAGTTCGGTGTAAAGAGAATCCTCGTGGACACGGGAAGCTCGGCCGACATCTTATATTTCCCAGCTTTTGAAAAGATGGGGATGCAGCTTGAGAAGCCCCAGAGGAAGGTAACACCGCTAGTAGGATTTACCGGTGATTCCCTCCGCCCCAAAGGGATCGCCCGATTGAAAGTGGCGTTCGGATCCTCGCCGCGCACCACCGAAGTCATGGTAGATTTCCTTGTAGTGGATGCACCGTCCGCCTACAACGCAATCCTGGGCAGAGGCACCCTAAACAAAATTGGAGCCATAGTATCCTCATCCCATTTAAATATCAAATTCCCCACCCGCCACGGGGTGGGAGAAGAATGCGGACAACAACAGACGGCCCGAGAATGCTACCAAACTTCCCTCGAAGGGCGAGGAGGAGCGGTCCATCAAGTGGACGTGAAGGCGGGGGAGAGATCAAGTCTCGCTGGCCCGCGCTTGCGATCCAGCCCAGAATTCCTGCCCCCGCATACATCTATGGCCTTGGACCCCACCGATAGAGGAGAATTGAATACACCCATTGAACCAGCCGACGAGGTCGATCAGGTCGACCTCGGCGACGGCAGACTTTTGAACATTGGCAAAGCAGTTCAGGGAAGAGCAAGGGAGAAATTGATTGATTTCCTCCGGGAAAGCCAGGCAGTATTTGCGTGGACCGCTGCAGACATGCCTGGGATCCCAGGGTCTATAGCGGAACACCATTTGCACATCAAACCGGACGCAAAGCCTGTGTTACAGAAGAGAAGGAACATGGGAGCCGAGAGGCGTTCGGCAGTTAAGGCAGAGGTGACCAAGTTACTGGAAGCCGGTTTTATCAGGAACGTAACTTGTCCAGAGTGGTTGGCGAACCCTGTGCTTGTGAGAAAGGCGAATGGGGATTGGAGAATGTGTATCGATTATACTGACTTGAACAAGGCGTGTCCTATGGACCCTCTCCCTTTGCCAAAGATCGATCAGCTGGTAGATTCCACCTCCGGACACGCGTTCCTAAGCTTCATGGATGCGTTCTCTGGGTACAACCAAATCAGGATGTGCCCAGAAGACGAAGACAAGACGGCCTTCACAACTCATTCCGGGCTATACTGTTACCGAGTAATGCCCTTTGGACTGAAGAATGCGGGAGCTACCTTCCAAAGGATGGTGAATAAGGTGTTCCATGAACAAATAGGTCGAAATGTAGAAGCGTACGTAGACGATCTTCTCGTGAAAAGCATGTCTGATTTGGACCACGTGCAGGACTTGCGCGAGACATTCGCGACGCTCAGCCAGGCTGACATGAAACTCAATCCTAAGAAGAGCTTCTTCGGCCTTACGGGAGGAAAGTTCCTTGGATTCATGGTATCCATGAGAGGCATAGAAATACATCCCTCCAAGTCGCAGGCCATCCTCGACATGAAACCTCCCCGAAACCTCAAAGAGCTTCAGTCACTCACGGGCCGACTTGCCGCGCTAAGCCGATTTATCGCCCGATCTGGAGATGTTTGCTTCCCCTTCTTCAAAGCCATGCGCAAGTCCTCTAAATTTGAGTGGACTGAGGAATGTGCGATAGCATTCGATAGAGTCAAAGAGTATCTGGCCAGTCCACCTTGCCTTAGCCGACCCATGGATGGGGACACGCTAGTCGTATACCTGGCCACAACCAACCACGTAGTCAGCGCTGCATTGGTACGAGAAGAAGGGCGGGAGCAAAAACCCATATATTTCGTATCGCATGTGCTCCGAGATGCCGAGATTCGATATACACAGATGGAGAAGGCGGCTTATGCCCTTATTGTTGCGGCCAGGAAACTGAGACCATACTTCCAGTCCCACCCGATCAAGGTATATACTGGAGTACCCCTGAAGAAGGCCTCCGCGAACTTCGACTCCTCGGGCCGTGTGTTGGCCTGGGCACTAGAATTAACAGAATTCGACGTCACTTTCCATCCCCAGAACGCAATCAAGTCACAGGTATTCGCGGATTTCATTACAGAATACTCAGGAGCCCCTGAGGAATTGGATGGCAAGTGGACTCTTTATGTCGACGGAGCCTCCTCCCATCAAGGAGCAGGAGCAGGAATAGCTCTCACGGGCCCCCAGGGAGAAACACTCAACTACGCACTCAACTTCCAATTCCCTGTAACAAATAATACTGCCGAGTACGAGGCCATGATAGCAGGCCTCAAGCTAGCTGCGGGATTGGGGGCCCGACAAGTCCATCTTCATAGTGATTTCGAACTTGCGGTTAGACAAATCAATGAGGAGTGCCGTGTACATGATGACCGATTACGACGGTACCGAGAGCAGTTTCATTCATTAAAGGGACAGTTCGACAGTGTAGTAATAGAACGTGTGTCCCGAAATCAAAACTGTCAAGCAGATGCCCTCTCTAAATTAGGGGCAGCAGGGAACCTCGACAAGGACCGCCCCGTGATAGTAATGGATATCCCCGAGTCAAGTATCTCTGATGGCGCGAAGGAAGCTTATGTTATCAACGATCCTGAAGGCACCTGGTACGCTCCCATGTGGGCATACCTCACCTCGGGAACCTTACCAGAGGACCCACTGGAGTCCAGGAAATTGAAAAAGATTGCCCCTTTGTACTCAATATACAACCACCAGTTGTACAAACGAGGATATGCCCGGCCATGGCTTAAATGCATTGGAGAAAGAGACGCCCGGGCAATGCTAGAGGAAGTCCACGAGGGACTCTGCGGCAGCCATCAGGGAGCCAAGACCCTAGCAAAGAGAATCCTGCTCGCGGGATACTATTGGCCCACGGTGCAGCAAGACGCGGCCAACATGGCGTGAAAGTGCGAAAGGTGCCAATATCATTACCGATTATCCAGCGTCCCGGGTTATGACATGATCACGATCTCGGGAGCTTGGCCCTTCGATCTTTGGGGGATTGATATCCTTGGGCCTTTTCCCATGGCTGTCCAACAACAAAAATGGATTATAGTGGCCGTGTAATACTTTACAAAATGGGTTGAGGCCAAGGCATTGGCCCACATCACGGCAGAGGCTGCCAAAAATTTTATATGGCGAAATATTGTGTGCCGTTTCGGCATCCCGCACGCGCTAATCTCCGACAACGGTACGCAGTTCAACGCGGACGTTACTATGTCTTTCCTAGAGAAGCTAGGCATTCGCAGCAACTTCACCTCGGTTAGCCACCCCGCTAGCAATGGTCTGGCCGAAGTCACTAATAGGACCATTCTTGATGGATTGAGAAAGAAGGTGGCCTCCAACAGGAAAAATTGGCCCGACAAACTAGACGAAATTCTTTGGGCATACCGAACCACTCCCCGTGAGGCTACCCAGCAAACACCATACTCCTTAGTATATGGCATGGAGGCCGTCACACCTCTCGAACTCATTGCGCCTTCCCTGCGGATGACGGCCTATTCCACAGAGGACAATCCCGAAGCACGAGCAGTAGAGCTCGAGCTTGTACAAGAACTCCGAGACAAAGCCCGCATCCGAACCACAGAATACCAGCGAATAGTGAAACTCGCCTTCGATAAACGCGTGTCACCCCGGGCATTTGAACCAGGCGACCTAGTGTTAAGAAAGATTGAAGCTGCCAGACAACATGTTGGTAAGCTTCAACCTAATTGGGAAGGCCCCTTCAGGGTAATCCGAGCATGTGGAAAAGGAGCGTACGAGCTCGAAGGTCCTGATGGACGGATCCTCGCCAGACCGTGGAACGTGGTTCACCTTCGTAGATTTTATGTTTAAATAAAAAGAGAGGGGGGGAAGAGAACAGGTACAGCGGTAGATATACTGTCTGCAAAAATGTAATTATTCTTTTGTATTCCTTGGACCAACCTGCATGGCAATGTCCATGTATGGCCGAGAGCGTCGGTGTGATATTATAAGCACAGCCCGAAGGCTCGTATGTTTGGATCAACGCGGGAATGCCCGTGTATGGTCAAGGGCGCCTGTGCGATGTTATAAGCACGGCCCCTGGTGTGCGGTGTTTTGACTAACAAATTCGGGGCCCGACGACACAAAATTGCCGTCGGGAACACCCCACAAAAACAACTGATTATCACAACGGCAAACAAAAGCCTACGGGCAATAAATGCCTGTTTAAAAGAATAAAAATATTGCGTTAAGAGGATAAACGAAAGCCTAATGGGCAGCGAGCACCTCCGCAATAAAACAACAACATTCCTCATAACAAACTCCGCAAAAAGCCTACGGGCGACATATGTCTTAACTGACAAAACCGGAATCTACTACAACTCCAGACCCAAGGCCCTTGAGCATAAAACAGCCCGAAACAACTTTTTCGTAACAGCGAGCGTGCGCTAATCGTGTAAGTACGAACGAATATTCTGAAAAGATGACGAGTACGCACGATGCGCCTCGCAAGGAAAATTCGCGCTAGTCTCGGGCCAGAAGACCCGAAGCAGCAAAACAATTCTCCAAGGCAATACAGGCGAGAGTCACAAAAGTGTGAATAAAAGCTCTGCAAAGAGCAACAAATACACGTGACTCTCGAACATGGCAAATTGGCAATACAGGCGCGAGTCACAAAATGTGAACAAAAACTCTGCAAAGAGTAATACACATGACTCGCAAGAACAAAAGGGACAGTTATGCAAAAAGCGAACGAAAATCCTCAAAGGATAACGAATGCGCATAACTCTGCTTTGGAGAGATAATAACGGAAACCCGCGGGGTAACGAAAAAATCTCTCCGAGGATCCCGACGTACAGCGTAAACGAAAGCCCGACGGGGCAACGAACACGCACAGACCGGATAAAACGTTCCGCCATTCCGCAAAGGCAACGAGCTTGCCTATGCAATAGGTACAAACGAAAGTCTTGCGGAATAGGTAGGAATAATCTACTGGCCTCGCGAGACGACTAATGGGCATGACAACATGCCCGAACAACAGTCTCGCAGGAATAATATACTGGCCTCGCGAGACGACTAATGGGCATGACAACATGCCCGAACAACAGTCTCGCAGGAATAATCTACTGGCCTCGCGAGACGACTAATGGGCATGACAACATGCCCGAACAACAGTCTCGCAGGAATAATCTACTGGCCTCGCGAGACGACTAATGGACATGACAACATGCCCTAACAACAGTCTCGCAGGAATAATCTACTGGCCTCGCGAGACGACTAATGGGCATGACAACATGCCCGAACAACAGTCTCGCAGGAATAATCTACTGGCCTCGCGAGACGACTAATGGGCATGACAACATGTCCGAACAGGAAATCTCGCAGGAATGCCCTACTGCCCTCGTGAGACAAACAGGTCAGCATAATTACACGCATGAACAAAAATCTCACAGGAATATACATACCGGCCTCGCCATGCCGAGGATAAGTCCTTTGAGACAATTGCGCAATAATATAGCGCGCGAGGCGCGCCACCCGCAAGCAGGCATCTTCGCGAGACGTGGCATAGGAGAAGGGAGCCGAGAACCCCGCTCACCCTGGGGAAATGTGGAAGCATGCCTCGCAAGGTACAAAAAAAACTACTCTTTCATATCTACGGCACAAACGTGTATAAGGAAAGTATGCCTATAAAGTACCGACCGCTATCGCGGTGCACATAAGGATAGGGCCGTTGGATGAGAACATTCCGCCACCCCGGACCTGCACAGCCATAAGGCTTAGGTCACAACATACGCCAAAGTAAAGAGAAAACAACATAAATATAAATATCATCAAGTCAATTGTAATCTCGGGTGGCTGAGAAACATTCCTCAGCAAACCACCCGAGTAAAAATATACAACAAGTTCTGTTAAAACCTCCACATCTCGGAGGGTTCCTCACACCAAATACGCTCAAGTAAAAATAAAAAACAAAGAAGGATGTGCTCCGCCCATCCACCCAGCCACGACATGCCTACTCGTCTTTATCCTACAAGAGATGAAATAATGTCGGGTGACCAGTCAGATTAAACATCGTGTCACAATATGTGTATAGAGAAAAAAAGTCATACCTGGTCTATTTCAAGGTTATCCGAAGGATCGTCTCCCGGCTCTTGACTGTAATCCACCCTATCAAGCGACGCCTCCCCTTCGACAGTACCCGAAACGGTCTCCTGAAGGGTAGGATCCTCGCTGCCTTCTACACGGTCTTGAGGAGACTGTGGCGGTGTATCATCTCTGTCCAAATGACGAGGCCATGACGCAACCTTGCGCCAGGTATGAAAAGGCATTTTGGGCACACAGCTCACGAGATCCATGCCCGGAAGAACGAGCTCGCCATCGCAGCGAAGCAACTGATTACCAGCCCTATCCCACTCGTACCCTACCAGACCTTGGGGGACTCCGTCTTTGTCCGCTACGGGCATATACCCGAGGTCCTCAGGGGCGAAAGGATAAATACCGGCCAAAACGGATAACTCCGTATAAACTTGCTTTTTTATCATTCCTATTAACGACAACATCGCAGCAAGCTTAAACGGGTCGCTAACAAGGAAATCCCAGATCACCTCCTTTTCATGATCGAGACGCTCCGCTTGTGAGTTCTTGATCACGAGCAAAGCTTGAGATAACTGCTCACGCACGAGTATCAACTCCTGAGCCCGTTCCTCACTTATTCGCTCCAGCTCCTTTACCTCTGCTTCGCTGTCAGCAAGTTTACCCATGGCCTCCTCCAGCATCTCAACGCTCCGCTTGGCGCATTTCTCGTTTTCCTCCACCGCACGGGTCTTAGCTTCTACCTCGCTCCTTAGCTTGTCGACCTCCTCATTACTACCAACCATCGAACCCCGAAACTTTTGGTATTCATCACTCAGAGACTTGTACTTCTCTATCCAACAATCCCTCTCCACAACTGCCGCCGTCAAAACCGCAGGGTCTACAGGAGAGGTCGCCACTGTCATGTTCTTCGCAGACATTGCCTCCGTAGCACGAGCGAGCACACAGCCTATCTCGAAAAGGCGACCCACCGCATCCGACATCATGCTAACCCCGCGCTTCTGAATAAGTCGACCCAAATAAGGGGGCTCCAAGGCGCGGAAGGCCTCCCTATAATACACCCCACTCTCTGGGGGCCGGTCGTTAGCACTGCGCATTAGCGAGGTGGGGGAAAAAGGCGAGGCACCCGTCCGCCTGACTCAACGGGAACGGAGTCTTACATATGGTCCCCACCCCAACCTTACCCGGAAGACCAACCTTGCGAGACCCCTCGGGGGGAGTGGTTTCCGTCTCAAGGGAAGCAGTCGCGCTCGAACTCCCACCTCCTCCTGGCCCCCCAGTCGATGCCGGAACTTCTTGAGCTAGCACGACTGAAGCAGCACCCGAAGGGGGAACTGCTGCCTCCGACAAGGGGGTAGTGGCGACATCCCTTGGACACGAGGCTAAAGGTGGCCGCGTCACGCTCCTTTTCCTATTTGTGGAGGGCCCTTTCCCTTTGACGTCACGATCGATCTCGTGCGTCGCCCTTCGCTTCCTCGACTCCGCACCCCCGGGACCCTTCTTGACCGCACGGTCCTCAACGCCAGCGGGCGGTTGAGCGGGAGCCACCCTGACCGCTGGTGACCCAGAATACAACCCCTCGACCTGCGGACAGACCAACTCGGGAATCGCCTTTAGCCTATTAAAAGAGAAATCCATCAGACCAAACTCTGCGAAAGAAAAACAAATGAACTCAGGGGTCATATATATATAGGGAAACAGTTAAGATTTTCTATTAAAGATATGGATAGACGCGAAAACTACCTCGCGACAAATCCTCTATAATTTCGACAGCCCGTTCATCCGCAGCGCTCATCTCGAATTCACTCATATCGGGCTTTCCCTCCCACGAACTGTCACTCCCAATCTTCTTAATCTGCCGCCACGAACGGCGAATGCCTCGTAACGACTCAACCCTATCGGGCTCAGTCAAATACACCCAGCCCCTATTCCAGCTGTCAATTTTCTTCATGATTTTCTTATGCGCCTCGTAGTCGAAAATTTCCGGCGCGTCATTTCTCCTCCTCACAGCGACAAAGTCCGACGAAGCCACACACATGCTAAAGTAGTGTGCGAACAGGGCCACACTCGGCCGTAACCCTTCAAAGAAAAACCGAAACTCGTCGAACAGCTTCTCGAAACTGACAAGATAACACCACCCCGGACTTGTCAGTTGAGCAGGGGTTATATCCAGGGCCTTCAAAAAGGTAACCTGGAAAGGGGTCAAAGGCAACTGAAAACCACATCGGGGCATCTTCCAGTAAATACAGAGCCCTTTGTCGTCATCATGGGCGCGATCTTCTGCTTGCGGCAATAAGAATTTTAACTGGTCCAAAGTAATGCGACTTCGTGCGTCTTTCTTCACGAGCTCGCTGTAGAAAACATCAACCCACCAGACCTGACTGCGACAACCCGTCGCTGATGGGAATAAAAGGCTAACTTCCACAAACTGCGCGTCACGCGCGTGACCCAGGCGCCTCATCTTCGAAGAGGGGAGTTCCTTGGAATTCTTTCTCTTCTTGGAGGCCTGCGGGGGCGCTGAAACCGACATCTCCCGGGAAGACCCCTGACGGTCATGCACCTCGGCTTCCTCTAACTCCGTATCTTCCCCCGCTGAACGACTCTCGCTATAGCCAGGAGAGTAATCTGAAGGGTCAATCCTCTCCAACGGAACCCGTTCTCGAAATATCTTTCTCTCCCCTCTCATCGTCGCTGACTGCAAAGGCAAATTAATAAGATTGTCAGCAACGGGAGACATTATCGGAGGCACTATCCTCTTACGCGACTCAACGAAAGCCCTTTCCAGGGCCGCTTTTGACTTTCCTACGCCTTTACCCTCCATCCCGTGATCCCACATCGCCGGATCACTCCAATCGATGGGCTCGCCCGGAGAATCCGGTCCCGCTGTAGCCCTGTCCGCTGAGGACTCTGGCTGTGCCGCCTTCCAATCAACAGACGACTCCGGGTCTATGTCATCCCAATCAACTGCTGCCTCCCAATCAAAGAAGTTCCCTTCTGAACCCAAGTTAACTTCCCCACCCGACATCTAAAGGACTCGCTCAGAAACTACCTCACAAGACAACCGATGGACCTCGAAAGTATAACAGCACCTCCCACACCACGCTAAGAGCTCGGTACCTGTAATAGTACCGAACTGCACACTACCAGTGCGGCTAAACTTCTCTTCTTAAAAATAAACCCTCTGTCTCTTGCGAGAACACCGACTTCTCGGTATCGATCGAGATACCGGAGCCCGAACGTAATGATCGCGGCAGTGATACTTACGGATTCGCGAGCAACACTCCTGCGGGATATTAGTACAGTTGTCCTCACCAATTATCCTTATACGCGAGAGCAATGAGCGAGAATACCCGATAATCGAACTGGCTGAAAACGGATACGCGCACGGGCCCGCCTCTCTTTATATAGGGCCCCCGTAAAGAGCCGTAAGCACCAGCGCTAATCTCAAGGAACAGCCCTCGACACGTGTCTCGCACCCCTTCGATTAGTCGTTTCGAAAAATCTAAAACGTCGCGTAGCTTCAGCCCCTTGGCGCCAAAATCAGCAGTAACACAAAACCGTCGCGTCGCTTCGGCTTCATCTGTACAAAATGCCACAGGACGTGGATCCCCTGCAACCTTGAAGCATACTCCTCGGGAATTATTAACCTCGCGACCGTCCCCATGAACCAACCTTGATCCCATACTAGGATCAGTATTCACCCGAAGGAACGAACGGTACAGTCAAAATTGCAGCGAATCCTGCCGATATAACGCATTTATGACGACCTGACACACGCATTTATTACGCCCACATTCACCCCCGCTATCTATATATATACATACGGATCACCCGTACCTATCCAGATCACACCCATTTAACAAACAACTTTGAAACTATGGCACCGAAACCGTCTGATAGTCGTGGCAAAAAACCCCTCGACAAAGGCCAACCTAGCAATCCGAGACCGAGACGCCTGACTAGTGTCCGAGACCTACCCCCTCAAGTCCGCACCAACTGGCTCCGTTTCTTCCCCTGACGTAACCTTGACCGAATGTTGTCAAGCCCTAGTCGCAAGCTCCAGAACTTCATCGAGCACCTGGTCGACGTCGAAGCACGCTCTTATGAGCACTGTCCCTGTTGCCCGAATTCTCACCACAATGCACCACCACCCGCACCACCACAACGCGCCCCGCCTAAGCCGATAATCCGCCACACTTGCCCTGTATGCGGAAAGATAGGCAACCGGTCGGAGATGCCCAGGTGCCACCGATGCAGACAGAGGTTCCACCAAGCATGCCAACCTGAGGAGACCCACTATCCGTTCCCCATCCCGGGTCTAGAAAAATGGCATTGCGACGAATGTACCGCCATCCTCAATTCCCTGGATGACATGGACGAGGATAGCGATGAAGGCGACGACCGGGACGGTGGCAATAATAGCCCTCAGTACCACCCCACTAGGTCCAGCGACACCGACCCTGAGAAAGAATTCTCCACGAGTGACGACTTCAGCAATTGATGTATTATGCGAAGTCGCCCCACCCGCCTCGCCGAATATTTACTATCTTTTCTTTTGTTTCCCAATATAGGGATATAATTTTTGTTATATGGTGACACCGCGAACAACTTTTTTTGAGAAGGAAAACTCTGTAAACCACATAACATTACCGGTAGTTATAACCTTTTCTACTTCGCAAAGTTTCTAAAAAACATAGCAGAGCATTAAATAAACGTCGCTTGTGGGTACAACCCCGTCGCAACAATATAGCGCACCGCATCACAATGCAAAATTACAATATCACTAACTAATGGGCGCCTTCTCCCTCATGACCTTTCGGTCCCGAGGGGACCCTGAAACAAAAACAGACATTCTATCCGAGAATAGTCAGGTTAGCGACATCAACTTTATGAAACACCAACGCAAGGTTGGTAAACTCCCTGTCTCAAGACAGTCCTTGGCGCACATGTCTCACTCCTAATTTTACCAAACAGCATGAAAACAAAGCCACCTTGCAAATATTGGCAGAACATTCCATGTCGCGCGACTTAAACAGTCCAGGAAAAACAGGCAATGAAGGTTACCCTCTCCTCACTCTAAAAAGCGCTACTCGAGATAAATTGAATCAAAAAATAAATCCCGACAAACAACGGCATAACTGTCCCGCGACACGCCTTCGCGGTATACAAGTATTCTCTACTCCAAATCATACATCTCGTATAAGGTATCACGCGCAATTCCTAAATAATCAGCCAACTGAACACAAGCAGCCTCTAACTCAGCCTTCTGAGTTAAAAAAGCTTTGGGAAAAACTAAACTCCTGATAAATAACACCTCGAAATAACCGCTCAAGTAGACGCCAAAAAACGCCTCAAAAACTATGCCAGTCAAAGAACATACCTACTCTCGTCCCATCAAATCGCCTAGCCCCAGCATTTATGACTTAATGGGGCCCCGGCGCGATAACCAATGGCGTTACTTCGCCTATATATTGGCATCCTCAGCAACAAGATTTTCCAAAAAACTAAATACCTTCTCTCAACCCCACAAACGAAGCTCTCACCCTCTCCCTACCCTCACGATGTCGTCAAGCGACTCGGTTAACAAACCCGAGCAGCGACGCCTCAACATTACTCTCCCCCGTGATTCACCTCCCCACCGACCTCGTCCTAACCCCCCGCAACCACCACTGCGAGCCCTCTCAGAAGGCGAAAGGTGGGTATTGTTGCAAGACATATCCAGCCCGGACCTAGGGTGGATGCTAGACCACGAAAACCTCCGAATCTGAGATTTCCTCGACTTCAAGCTGAGCTCATGCCCGAAATTCACCCCGGAGGACGAGAACGCCATCCAACCTACGGCACCGTCGTTGCGCACATGCTTCGTATGCGATGATCAAGATCCCAAGATCGAGATGGTCAAATGCCGAACATGCTTCGAGTGGCGCCACATGTATCATTACAATATCAAATGCCCCAGTTGCATTGACCTCAACTTCGGAGGACCAATCTTATATACGGCTACCAAGGAAGAGCTCAAAGAGGACAATAACTATGAGGACACCGATAACGAAATCCTCGCCTGAACGCTCCCTAGGTAGCGATATCACACCCGTCTTCTCTCTAGAGAAGCTCCCAGAGTGCACCTGACCGAAGCGGAAACACTTCTTCCGCCTGCCTCAGATCCTCCCTCGGAGCCATGCGGGTATACAGGAAACTAGTCGCCCTAGACAATTTAGTGTGTTAGCACAAATGTATCTGTAACCATATTGTAAGAGAAAAGCTCATATGCCGAATATGTACAAGTCCGATGTCCTGCTATTAAATTTATAAAAATCACACAAATTAATATTGTTATCGGGAACCTTTGTGTTCTCACACAACCCATCTTTTTATATCATATCGACAAAAACTGTTTCTCATATCCCCCCGATACGCACATATACTATCCCGTTAAATTCAATACCTCGACGTCAAGGAGGATATGCGTATCGAGATCCACATTCCTACTCGGCGACGCCAATTGGCACATAATGGCCAAGGCATTATTCGGGACCCACAGCATTTAAGCCTACAAAAACAACTTACGCCTATAAATACTTGCCCCACAATACATAAGAAGGAACAATCCCTTTCTCCATTCCTACTCCATCCTTCTGAAATGCCTATCAAACGGGTCGTCTCTAAATCTAAAAGATCCGCGGACCAAAGTCAGAGTAGCCGCGATCAGCCTCCCCCCAAATCTCGGCGATCTTATAACCCGCGACAAGTCCTCTCCCCTGCAGAGAGATGGACCCTCCGTCAGCTGTTCTCTGAGGAGGATTTGGAGTGGATGCTCCATAACGAGGATCTCCAAATCTGCGACTTCATCGATATCACCCTCGCAGGGGCACCCCGGTTCACTCAAGAGGACGAGAACAATATCTATGACGATATTGACTTTGGCGCCAAGCTGCGTTGGTGCGTCATATGCCACGACCAGGGACCCAAGCACGAGATGGTAAAATGCCGGATGTGCTATGAGTGGAGCTGCTTCGAACATTACGACATCCGCGGTCGCTCAGATCCTCGACGCCGGTTTTGGAGGTGCCCGGGATGCTTATCCCGTAATTCTGGAGGCCCGAGCTTGTACACCGCTACCCAACAGGAACTCAACGAGGACAACCTCTTTGAGGATACCGACAACGAACGCGTGGTCTAAATTAAATGTTTCCTTACCTAGGGGCACTGTATGAGTTACATGTTATATCGTGTTTATGTTTCTTAGTTAATTTACAATGACAACAACTGCTTCTGATTTCCGTGATAATCCCGATGAATTGTGCCATAAAAAAAAATATATATATATATATATATATATATATATAAATATATATATATTATATATACGCTTAAACCATCTAAGGATATATAACGCGCCAACACAATAAGTCGGGGCACGTACCTAAGATAAGGCGTATCGAAGGGAACGACAAAGTTACGACCTTATAAGAAAAACTAAACACAAGTTACAGCTATCCAGAGTATACAAAAACCCCGAGGCCTACTCAGGGGCTATTAACAACGAAATCACAGAATATAACAAAGCAAAACCTGCACGAACCTTACGTAGCCGACAAACGGCACGACGTGAAATTACACGAACAAGAACTTCAGAATAACTAAAATACAAACATGGAAAACTTCGAGGGTTAACTCGGGGGCTAACGCTCAGAACATCAGAGTAAATTAAGAAGCCGGGATAAGCGAAACGAACTTCCGTAATAGGACCAAAATCGCCTTCGTAATCAGAGTTAAGAACCCGAAAAGCATCATACTAATGCATTTCGGCTTCGGGGGCTAATGATAGGCCCATATGCCAATGGCCCTTAAAAAGCCCAGGCCTGGCCCAAAAAAGCGCCCCCAGATTTAAATATACAAAAGGCCAGCGCAAAATAGAACAAAATGAAATAGGCCTTTCCCTCAACAAAAACAGGCCACGATCCAAAGGCAGCCCGAGACCCGGACCCCCTCCCGGGGCCAGCTCGAGGATGAAAAGCAACCCTAGATTCGGACCCCCTCCCGGGGCCAGCTTGAGGATAAAAAGCAACCCGAGAGGCGGACCCCCTCCCGGGGCCAGCTCGAGGATAAAAAGCAACCCGAGATGCGGACCCCCTCCCGGGGCCAGCTCGAGGATAAAAAGCAACCCGAGATTTAGACCCCCTCCCGGGGCCAGCTCGAGGTTAAAAAGCAACCCGAGACTCGGACCCCCTGCCGGGGCCAGCTCGAGGTTAAAAACGGCCCGAGATTCGGACCCCCTCTCAGGGTCAGCTTGGGTCCAGAACAAAACAAGGCTCAAAGCCTAACATGCCGTGTCAACTAGAGGAAGCCGACACACGGCCTCGTTGACTCGGCTCGTGACAGATTATGCGGATACTATTGCCTATTATGCGGATGCCTTTAACAGTATGCGGGCCTTCGTCATTAATGCTGACAAGACCGCGCTACAGTAGGGCACCCCCTATATAAGGCAGGCAACCCCTCAGAAAGGGGGACGAAAAAAACCGCATTAATCACACTCACCAACACCAAAGGAGGTATTAAAAAGGGTTAGAGCGTTAATACCCCTCCGACACCCCGCGTGTCCATCCTCTCGCCCCGTTTCCCTGAACCGGGACGAGTTGTACATTCAGCAGCCGGCCTTCGCACGGCTTGCTCCCAGAGAACAGGACGTGCTCCCCCTTTACTGGACCGAGTCCAAGTACGGCCCGGCCCCTCTCGGGTAGGGATGGC
Organism: Carex parvula; assembly: GCA_025461045.1. Classification (NCBI taxonomy): domain Eukaryota; kingdom Viridiplantae; phylum Streptophyta; class Magnoliopsida; order Poales; family Cyperaceae; genus Carex; species Carex parvula. The sequence continues at coordinate 105,734 of JAJGRW010000359.1, read as the reverse complement.
AAAAAAGCCCGATTGGCCCGGAGGCCCGTTAATATCCGCCCGGCCTGCCCTTTACCCGGTCGGCCAGGTACTGTAACAGGCCAGGTAAGGCCGGGCCTAAAGATGGGCCAGGCCAGGCCTGGGCTTAAGCCGAAGCCCACAGGCAGCCCGCTGGGCCTATAATTTAATACAAACATAAATTTATTTTGAGTTTAGGGTTTAGTTTTGAGTTGGCTCCCGACGAAAACTCTCTCATTCAAAATCCTTTGTCGGCTGCCGCTCATCTCTCCTTCGCTCCTCTCTCTCTCGCACTGTCTCTCGCGCCTCTCTCAGTCTCTCTGCGGACTCTGCCGCGCCTCTCTCTGCCGAAACCCCTGTCACTCCCTCTTCTCCGATTCCCCCCTCCTTCTCTCACTCTCTCTCTCTTGCTCTCTTCCATCTCTCTCTCCTTTCTATTCGGGTTCTGGTAAGGTGAAGGCTGTGAGTTTCTAGCGTGCTGCGATTTTGGTTGCTGTTGTGCTGTGATTGTTGGGTGCTGCGATTTTTACTGTGGTGCTGTGATTTGGCTTTGGTGCTGCGACTTTGCTGTTATACTTGCGATTAGTGCTGTTGTGCTTGTGTTGCTGGTGCTGTTGGTGCCGACTCTCCTCGGGTAACCCTAAAAACTCCCTAATTTTTGGTTTTCGGCCTTGTGGCTGGTGGCTGCTGCCTTGACCTGTGCCTTGTGCCTTTTTGCTTGTTATTTGGCTGATTGCCTTGACCTGTGACCTTCGGGTCTGTTTGCTATGACTGGTTGTGACTTGTGGCCATCGTGCCTTGTGGGGTTGTGAATTGATTCGGTTGCTGTACCAACCCCTTGTTGTTGGCTGTTGCTTTGATTTTGTTGATGTACTGGCCTTGCCTTGCCTTTTTGTTAGCATAGCTGTTTCCATTTGCTTGTTGGGGAGGTTAGAAGGTGCTGTACCAGTTGGACTTGACTTGTTGGGGAGGTTAGAAGGTGCTGTACCAGTTGGACTTGACTTGTTTCCATTTGCTTTTAGGCCGTGCGTAATTTAATTTAAATTAGGGGCCTAAGTGCGAATGTGGGACTTGACTTGTTGGAATATGAATTGTTTAATCGGACTTTATTATGTGCAACAAGCTCATAAACATTACTGACTTTTCATGCAAAATTTCATTTATCGGCAACTAAGATATATACACTTCAAGCACTATAAACAGTGAAGACCAGATTTTATTTATGTCATTCTGAAATTTAGGGACCAGATTTTAGGGACCAGATTTTATTTATGTCATTCTGAAATTTTGGTCTAATACTATACTCTTCTTATTGTAGGCAAAATGGCAACCCCTATAGATATTATCATGGCAACCCCGCAAGAACCGACTAATCAAGAGGAAGCAACCTCTACTCCTGGAGAGGGCTCTGCTCCAACACCACCAGCAAGTGATGCTGCAAATGCAACTCCGGCAACAAGTGAGGCAACGGCATCAGGTGCTGCTACCGCAACACCGTCATCAAGTACCCCTAATCAGCCTATGTAAGGTGCTGCCTATTTTTTGCTAGTAGCTGCTGCCTATTTGGTAGTATAGATATACAAACTTGTTATAATTTTGCTAGTAGCTGCTGCCTATTTGCTAGTAGGTAAGTATAGATATACAAACTTGTTATAATTTGGTAGTAGCTGCTGCCTATTTTTTGCTGCCTAATACAAAGGTTTACTTTATACAAAATAGAAGAAATTAATTTATATAACTTCCTGTATAATTAATTATTGCAGATGAGAGCAATAGAAGAAGAAGAGTAGTGGGTTCAATGCTTTGTTATTACCAATATTTGTGTAATTGTGTTAAATTTTTATTTTATCTTATTGTTAAATTATATTTTGTTGAATTATGAAAAACTATGTTGTTTGTTATGTTAAATTACACCTTATTGTTATTTTGCTATTAAATTAAACTTATTTGTGTGATTGTTTAATTGTGTAATTGCTTATTTGTGTAATTGTTGCCTATTTGTGTGATTGTGTAATTATGGAAAACTTATTTGGCATGTTTTTATCCTTTTGCTTCTAATGCTAGCATGCTTCCAACTGATACTTGGAATCTGTTGTTTGTTCATCGCCCCTGTTCATTGGTTCTAAAAGTACATTTTTTTTTCTATTTTCGAATAAAGGTATCTTTTAAAAGGATTAATTATATTCCAGAAACCAGAAAGGAATTGATCATTAAGTATAGGCACGGGCAGGCCTGGGCCTAAATTTTCAAGCCCGTTAGACTGGGCCAGGCAGGCGGGCCATTAATTTTTTACGGGCAGGCTAGGCCTGGGCTTGGCAAAATACCCGTAGGCTAGGCCCATTGCCATCCCTACTCTCGGGAAGGGACGTATCAGGTCCGATGGGCATCGGACCTACTCTGGTTCGATGGGTTTAATCACCGTCGATTTGCTTTAAGATTCGTGCAGAACGCTTTAATCTTCGTGCGTGTCTGTTTTAATTTTTTGTGCGCACAAATCTTAAATTAGATCGGACAGTCATCATGCTCGTTGGACCTAAAAGTAGGTTCGATGGGCATCGCACCTACTCCGTTCTCGTTCTAGAAATATAGTTGGGTTGCTAGTGAGAAGATTTGTCCTTTACTCAACATTCTAGCTTGACTGTATTTAAACTATTTTAGCAATGAAATGGGCTGTGTGTCTTTTTTTTCTTTTTCTTTTTTTCTGAAAACTGCAAAGTTTATTCAGAGCAAGTGTCAAAGAAAGCGTGAATTAATCATGCATCATGCATGAGCCCCTCTGCCTAACAAGTAACAACTACACAAGCTCACCATGCGGCCTACGGCGCCACGACGTTATGCTATTTGCTTTCTTTATAATATTGATCCACGAATGATTCCGCTAATGGCCTTATTTTTCTCATCTGAAGAGTAATTTTTTTTTTTTTAAATATAGTAGCTTGAATGTCTACTAATAATGGTGTTAATAATCGAAAAAATATTTACAGCACTAAAAAAAGAATTATTCCAGAAAACGGGCCTCTAATTTTTGTTATATTCTACTTTGAATTAATCATCACTATTATACTGTACCCTAAGGGTGCGTTTGGATGAATCAAGGAATAGCTCGGAATAGCAGCTGTTCTTGGGTTAGGAATAACTGCTAACCCAACATTTCATAGGAATAGCGGAACAGCAGCTAACCCGAGCTATTCCTTTGTTGAGAATAGCATTTTTTTTCACCCAAACGTGATGTGTTAAGAATAGCTCGCCAGGAATAGCAGCTATTCCTGGGTTAGCGCTATTCCTGTGTCACCCAAACGTACCCTAAATAAGAATCTCTATTATATATCTACGTCTTTTCATTTAAAGAGTTGTTATTAGGGGCGAAACATAAGCCAAGTCGGGGAGGACTAAGCCACTCTCATATTTTTTAAATTTTGATCATATGTACTAAAAGGAGAGGTAGTACAGGTGGCTACCAAAAAGTTTTAAAACTATTGGTTATTCAAAGATCGAAAGTTTGATTTTCCCTTACGACTTTATAGTCCCTACGAAAGTTAAAAAAAAAATATGTACTGAATTTAAATAAAAGTGTTTTCATTTTCATGGTTAATATATAACACCATTGTAATGTGATGATATCAACAAAGAATTTGATAAACAAATTACAATTGACAATTTATGGATATATATGTGTGTAGGATAAAATATTACACATATAGAATTTTGATGGACGGAAAAAATAATAATAAACTGTGTACGTTTCCTTCCAATTCACAGACACACACACACTTTGAAACTTTTTGAAATTAATAGATCGATAAATATTTGAAGATATATGTAACTAATGGAATTTGAGAGAGATGAAATATGATGAAAAGTATGAATTTTTTATTAAGAAATCTGATTTACAAGGTCTCTATACATGTATACTTATAACCTATTCTATTCTATTAGCCGTTGGCTGTTTTTCTTAATAAGAGATTGCTTGATCTCTTGTCTAATTACATCCTAAATACAGGCTAGATACCAATTATAGCTATATAGTTGTATTTTGCATGCTAGCCTAATTGTTGCCTTTTTACAACCGATGATGAATCTTCTGAGGTTATCCTATTTCTCAACACTCCCCCTCAAGTGGGGGTTCGAATAAGTTGATTGAACCCAACTTGTTGAGTATGTTCAGATGACTAGTCTTGTCAAGTGCCTTTGTGAAAATATTGTTGCTTCAAGCAATTATCTTATAGTCTATTTGACTAATTTGCAAAACATATAATTATTGAATTTTACAATTTTCTCTATGATTAGAAAGAATGCAGGTTCAACACAATTGGAATTGCAATTTAGAGCACTTGGACTGAAGAAATCATCAAGTTATTTACCAAGCATTTAAAATGTAAATTTATAATTGGTAAAGTAGCTTTGATGTTGAAAAACAGGGATAAAACGTTGGAACGATTTACAAAACGTTCAGACGTTTTTCTATGTGAAAAATCTGGAGATTAAATCGATTAAAAGCTGGAAAAACATTCTAAAACGTCCCAGACGATTTAAATTATTTCTCAGACTTCAAATTTGCATTTTGATCGATAAATCTCCAGAGGAAAACGTTCTGAGACGTTTGTAAATCGTCTGAGACGTTTTAGGAATTCTCACAGAAATTTGAATTTTGACCTAATTTGAGTTAAAACGTTGGGACGTTTTATGGCAGAATACTCGTTTGAAAGCTGCCACTATAAATAGAACCTTAGGGTTCTCCTCAAAACTAATCTAGCCGACCCTAATTAGTTCAAAAGCAATTTTCTGTGAGAACAAGTTCTTCCATTGTTGTGAGAGCACAAATTTCAATATCCCTCAAAACAACCTCAAATCCACTTCACTAATCTTGAGTTAGATTAGATTAGAGTGAGCACTTGAGCGTTCATCTTGAGATTTCGAACTTAGAGACTTCGTTCTCGATTCTAGTTGGCCGTGTGACTTCCCGTTGGTTGTAAGGGCTCACCGGTTCACAAGTTGTAACCTTTCTCTTTTGGGTAATAGAAAGGCGCACCGAAAAGCGGTTGCGACGCCCCGGAGACGTAGGCATTTTAAGCCGAACTCCGTTATCACTCCTTGTGTCAATTTTCTCTAAACTCTTTTACTTTATTTTATTTGCAATAATTTATATTTCGAATTTAGTGGTGCCTAAGGGACAACAAAGTGGTATCAGAGCCAGGTTACTCAAATTAAGACTCACTTAATTCGAGTTTACCGATCTAGAAATGGCACCCATGAGACATGTGAAAGAACCTCAAATTTTCGGTAGCACAACCAAAAATTTCAGTCATTGGAAAAGGACTATGATGAATTATCTTAACATCCTTGAAGTTTGGGATGTCATTGAGAATGGCTATAAACCAAAATACAACAATTCTACCGAAAGTGATACCAAGGTTGAAACACTAGCATCTACCGAATTAAAGAAAATAAATAATCTTGCCGTTAATGCAATATATAATGCGGTAAGTGAATCGGTTGCATTGATCTTTGGTAACACAACAAATGCAAAAGAAATGTGGGATGCTCTTGTTGACCGATACGAAGGTAACACCCAAATCAAACGAACCAAAATAGCCGGTCTAGAAACCAAATTTGAAACTTTCAAAATTGAAAATGGTGAAAATGTAGAGGATATGTATAATAGACTTATGCATATTCAAAATGAATTCATTGAACTAGGATAACCACTTTCTAACGATAAAATTGTAGGAAAGCTTCTTCGAGTAATGCTTAGGAGGCCTAGGTGGGACGGATTGGTGAGCGCCCTAGAAGCACTTCATGGGACACAAAAATCATTCACACCGGATGAACTCTATGCTCATTTCCGGAGTTTTGAAGAAAAGCTCATACAAGCCGGTGAACTCAAGCAAGAGTCAAAAACAAAAACCGTGGCTTTTCCGGCTCAAAACCACCGAAACCACCCAAGCTCCTCAAATAACCGTCAATCAAGTGACTCATTCATGAACCAACTAGGACATGAAACCTCTTGTGATGCCGCCACCATAACCAAAATGTTTCAATCTATGCTTAACTTCGAACGAAAATACAATAAGGAACGTGAAGAAGGAAACAAACGGGTAGTTTGTTTTGCATGTGAAAGAGAAGGTGATCACTCAAAAGAGAGCAATGTTTCTTTTAATATTTATAAACTCGTAAATGTTATCGGTTCGGACTGCAAGCGCACAATCCTTATCGAGTAGTATATGCGAGGTCGATCCACAGGGAATATTGGTTCAATGCTTTGAGCGATCGAATCACAACCTTTCGAAAGGCTAGACGAAATCTGAAATTTGAGAGATGTTTGTTGATCAATGTAAATTAGGAAACAATTAAAAGTAATTAAAGTAAAGATAGAGATGAGAATTCCTAGAGTTTTGGCACACCATTGCTACTCAATCCGTCTTGACAATATATTCCTGTTGCGTCTGATTTCCTGTTATTGTTTTATGAAAGATAACTACAAAGATCACTGCGATTTATGTTACGCCAGAATGACAGATCTTTCATCGAGACTCTACTCAGGACAATGCGATTTACCTTACGCAACTATCGGGTCTCTTATCTCCCAAATTACTACACAGATCACTGCGATTTACCTTACGCAAATGATGGAATTTGGTCATGCGTTTTGTTGTTCTGGTTTATGGTTTCCCCGCGAAGGTTTTCTTCACATAAACCTAATAGATCTCAACGAGGCTAACTCATCCAAATAGTTTAAAGAGTTATTAAAGCACTGTCACTACCCTAATTAACTCAAACTAGATCATTGAAATTAGATGAAGAGATAATAAATCACAAAAGCATATTCGATACAACAACAAGAAACCATAATCAACAGAAATATATATATCAAAACATCAAGAGTAACAAGGTTTACTGCCTAGCCCTAAGAAAAGGAACTTAGCCGCGGAACGGCATGGTTCCAATCACTCCTCTCTTCTCCCTTTAATCAAATCTAACCCTAAGTACAAAGATCCCAATTCTATCTGCCCAGGGGCCTTATATAGGAGTGTAGGGACGTGTAGAGGTTGATTGGAGGCTAAGAAATCAATCTGGAAACAGCTGTCGGCAGTTATTTCCCAAGAGACGCCTTCGGATACGGATCGTATCAGGTAATACGGTCCGTAATGAGACCTTGGCGGTTATGGTTGTAACTTCCTGCGCCATCTTCTGAGTCTGTGCTATGTCTGGTCTGTATTAACCAATACGGGCCGTAACCAAGACTTAGTTGAAGGCATCGCGAATCCGATTGACCTGATTCTAGCTCCTTTTGATGTGAAATTGTCCCAAAACCTGTTTTCTGCAATAAAACATAAAGAAGGGTGACAGTAGCCTTTTTCTCTAAATAATTAAACATAAGTGTGAGAAAATATGCAAAACCTAAGCCAAAACCCTACGTAAATCATCATCATTTTGACTCTGATCAGAAGGCCACACCATCCAAACTTGCTTCAAAATATTTCCCAACTTGAAAAACAAGGATAGCGAAGGGCAACATGACCGAAGGCCTAAGCAAAAGTACGAAGGATATAAAAGCAAGAAGAAGGCCAAGGCAATGCAAGCCTTATTTTGCATCGATTCCGATGAAAGTAGTAGAGAAGAATCCGACTCGGAGTCGGGTGATGAACAAGAGGTCAACCTTGCCTTGATGGCAATAGTGAATGAAGACTCGGCAACAATTGATGTGGATACAATCATTGCAAACAAGAACATAACCGATGAGATCACCATCGAATTCCTCAAAAATCTCATCAACCCAACTATCTACAAGGAATCGGAGGATCCCACCAAAGCCTCAACTAACACCATTATCGAGGTAGAGGATGCATCCATAGAAGATGTAACAAACTCCTCAAATAAGGTACATCTTATCTCTTCTCCTAACCGGTATATGTCTACCATTGATTTGACCAATCCCGACTACCATTTGAATGGTTACCAAGTTAGGAAAGATGAATCCAAAATCGATATAAATAACAACTATATAAAGACAAATGAGACAAGCACGTTCATGGATGAGGCTCTAATTAATTATAATGCGCCTAGGTTGCTTGAGGAATCTAAAAAGGCCATGCTTGAAAAGGAAGGTATCATACAAAAATTGAAATCTCAACTTCTTGAATTTGAATTCAAAATTAAAAACTTAGAGTTGGAACTACTTAAGTCACATACTTGTCAATCACACATAGGGGATATAGAAATGTTAAAAGTGAAAATCCAAACTCTAGAGACCGAAAACAGGGCTTTAAGATCGCCTAGTGAATTCTCAAATGTCACTAGTCTCGATCCCTACTATGTAGAAAATTTGATCAATGCCAATTTGAATCGACAAGTCGGTAAAATGGGCATTGGATACAAGAAGGGTCAAACCTCATTTGAATCAAATTTTTCACAAAGCCCAAAAGAAAATGGGGAACTTACTCAAAGTTTAAACAAGGTCAAGTTCAATCACAAAGAGTATTTTGATTATCAATTTTACACCAAACATGGTAAAACACCCTTGACAAAGGAGTCAAATAAAGGGACAACTTCTCAAACCACAAATGCAAAACAAAACCAAAAGTCTCAAAATTATGCATTTAGGTACAAATTTTCTAACAAAAACCACAAAAATGAGAACAAGTCTCAAAATAGTGATAGGAACACATTCAATCCAAAAAGGTCAAACAAAACTTATTTCAAAGGACCGGATGGATGGTTTTACGAAATTCAAAATAAAAATACGTTACAAAACAAAAACCAAAGAAATGGTTTGACTATAGATGTTCCCCAACATCACAACAAGTTTGATTCAAACAAAAATAAGTCTTATCCACCTAAATTTATAAATCATAGAAATCAAATTCAAGAAGTGAAGGATAAATATCAAACCACCTTCAAGCATGGTTCAACAAATGTCAAGCAATCGGTCACATTTTGTAACTATTGTTGTAAAATTGGCCACACCTCATTAGAGTGTAGCTTTAGGAAAGGAAGCAACAAATCAAATGTTGTTTGGATTCCCAAAGCTAAATTAGCTTAAAAGTTGTAATTAAAATCTCCCCAACCTAAAAACAAAAATCATTAAGGAAGGGGGAGATTCAAACAAGGTATATGTTAATTGCAAATATATATACTCTTGTAGGTGTGTTTGATTACAACTCATAAAGAAAATGCTTGGATCATTGATAGTGGATGTTCATACCACATGACCGGTGACAAATCTAATTTCAAATTTTTAGAACCATATGATGGTGGGTCGGTTACTTTCGGTAGTAACCAAAGAAAGAGTTCAATTATTGGATTAGGTTCGATTGGTAATCAAAACTTAACCATATCGGATGTCTACCTTGTTGACGGCTTGAACTATAATCTACTTAGTGTAAGTAAATTATGTGAAGCCGGCTATTATGTTAAGTTTAATACTAATGCTTGTTTCTTGTTTAGAGAATCCGATGACTCTTTAATTTACACCGGTAAGAGAAAGAAAAATGTTTATTATCTATATTTTAATCACTTCGAGTCCGGTGAAATATGTTTGAATGCCATAACAACCGGTTCTAGACTATGGCACCGTAGACTAGGTCATATTGCAATTGATTCCATTAAAAAGTTGGTTAAATTAGATCTAGTGCGTGGTTTACCAACTCACAAATTAGAACTTGTAGGATTGTGTGATGCATGTGTACAAGGCAAACAAACTAAAAGTAGTTTTATGTCAAAAGATATTGTCTCAACCGATCAACCATTGCAATTACTACATATGGACTTATTTGGACCAATTAGTATACCAAGTTTGGCTAGAAAAAGATATGCATATGTAATTGTAGATGACTATAGTCGCTTTACTTGGGTCATATTTTTACAACATAAGGATGAAGCAATTGAAAACTTCATTAAATTTTGCAATCGTGTTGAAAACGAAAAGGGAACAAAGATCATTCGCATTCGAAGTGATCATGGGGGTGAATTGAAAATGCAAAATTTGATGAAGTATGCTCTAAAAGATGATACAAACATGAATATTCGGCTCCTCGCACACCTCAACAAAATGGGGTTGTTGAGAGGAAAAACCGAACATTACAAGAGCTTGCCCGAACCATGCTAAATGAATATCCTTTGCCCAAACACCTTTGGGCCGAAGCGGTCAATACGGCTTGCTACGTTATTAATCGCGTTAGCATAAGGTCGATATTGAAGAAAACACCTTATGAGCTATGGAAGGGGGTATAAGCCTAAAATATCTCATTTTAGAGTATTTGGATCGAAATGCTTCGTGCTTAATGAATCACCTAAAATTACAAAATTCGATTCTAAATCAATTGAGGGAATATTTGTGGGGTATTCTTTGACAAGTAAAACCTATAGAATTTACATTGCATCTCATCAAATTGTAATTGAATCCGTACATGTCAAATTTGACGAGGCTACTAATCAAAAGGTCGAGAAAGGAATTCAAATTGTAGGTATTGAAGATGCGGAGCTCGAAATCATGAAGTTGAAGATACAAACAACAACATTGAGCAACCACTAGAGCAAGAGCAACCCGAAGAAAATCCATTGAACGAGTCAGTACAAACCGAGGAAGACCAATCTCCACCAAGTGCATATCAACCTCCCGAAGACTTAAGGGAAGTTTCTTCTCATCCTCTTTCTAATGTGATTGGGAATCCTAGGGAATGGGTTAGGACTAGATCGGGATTAAATCAAATGATTGCCCATTGTGCATTTGTATCAAATGTTGAACCCAAAAACTTTAAAGATGCCAATGGGGATTCAAATTGGATTTGTGCCATGCAAGAAGAACTTGCTCAATTTGAAAGGAACAAAGTTTGGGAACTAGTACCTAAGCCAAGGGACCGAATGATTATTGGAACTAAGTGGGTCTTTAGAAATAAGAAAGATGAAAATGGAAATGTTGTTCGGAACAAGGCTAGGTTAGTAGCTCAAGGGTATAAACAACAAGAGGGTTATTGACTTTGAAGAAACTTTTGCACCCGTAGCTCGTCTAGAATCAATTCGAATGCTTTTAGCATATGCCTCAAATAAAAACTTCACTCTATTTCAAATGGATGTTAAAAGTGCATTTTTGAATGGATTTATAGATGAAGAAGTATATGTAAATCAACCACCCGGTTTTGTTGACCCGGCATTTCCTAACCATGTCTATAGACTCACCAAAGCCCTCTATGGTCTTAAACAAGCTCCTAGAGCATGGTACGGTAGACTTAGCTCCTTTCTCATTGAAAATAGCTTCACAAGGGGCAAGAATGACACAACTTTTTTTACAAAGAAGAAAAATAACTCAATTTTAATAGTGCAAATTTATGTCGATGACATCATTTTTGGTTCACCTAATGCGGCACTTGCCGAGGAATTTTCTTCTCTTATGAGTAGTGAATTCGAGATGAGCATGATGGGTGAACTGAACTTCTTCTTGGGGCTACAAATCAAGCAACTTTCGGATGGCACCTTTGTGAGCCAAACCAAGTATGCCAAGGAGTTGGTGAAGAAGTTTGGAATGACTGAGAGCAAGACAAGCCCAACACCAATGGCTGCAAATGCAAATCTTGACTCGGATCCAAGCGGCACACCCGTGGACATCACCCAATACCGAGCTATAATAGGTAGCCTACTTTATTTAACTGCCAGTAGACCCGATATTATGTTTGCGGTATGTCTATGTGCTAGGTTTCAATCCAATCCCAAAGAAGTGCATTTGAAAGCCGTTAAACGAATTATTAAATATATCAAATGCACTTTAAATTTGGGATTGTGGTATGGCAAACAATCGGAACTAGATTTGATAGGATATACCGATGCCGATTTTGCCGGAGATCGAATGGATAGAAAGAGTACAAGTGGTACATGTCAATTTCTTGGCGGATCACTTGTCTCATGGTCGAGTGCAAACAAACCTCGGTTGCGCTTTCCACCGCGGAAGCCGAGTATGTTGCGGCCGGTAGTTGTTGCACACAAATTTTATGGATGATCCAAACTTTAACCGATTATGAAATTCGCTTCCGCAACGTACCAATTATGTGTGACAATACCAGTGCCATAATGATATCCAAAAATCCAGTTCTTCATTCTAGAACTAAGCACATAGAAATAAGGCATCATTTTATTAGGGATCATGTTGAGAAAGGTGAGGTCCAACTCATTCATATTGATACCAAAAATCAAATTGCCGATATTTTTACCAAGCCCTTAAATACTCAACAACACAATAAATTGCGATTTAAATTAGGCATGCTTGAATTTAAGGAGTGAGAATTTTTAATTGGAAGCATAGCAATCAATTAGCTCATTTTAAGACAAAAACACCAGAGAAAAACGTCTCAAAACGTTTCTGAAACGTCAGAACGTTTATGAACATTTCTCCAGATTCATCTCCATGACCTAAAACGTCCCAGACGTTTTACAAAACGTCTGGACGATTTGCTCATTCCAAAACTCCGAAAATTTCATCTGAGAAAATGACCTAAACGTCCCAAACGTTTTCCAAAACGTCTGGACGATTCAGTGATCTTCTATCCTCCAAAATTCTTCAAATCTCTTACACGACAAAAACCTTGAAACGTCTGAACGTTTGTCTGCTGAATTTTTAACTTCTCAGAAATCTTTCATAACGTCTGGAACGTTTGTTCAAACGTCGAGACGATTCATCTTCGATATTAATTCTCAAAATTTCAAAATATATATGACAAAACGTACAAAACGTCCTAGACGATTTGTAAACCGTTGAGACGATTTAATGTAAAATCATAATTCAAAAGCGAAATTTTTGTCTCCAAATGTCCAGAACAAAACGTTGTGAGACGTTTTATAAACGTCCCAGACAATTTCGGCGCAGCATCTCAAATACTCTGCGAACCGACGTAATTTTCTTCTATCTCCCACAGCCGCCTCTTCTTCTCTTCTTCTCTTCTGCTCTTCTTCTCTTCTTTTCTTCTTCTCTCCGCCACCCTTGCCCTTCAACCTCTACTACAAACACCTCAAACCACCAAATCACTTCTTTTAAAGTGCTTTCTCCTCTCCTCTCAACCCTCCTTCCACTTCTCCTCTTAAAATCAAAGTTTTTCTCTCTCCTTCTCTCTCTCCACCAAAACCCTAACTCTCGCCACCTTTTCAAATCCGACAATCCGACCGTTCAATCGACGATCCGTCTTCATCATTGCACTTCTAGAGTCGTTCTCTTCACGGATTTGTGCTTCAATCTTCAATCGGTAATTTTCAATTTCTCTCTCATATCAATGGCACCAAAACTCTCCAAATTGAATATCCTTCGAAAGAAGAGGTCTCGCAACGATGCGGGTCAATCAAGTGCCACTGAGATTGAACAGGATACCAATATTTCTCGATCCAACACCTATTTATTCAAAAATCCAATTGCTCACACCAATTTCATGGGTCAATTTTCGGATCGAAAATTATCGAATTGTTATTACTTCAACAAGGCCTCGGTTACCTTCTCATTTCCCGAGGATGACAAAATCATTGGGTTTATCCGCCATTGGCCTTGGGAACCTTTGATCACGTGTGATGAACCTTATAGTGAGATGATTTAAACCTTCTATTGCAATCTCACTTTCTCCGAAGACCCTTTTCTTGTCAAGTCCTATGTTTGTGGCCGTGAAATCATTCTCTCTTTAGACAATGTAGCCAATTGGCTAGGGTTAGTAAATGAGGGTGGAGAAGCCTATCTCCTTCGGAATTGGCCCGATCTAGCTTTAGAATCCGCCGATCATTACAAAACCTGGTTTGCTCGCCGTAACTTTGGCGGAGCACCCCTCTATGCCTCATCTCTTCCCTCTTTACATCGTTTGCTATTTCTTTTCGTTAACAATATTCTCATATCTAAAGCAACGATCAAATCTAACATTGAAAGAGGTCCAATGTACTATTTGAGGCACCTCATCTCCATGGATGAAAAACGGTTCAACATCCCTTTTATCATTCTTCGTCACATGATTGCTTGCTATTCTAGCTCTGTTGCCAATATCCCCTATGGCCATTTAATTCATCGCATGATTCGCCTAAATGGCATAACCGTCCCAAGTCATCTCATTCAAAATGAGCCTAATCATTTGCTTGATATTCTACCCAAACATGGTTGGGTCAAAAGTCAATCGGGTTCGGGTTTACCAATAATAAAACCTGACAACAGACCTATCAACGATTGGATAAATGCTCCAACTGCTCTACCTAACCAATATTGGGATCCATATGAAGAAGAACAGCCGGCACAACCTGAACAACCACCAATACCACCAATGGCTCAAGATGAACTTCCTCAAGGAGCGGAAAATCAATTGGCTTGGATTGTTCAACACATGCAAGAATACCAAATAGCCAATAACAACCAATTTACCGCGATCAACAACGATCTTAAAATCTTGAAGACAAGATCACGCAAAATCCAAATTCAAGGTCGCAAAAACGCCAAAGCAATTTATGATATTGATCTCACCACTTCGGAACTCGCTCGGCGCTTTGTGAAGCAATATGGTGCTTCTAGTGGTGCGTCCACTAGTGCCCCTCACATACCTTCCGAAGATGATGATGATGAAGATGATGAAGAGGGTGACGAAGGAGATGATGACGATGACCCCGAATTTTAAATCTCTTTGAACTTTTTCAATTAGAATTTTCTAAGTGATTGCTATGCTATGTTATTTATGATTGCATGAACTTTTATTATTTCTATGTTGTATGCTTGTACTTTTATTATTCCTATGGTATTTGACTTGAACTTTGTTAGGTATATGATTGCATGTTTAATTCTAAATTGATTATCTTTCATATTGTTATATTTGTGATGACATGCATATTTTTTCTACAATCATGTCACATATTATCAAATTGAGGGGGAGTGCATATGTTGAGGGGGAGCACTCTTAATTGTGCTATTTGATTATGCTTTTGTCTCCCTTTCGTCGATTTCCAAAAAGGGGGAGAAAATGCAAGACATGCAAACACCGATTATTTGGAAAATTGAAATTTGGGAAAAATCGATATATGCACTTACTTGTTTTGCAAATCGTCAAAAGGGAGAGATTGTTGCTTCAAGCAATTATCTTATAGTCTATTTGACTAATTTGCAAAACATATAATTATTGAATTTTACAATTTTCTCTATGATTAGAAAGAATGCAGGTTCAACACAATTGGAATTGCAATTTAGAGCACTTGGACTGAAGAAATCATCAAGTTATTTACCAAGCATTTAAAATGTAAATTTATAATTGGTAAAATAGCTTTGATGTTGAAAAACAGGGATAAAACGTTGGAACGATTTACAAAACGTTCAGACGTTTTTCTATGTGAAAAATCTGGAGATTAAATCGATTAAAAGCTGGAAAAACATTCTAAAACGTCCCAGACGATTTGTAAAACGTCTGGACGATTTAAATTATTTCTCAGACTTCAAATTTGCATTTTGATCGATAAATCTCCAGAGGAAAACGTTCTGAGACGTTTGTAAATCGTCTGAGACGTTTTAGGAATTCTCACAGAAATTTGAATTTTGACCTAATTTGAGTTAAAACATTTTCAACGTTTTACAAAACGTTGGGACGTTTTATGGCAGAATACTCGTTTGAAAGCTGCCACTATAAATAGAACCTTAGGGTTCTCCTCAAAACTAATCTAGCCGACCCTAATTAGTTCAAAAGCAATTTTCTGTGAGAACAAGTTCTTCCATTGTTGTGAGAGCACAAATTTCAATATCCCTCAAAACAACCTCAAATCCACTTCACTAATCTTGAGTTAGATTAGATTAGAGTGAGCACTTGAGCGTTCATCTTGAGATTTCGAACTTAGAGACTTCATTCTCGATTCTAGTTGGCCGTGTGACTTCCCGTTGGTTGTAAGGGCTCACCGGTTCACAAGTTGTAACCTTTCTCTTTTGGGTAATAGAAAGGCGCACCGAGAAGCGGTTGCGACGCCCCGGAGACGTAGGCATTTTAAGCCGAACTCACTCCTTGTGTCAATTTTCTCTAAACTCTTTTACTTTATTTTATTTGCAATAATTTATATTTCGAATTTAGTGGTGCCTAAGGGACAACAAATATCTGCCAGTTGCTCTTTGTTTCTGACAAACGGAGTTTCTATTTTTTTAGACTGCACTTTTTCTCTAACAAAGTGACAGTCCGCCTCTATATGGTTTGTCCTTTCATAGAAGACCGGATTGGATGCAATATGTCGTGCGGCTTGATTGTCGCAGTATATTTGCATGGTTCTTGTGTGCTCTATCTTCATATCACCGAGTAATTGTTTAATCCAGATAAGCTCCCTCGTTGTGAATGCCATAGCTCGATATTCTGCTTCTGCACTTAAACAAGCGACAACACTCTGCTTCTTGCTCTTCCAAGTTACCAAGTTGCCACCTACAAAGGTACAAAAGCCAGTGGTTGATTTTCTGTCACAGCTCCCGGCCCAATTTGCATCAGAAAAACCAACCACATCATTAGAACCATTTTTTCTCATCCAAATTCCTTGACCTGGAGTGCATTTGAGGTATCTAAGTATCCTATCAATTGCACTCAAATGACTAGTACGCGGATGCATAAATTAGCTTACCATACTAACTGCAAATGCAATATCAGGTCTGGTAACTGTAAGATATATTAGTTTTCCCACCAGCCTTTGATATTGTCCTATGTCAGGTAGTAATGCACCCTCTTCTAACCCCAGTTTAACATTTGTTTCCGTTGGGGTACTGGCTGGCTTAGCTCCTAGTTTACCAGTTTATTTTAACAGGTCAAGTACATATTTTCTTTGAGATAGAAATAAACCTTTACTAGAGTAAAAATTTATTCCAAAAAAATATGAGAGTTTTCCAAGATCCTTAATATCAAATTCATTTTGCAAGTGTTGTTTGACATTTTTAATCTCTTCATTATTATTTCCTGAAATGATAATGTCATATACATAAACAAGAATAATGGTGTAACATAGAAGAATCAGCTGTGCTTTTAATAAAGAGTCCGGCTACTATAACACTAGTGTCATTTCAAACTAAATAACACCACATCTTAAACCATTGGATCTACTTTAATATTCGTGCAAGACACTAGTGTTATTCCAGCGCTATCTTGTACACGAATATTAAAGTAGATCCAATGATTTAAGATGTGGTGTTATTTAGTTTGAAATGACACTAGTGTTATAGTAGCCGGACTCTTTAATAAAACTATTTTTTAATAGAGAAGAGCTTAGTTTGGCATACCATGCTCTTGGATATTGTTTTAGACCATAGATTGACTTCTTTAGCTTACATATGTGTGATGAGTTTAATGTAGTATTATGACTTAGAGGGAGGGTCATGTAGACTTCTTCTTCCAGAATTCCTTGAAGGAATGTTTTTTTCACATCCATTTGGAACAAATTCCAACCTAAGTTGGTAGCTACCGATAACAAAATCCTAATTGTGCTCATTTTAGCTACTGGTGCAAAGGTTTTTTGGTAGTCAATATCATAGGTCTGGGTGAATCATTTGGCCACTAATCTAGCTTTATACCTTTCAATCGTACCATCACTGTTGTACTTAATCTTGTATACCCATTTACACCCTACGGTTTTTTTCCTTTTGGTAAGCAGACAATATCCCATGTATCGTTTTTTTTCTAAAGCTTGAAGTTCTTCTTTCATAACTTTATGCCAAACTGGGTTTTGTTTTGCTTCCTCAAAAGTAGTTGGTTCGGTTTGATTGGTTATGCTCCCTAAATAGGCCTGGTATTCTGATGATACCCTTTTATAAGAAATATAATCTTGAATTGGATACATCACCTGATGGGATACATAATCCCTTAACTTGACGGAATGTTTGGTTTGTCGTATGGATCTTCTTACGACAATTTCTTCTTGAGGTGATTCTCCACTGGACTCACTTTCCTCATTTTCTCCCCCTGAAGGAATTGCTGTTGTTTCGCCATGTTGGTCTTCATTCATAACCTGTCCTTCATTTTTGTTCTTCTGGAAAAACAAAGTTATTTGGAGGCGACACAATTTGATGGCTTGGTGGATTTATTTGCTCATTTGTCGGATAATAGGGTTTATTTCAAAAAATGACACATCTCTTGAAAAATAAACTTTAAAACTTTTCGGATCATATCACTTATACCCCTTTTTTTCAGAAGAATATCCTAAAAATATAGTTTGAACAGAATTTTTGTCTAACTTGTCATGTGTTTTTATGTGGACAAAACATGTGCATCCGAAGACTCGAATTTGGTCAAGATCAATTTTTCTACCTTTGAGAATTTCTAGAGGACTCATGTTTTCTAGGTTGCTGTTAACACTGCATCTGACCAAAATATTTTTGGGACATTATTTTGAAAAAGAAGTAATGACACATGACATTTATTTATGGGTTCTTCAAGATAATAAAGTCCATTTTTTTAAAAACCTTCACCAATTTTCTTCCCTGATTCTTGATCCTGAAATATCACTTCGTGTGGTGAGAATATTACTTTGCAATTCAAATTTTGTGTTATTTTGCTAATTGATAAAAGATTTGAATTAAAATCTGGTAGGTACAAAATGTTCTTTACATCTTTTGAGAAGAATTTTGTGGTATCCAAACCTTCAATTTTGACTTTATTTTCATTTGCAACAAGTACATGTTGTGATTCTATAGTTGGTACAATATTTTGCAGTTTATTTCGGTTCCATGTCATATGATCGGTAGCACTGGAGTCAATAACCCATGTCATATGAGAAGAATTTTGTGCTCTAAGTCCTTCGTGGTATTTAAGGAACCTTGAAAACTCTGTCGGATCCTCACGTCAGCCTTACCGTTATGTGGCGGAAGTGTCCTGCTTACCGGCCATATGGTAACACCGTCGTAAGTTGTCCCAGTTCATTTGTTGCTTTATGAATATCGTGTATGTTCCACATGTGATGCGGTAAACCGATTAGCTTGAAACGGTGGAGATTCATACACTGTGTTCCATGTTCTATCCCAGAGAATGACTCCTACATCCACTCCCTGCCAGATAGTATAAGGACTATTCCAGACAATTTGTTGCAAGGTTTGCCAATTTCTACAAATGAGCATAAAAGGTGCGTCATCGTGCGGATTAATTACCCTCATACACCTCATAGTGATTTGGCTGCCCCCCAAAAGTTCTTGC
This sequence comes from Carex parvula, assembly GCA_025461045.1. Taxonomy (NCBI): domain Eukaryota; kingdom Viridiplantae; phylum Streptophyta; class Magnoliopsida; order Poales; family Cyperaceae; genus Carex; species Carex parvula. The sequence continues at coordinate 86,601 of JAJGRW010000359.1, read as the reverse complement.
AAATCTTCTAGCTATGACTCCTGCCAGGTGTGGAGCAGGTGCTCCTCTTGTCATTACCACCATACCAGTGCACCTCAGGTAGTTGTTTTGTGGCCTTATTTCATTTGTCGTTGTCATTAATTAATTTTCTTCAAATGCCGCAGATATACATAATCGGAAAAGAATGAGGCCATTCGCAACGTTTGAGCCGCATTTTCTTTTACGTGGATGCAATTGTTCAGTGTCCAGCTTTTTTTATGTGGATGATATTGTTCATGCCGTCAATTTGTTTTATTACAGCCATGTCTAGTGAAGTCAACAGAAAATTGAAAAAAAATTAGAAAAAAAGTATTTTAAAATTTGACATTTTTTCAAGTTGAAAGTGAAATTATTTGTCAAAATATTATTTGCAAGAATAATTATTTTTAAATTAAAACATTATTTGCAAATTATTTGTACATGATATTTCCGAAATATTTTCAGAAGACCGGATTGGATACCTACGCAATGCCTTCTACTAAAAAGTGAGAATATTATAAATTTTACATACTTCTTATTTTCCTTTTTAAATTCCATCACTTGTTTAAAAATTTAAGTTTAGTGAAAATAGATATTCACTACAAGAATTTGTCACTATCTGCAAGAATAAAAGTACATTTATTGTCAGTATCATCACGGAATTGACATGGTTTTCTAAAAAAAATATTTGTATCCGGTAATAGATGCGTAGCTTCCCGGGCAGGGATGCAGCTAATAGTTGTGCACTCAATTGGACTGTGTAGCTATCAACTGTCTCACCATTTCGGTTGCGCAACTAATAGTTGTGTTCTGGTTTGTGCACTGGTAAGTAAATAAAAGTCGTGGAGAGAGAGGGCCCACACTCATTTTCATCGCAGATTACTTCTTCGATTTCGGATAAGTTTTCTTCTTTTTTTCTTTAATTTAAATTTAGTAGTTGTAAGTATAGGTTTAGGGTTTAGAATTTGACCATAAATATTTAAAATTACCAAAAATGTACTAAATTGTATCGAAATAGCAAGGTTCTAAATAGCGATTGCGGCATAGTGGAGAGACAAAAAAAAAAACTATTGCGAATAGCGTAGCTATAGCGGAAACTATTGTACATAGCGTTTTTTTTTCAAAATTTATATTCTATATTTCTACTAATTATCAACATAATCAATATTAGAGAATTGAGGTAACAATCAAATGACAACTATTCCTAAATCTATATTTTTCAATCATGCAAATAAGAAGAAGAAAAAAAGGACCTACAAGGTACATTATTTAATAGTTTATACTTCATAGTATTACAGATTATAATAGACGAAGAGCAATTAATTTTACAAGTGAAATGAAGTATACCTATTTGAACATTTTATATATTATAATAATCAAAATCAATTTTCAATTGAAACGAACGACAATAATTTTACAAGTAAATACTACACGAAGAGCAAGCAAAAGAAAGAATTAATATTTGAAAATTTTCCGATATAGAATGAGAGACTAAATCACAAATAGAAACAAAAGTGCATAGTTCGGTTTAGCATATCTATCATAGCAGACCATGTAGCATCAAAAATAAGAACAAAAGCTCACGTAAATCGCAAAAAAAAAAAAAAACTCATATAGCATAGCGGTAGCAATAGCGCATAGCTTGTAGCGGTAATAGCAGTTAATAGCGGTTAAACAAATATAGAATAGAACGACATACAACAAATAATGTAAAATTTCATTTAAAGCCACCAACTTTAAAAAAAAATAATGTAAAATTTCAAGTTAAAAAAAATTATCAGGTGTGCAGTTAATAGTTGTGCAGCACTCTGAGCATGGACGCACCCAATTGGGTTGCATAGCTACGTCCTTGTTCTCGGTGTTGCGCACGTGTTAAAAAATAAAGTTTTATAAAAAAAAGAATATATTATTATTTTTTATAAGATGGTAACAAAAGAAAAATCGGCAAATATAATTCAGTAATTATTATGAAGTACTTTATTTATTGACGCTAGCTAGATTGATTGAAGCATTTGCTCCAGTTTTTCACCTAGAATTTTCTATATCAAATACGTGAGTCGGATTATGATTATTTAAGCAGGTGAGACTAAAAAGAGTCTCTGAATAAAATAATTCCCGGGGCTATATACGAAAAAAGAAATCCAAAAATTCTTGCGGTGGCTCTTATGACCACATATCCCTTGCTCCATGTGTCGGTGTCATTACCCTTTGTATTTATATTATAAGTACATTTTAATTTACGGGGGCAGATAACTAACTCCAATTACTTATTTTCTAAACATGTACTCAATTTTATATGCACCTTAGAATGTATATTTGAATATTTTGTAAAATATAATCAAAATAAAAAAGATAGTTTGAATATATTTAATTATTGTTGTCTAGTACATGATGTATCTTTATCTATTTCAGAATAAAATCATTGTTAATCATTATATATTGTTATCAAAAGATTCAAGACAAAATTTATTTTGACAGCTATCAACAAATATTTAATTATTCCCACTTCACAATAAATATTTAATTATTTTCAATATACACTTGACTATTGTAGTGTGCACACTTGTTATTTTTACTTCGTGTGGATTAATTTAAAATTTTATTTTAACTATTGCATAGCACATTTGTCATTTTTTTTGTTTTTAAAGTTGAAACAGTCGATTCGAATCGTTCACCATGATCTTCATATGAAAATATATTTAGAGACTAAATTTTACATTTTTTTTATAACTATTTTTTAAAAGGTAGAATATGAGTTGATCTAAAGATTTTGGAATCATCTGAAAGTAGTGATTTTCTACTTATCTAAAAACATAGTAATAAATAAATAAAATGTAAAATTTGATCTATAAGTAAATTTTCATACCGAAATCATATTGAACTATTTGAATTGACCGTTGAACTTTCAAAACTAAAATATAAATTTACACTACAAATCAATCTGCAATGTGCAAAGTAACACAACATCACTCTTGAGATAAATATAATATCTACTTGTTATAATTTAATTCATCCTCCACAATCTGACCTGAATGAACTCCTGATCTATCCACGGTCGAAATTCGGAGTCAATTAACGAAATTATTGTATGGTGGGACCCACTGATACTGACCTCCAGCGTACTTTAAAGGGAATTCAGATCTTCCCCGGTACCGTAACAGGGAATCTTTTACAATTACTTGATCTGGACCGTTCTTTTTAACTTGGCACGAATGTCAAAGTCCAATAATACTGACCCCTCCGTCAGCCTGAATCTCAAAGCGGCTGAGAGTTAATCTCAAACCGTAAAGTGAAGAGAATCTTTTACAGTAATGGAGAGGATACATTTTGCGCAGGAAGACCGGAAGAGCAAACAAATTGTGCCTATAAATCCCTCTCTCTTTCTCTCTCTCAACCTCCCCCTCCCCCACTTCCCCTTTTTTATTGGTAGTTGGAAACAAGAGAAATTAAGTGAAATGGGTACAATTAGTGAAGAAGCAGAGTGGGGTTTAGTAGCCAAAATGAGATCCTTTGTTGAAACTCAAGATCCTTCTGCCAAGGTACTAATTAATTACCCCTTTTCTTCATCTCCTTAATTTTTATTTCCATACATGGTTTATTAGCTGGAACATACCCTTGTTGATGTGATCTTAATTACTATAATTAAACAATTTCTGTTTATAGCGTTTATATCTGATCGATGATTCCATTGATGGCTATTTTGTGTCCCTTGGATTAATCTTAGTTGTAAATAGTGTTTTATAAAAAAAAAAAAATGAAGTCTAAGAGGGAACAAAAGCGAGGTCAACATTCAACAGAGGAACCCACTTTTTGGCATATATGAAATTTAACTAATAAATACAGCTTAATTTATAAAGTGTAACGATTTAAATTTTTTATGAAATAGTATAAATTAAGTTTTAGTGATTAATTAAATAAGTAAACGGGGTCTGCATAGGAAATAAATGAGAAAAATGTGATGCCTCAATGCCTCATCAACTATTTATTTTCCTATTTAATTATTATTAAAAAAACAAATAAATCAAACACATGCATGTGCGTCCCAGATCACGCAAACTATTTTCACTATTCTTTTATAAACCTTCTTCAGCATAACAGTTGGCAATATACTTAATTATTTGAATCCAATGACAGTTGATTAATCTTAAATTTTGACATATTATTTAAATCTAGTCAAAAAATTTGATAAATGGTGAAATTTTTTGTAGTCATATCGTTGGCTTTTATTTTCTGTGTATCAAATTTTATATAATTCTAGTGTTATATGACATTATATAACAGATCATTTTTATGTTTATATATAATATATAATTTTTATAAATTTTAAAGTTTGAAGTTCTTTTTGGTGATTCTCGAGTTAATCCATTGTTGATACATTCCAACTTATAATTAAATTTATTATATACAATAAATACCTTTATCTTTGATCAAATTTCTGCTCAGCCTTAAGAAAATGTCACTATTGAAATTATAATTCCCTTTGTAGCAACTATTTCTTCATATATTAATTTTTTAATTGCTTTCATCTACTCACCAACAATTCATGATAACATTGAAACATCATAAAGTGCTAAAAGTACACTCCCATTATTTCAAACAAATTCCTGATTTTATTTATATTCATGAAAATTAGTATGTTAATATTATTTTTGGTTAAATATATATTTTTTTAGGAAGCAGATAACTTCGCCTTGAGGAGGTTTTTGCGTGCGCGTGACCTGGACATAGAGAAGGCATCTTCTCTGTTTCTTAAGTACCTGAAATGGAGGAGACAATCGGTACCAAATGGATTCATATCGGAGTCAGAGATCCAAAATGAATTGCCCCAAAGAAAGTTGTTCATGCAAGGGTTTGACAAAGCCGGACGGCCTATATTAGTTGGTTTTGCAGCTAAGCATGACTACTCCAAGAGGCACATGGATGAGTTCAAGCGTAAGAACTACACCATCCCCCCCCCCCCCCCCCCCCCCCCCCCCACACACACACACACACACCATCATAACATGTATCACACGCTTTAACATCATAAAATGTCTCTAATTGCAGGTTTTGTTGCATATTATCTAGATAAAGCATGTGCAAGGTACTTGTTTTGATTTAAATTTATTTGTGATTAGTTTCCAACTTCCATGATTTGTAGGCTTTTCTATAGTTTAGTTTGTAAGGTACTTACATTTTCTCTTTCCTAGCAACTAAAATTTGATGTATCAGTTTTTTTTTTTCTTTTGTATATGGTAATGTGTACAAAAATAAGAAAATATATTTTTATAAGCAAATCTACTCTACTTTTAAAAAAATTGAAGAAAATTACCTACTAAATTGAGTTCAAACTTTTTCATATAGTCAATTATTGCTATGATATTTCTTCTGAAACCTTCATCTAACAGCAGCAAAATTACAGGATGCCAAGTGGTCAGGAGAAGTTCATTTGCATAGCCGATTTTAAAGGATGGGGATACTCACATTGTGACAGTCGTGCTTATATAGCAGCTCTTGAAATCATGCAGGTACTTTCTTTTTAATCAAAATAAGTATATACCAGTACATAATTGATCCCATTTACCAAAAGATCATTGTACCATATTAACCAATCACTATATAGAATCAACTAATTAAGCTGCATTTGATGCCAAGTTACAAGCTTCTATTGAGTTTGATCAGTACTTTTTTTTTAAATCTTTTACAAAATCATGCAAATTTTTTATTTTCAGAATTATTATCCAGAGAGACTTGGGAAAGCGCTTTTAGTCCATGTACCCCAGCTATTTATGAAGGCATGGAAGATAGTTTATCCATTCATTGACAAGAACACCCAAGAAAAGGTACCTATTCTTTGAAAAAAATAAGCCCAAAAATGGAAGGAAGAACTGTAAAAAAAGCCAAACAAAAAAGTTTCTTCAAACATCTTGGAGAGTTCTGTCAGTATTTCATCTAAGAAACTTAATTACTGCACTATGAATTCAGCATCACACTCCTTAATTTATATGATAAACAAAACAAAACCATTAGAACAAGAAAAAACAAGATTGAATTACATTTGCATCTCAATCAACAACATAATACATATATAGTTTACACGAACGATCTTTTTTTATTAAATGATCATTCATGCATCTATTTTGACAGTATATATTAATTCTATATGCAGTTTGTTTTTGTTGACGACAAGAAATTGCAAGAGGTATTATTAGCAGAGATCGATGAGAGCCAGCTTCCCGAAATATATGGAGGAAAATTACCTCTAGTTCCCATAGAAAATGCCTAAAGGCCATTTTCCTTAGCTTTGCCTAAATTTCTCTCTTTAATTCTTTAAAAAAAAGAGCCTTATACATAGCCAATCGGAGAAATGTTGATGTCACCCTTTAGATGTACTTTTCAAATACAATCTTTCACTGATATATGTATAAAATGTGTCAATGACTAGGTTGATTAAGAACAAAAAAAAATTTAGCGGCATTAAAGTCAAATACCCTCAGATTGTATCAGCAAAAAAGATGAAACTTGATCATGGTCAGAAGAAATTTTTACTGTTTCCCTTGGTGTATCAGCAAAAAAGATGAAATTAGTATTTACTATATGGCAAATTCTTCTATGGGCATAAGGACCTATTTGTAAAATGAGCATATTTTCATTTTCAAAGTTCAAACAGTCGATCCGACCGTTCAACATTATCTCCATATTAAAATGTACTTGGAGGTCAAATTTTACATTTTTTTGAATTTTTTTACTATTTATTAAGATGGGTACAAAATTCAATGGTCTGAATTTGACTAGTTTTGTAAAATACTTAATAAATAGTAAAAAAATTCAAAAAAAATGTAAAATTTGACCTCCAAGTATATTTTCATATGGAGATAATGTTGAACGGTCGGATTGACTGTTTGAATTTTGAAAATGAAAATATGTTCATTTTACAAATAGGTCCTTATGTCCATAGAAGCATCCCTCATTACTATATGGCAAATTCTTCTATGGGCATAAGGACCTATTTGTAAAATGAGTATATTTTCATTTTCAAAGTTCAAACAGTCGATCCGACTGTTCAACATTTTCTCCATATTACAATGTACTTGGAGGTCAAATTTTACATTTTTCTGAATTTGTTTACTATTTATTAAGATGGGTACAAAATTCAATGGTCTGAATTTGACTAGTTTTGTAAAATACTTAATAAATAGTAAAAAAATTCAGAAAAATGTAAAATTTGACCTCCAAGTACATTTTAAAATATGGAGATAATGTTGAACGGTCGGATCGACTGTTTGAACTTTGAAAATAAAAATATGCTCATTTTACAAATAAGTCCTTATGCCCATAGAAGCATCCCTCATATTGTGTCCTACGCATATGAAAAAAAATCGTAAAAAAATAAAAACAAAAAGGCACCAATGAGTACAACCATCATCAAATTGGATTAAAATGTAAATTTGAACTTTTGATCGTATTTTACTTAACGGCCTAAACATTTATATTCCTAAGTTTTACAAAAATTCAAGTTTATTTTGTATAATATTAGGAGGTCAAAATATAAATTATTTTGGTGTTTTTGTTTTTCAACAAACTTCTCGATATCTTGATCTTTCAGCTTGAGCTGACTTGAAAGATTCAAGCATCGAATATAAATATTTTGCTAATCAAGTAGAACAAAATCAATCATTCAAAATATTTTATTTAAAATCTCTTAGTAAACTTAAAATTAAACTAGCTTTACTAATTATTTGTTAATCTTGCCACGCTGTCCATGATGTGTAGGGGAATGGTGCCAATAGAGTAGACTTTAGAGGAAGGGGAGAAGAATTGGTCCAGACTTTTTGAGTAGAGTGGAAAAAACGTGCCGTGACGTGACTAACACACCGTGATTTTGGTCTCATGCCACGCCATACCGTGACTAAGTTAATTTTTCACGTGTCGTCCCGTGCCGTGACCAAAATGTCAAGGGGTGGTCATGGCACGCGAATGGTCACGCCACGTGAGTCGCGCCGTGCCTAAATGTGCCTTGACCATACGTGACTCGCGTGACTATTTAATCATAATTTATATTAGTTTATTCAAGATTCATCATTAAATTAATATTTAATGGTCCTAATTACACATGACTCGCGTGTCTACGTGACGTGCCGTGCCATGACTAAATCTTTCACGTGCCGTGCCAAAGTTTCAAAAGATAGGTACGGCACACGAATGGTCACGGCACGGGGCACGCAAGTCACGGCACGTAACTGACACGCGTGCCGTGCCGTTCCATGCCATAACCGTGCCGTTCCGTGACGGAGCCGGCTCCGCTGTGCCATTTTTCCCACTCTATTTTTTAGTATGGAAAGAGCTTTCAACACTGGATCAACTGTTGACAGAAATTGCTGTATCAGATGGCTCTTTCTTGCTAAATTGGTTTTAACATAAAAATTGTTGTACCAGATGCATCTTTACTCAAAAAGAGCTTTCAACACTGTATAACCTGTTAACAGAAATTACTGTAGCAGATAGCTCTTTCTTACTAAATTGATTTTGACATAAAAGTTGCTGGACCAGATGCCTCCTTTTTGCTGTATCACCTGGTACACAAAAATTGCTATACCAGATAGCTCTTTCTTGCTAGATTGATCTTAACATAAAAATTGTGGTACCAGATTTTTCTTTCTTGCTGTAACCATCCGACTGATACACTGCAATCTGCATCATATGGTTCTTTCTTGCTGGTTCAAGCACAAAGGCTAAATTTTATTGTAGAAAGAAAAAAATCAACTTCCTAAAAAATTTGCTATATACCCATGAACACCTAAATCCCAAATTTTTCAGGGATTCTTTGCACTTGAGAATTAATAAATTGAAGTTAAAGAACCCATATCCAAAGAATCCAATTTGCTTAAAAATTCTCATAGAATAGGCCCCTTAATTAATGTTTGTTCATATCTAATACATAATAAAAAGCAGCAATCTGGTATCAAAAATTATAATTCAGAATAATATACAGAGACCGGCATGTGCTCAATTATTTTAGTCTACAAATTAATATTAATAATGATTTGGTGTTAATTTCATCCATATCCCCTGCAGTACCTAACAGCATCAGGTTAGTCAAAGCTGAGCCAAAAGTATTTCGGACTTTATTGAAATATAGGTAACCCACTTTAAGATTCGTGCAAACTTACGTTAAACGATCTGGGTGACTGGTCGGGATCCGACTCCGCTGCTCTCCAAATAGGAGAGCAGGACCCTGTTATTCTAAATCAGACTGCTGAACTTTTTTCATGCACGGATCTCAACACAGATGAACGGTTCGATTTAGAATAATAGAGTCCTGCTCTCCTATTTGGAGAGCAGCGGAGTCGGATCCGACTGGTCGAATCTGACCCTGTCAGGTATCTTACATAATTCGAATCCCTCGTTGTCACTGTCGACTTATGTGTGGAAAGGACCCAAAATGCTCGTGTAAGTTTGATTTCCACACAAGAGAATTCAGTGTACTTGTCAAATTTTAGCCTTTCAAAAGTAATATTCATTTGTATTGTAATTTTTCCCCTTTATTTTCTCGATTATTTCTATTAAATGATGGAAATATTGCTATCTTCATAATAAGAGATGCAATTGAATTTTTAGAGACAATTTTTTATTTTATTTTTGAGTTGGTTGGTCAAGTATTACGTAAGATATAATTTTTATTTTTTCATTTTTTTCTGTTCAATACTCATTGATTAATTTCATGCTTTTTGACTCTTTTGATTGTATCACATTTTTAATTTATCAATCAAATATAAAATTAGAGGCTTGACTCCTATCTTATTTTCAAAAAATAAAAATGAAAATATTAGGAGGCACTTCTCAAAACCTGAAGTATTAACATCTCCAATTTCTGTTTCGTAAAAGGGTGAAATAATCACATCTTTCAATGAAAGAAAGGATCGTTTGACCTTTAAACAATGGTAACACTACTCTTAATTACTATGGGTTTTACTATATTTTTAGTCCTCTTAACCTCACATATTTTGCACCACACACTTCTATTAAGTTTTTTTTTTTCTCTGTATAGATTTTGATTTCTATACAGCCCTTCCCGAAATTTTTATTTATAACATTTAAAAAAAATAAATAAACCAAATAACCATTGTTTTGGAGAATTTCGGATTCTAGCATGGCCGCACCGGCATTCTACGGACCCATTTCAGCGAGGCCGCAGAATGCTGATGCAGCCCCTTAAATGGGTCCGCAGAACCATTCTGCGGACCCAATTTTTTTTTTTTTCAAACTTTGTGATATCTTATTATTTGTGAGAAAAAGCAGAGGGGCAGTAGATGTACACGCATTCCTAGAGAAAGGGGGCACACATTCCTAGAGAAAAAGAAAATTAAAAAACTAAAAAATTTGAGATATCTCACTCAGATGACCAACGCCTCGATAAAACACCAAAGAAAAAGAAAAAAAAAATGGGTCCGCACAATGCCAGTGCGAACCCATTTAAGGGTCCGCACAATGCCAGTGCGAATCCATTTAAGGGTCCGCATCGGCATTCTGCGGCCCAGCTAAAATGGGTCGACAGAATACCGGTGCGGCCATGCTAGAACCCGAAATCCCTCAAAACGATAGTTATTTGGTTTATTTTTTTTTTTAAAATGTTATAAATAAAAATTTCGGCAGCCCTTCATCTTGCTTATTTTCATTTCCTCCCTCCTCTCTTCTTACTCATGTACATTCAAACTACAAATTTTTCTTTTGATTTAATATTTACAATTTAATAATAATATATATTTTTACTAGGTCATTCACCTACTATTATTTTTTTTTAAAGTTGGGTTACATAAACTTAAGAGATCTTGATCTCTATTATAACCAGAGACAAAATAATTAACATTTGTGACGGCTAAATTATATGTACGACAACACTTAAATATATTAAAGTACTATACCATTTTGTTTTATTTATGTATGTTCATAACATGCAAGAAGAATTTGCTACAATTTTCCACCTAGAATTTTTCATTTTAGAAATATGAGTTCAAAATAATTGACTATATACAACATTGTGAGGTTAAGAGGGCTAAAACTTTGATAAATTATATTTTTGGGTCCATATGCAAAGAGGACCAACTCAACCGAAGATTATTTGAAGTCATGAGTAGGGGTGATCAAATGGATCGGTTTATTCGGTTTTAAACCGAACCGGTAAATTTTGGTTTAATTGGATCGGTTGTTCGGTTTAAATGGTTCGGTTCGGTTTAGTTTTTGAAGAAGTTCGGTTTAAATGGTTCGGTTCGGTTTTGGAATCTCCAAATCTGTTTGAACCGAACCAACCAGTTTAATAAAAAATGGATCGGTTTATTTTGTGTGGTTTATAAGAGATCGGTTTATCAAAAACCGGCTTATGTGGTTATCAAAAATGTTATTCAAATCGGTTTGAACTGAACCAACCGGTTTTGAAATGTTTATTTGTAACTTGAAATGTTTGTATTCGGTTCAACCGAGCAAACCGAAGTTTAAATCGGTTTAATCGGTTCGGTTTTAGATCGGTTTGGAATTTTAATTTGGTTCAAACCGCGGTTCGGCAAAAAAAGTTCGGTTTGACCCGAACCGACCGGTTGACAATTTCATTCACCATCAACTGTCTATATTTTTTCCAAGTCAAAATTTTCAAAATTATTAATTGAAGTATAGAACTAGAGATATTAATTCAGGGGGACCCAACTATAGTGATATTTCGGTTTGAAACGGGTGCACAGATATAGTGTTCTCTGGTCAAGCCCCAACTCAGCTTCACATAATTTTTCTGTTAAAGAAATGATAGCATGCAAAATGTGACATTAAAAATCTCTCTGTTGTCTCTCTGTTTTCTACCCTCCCCTCTCTCCCCTTTTTACCTGGTTAAAGGAAGAGAAGAGAGAAATGGGTACAGTTGATGGAGAAGCAGAATGGGGTTTAGTAGCCTAAAAGAGAACCTTTGTTGAAAGTCAAGATCCTTCTGCCAAGGTACTACTCACCCCTTATTCCTCTCTATATTTTTTCTTTTCTTTTTTTGCAAATTTTGATGGATGGAAGAACCTTTTTTTAATTGTTGATGCAGTTAATGGATTAAGACTTTGTTGGCTCAACTGTGCTCTTATAAAAAAAATTATTTTATCAAATACATCTTTTATCAGCTGTCCAACATTTATTGGCATCTTGGATCATCTTAGCTCTCTCTTTCTTTATCTCATGCACATAAGATTTGTGTTGTTGTTGTTGACAACACAAATTTGAGTTCTGGTACAACCCCAGAAAACATTCGCCCTTAGCGGTACCAGCATTCAAGTAATAAGCTGGTACAGTATTGAAATTTGAGTTCTGGTCAGGACCCAAAATTTCGCACTGAAGAAGTACTGGTTATTCTCTGATATGACTATGCTTGCAATTAAGATCCTTCAAAGTTTTTTTTTTTTCCTACTCTATGGAAAAAAATGTCAACCGCCAACCGTTATATAATAATAGATTAACAACACATTAGTATATGATTACAGCTTTTTCTTTATTAATATAAGCGTATCTTAAAATATTAATTATTTTCGCTGGTGTATATGTTGCTGGTGAAGCAATTATCTAATTGTAAAAGCACCTCCTCTCCCACAAAAAACAAACTCAGCATATTATTTCAAATAAATAATATCGAAACAGAGTATTGCAAGAGGCATGCCGAGTATCGAAGATTATGCGACTCTGTATTTGGTGTTTTAATAGCCAAAAGGCTGGGTCATGCTATCATATGATCTAAATTAGATTAGATTGAGTGTATGATTCAGATCATACTTCATAAATTAGATTGAGTGTATGATTCTTTTAGATTGAATGGTCCAGATTACAATAGAGTAGACCCTGCAGTTTCAGGATCCCTGTTTTGGGTTGTTAAAATCATTCTCTGTATAAATAATTAAGCTTAATTTAATCCCATTGAATCAAAAATAATATCAGTGACATGTAGCATGCTTCTTTTCTTTTTTTCATACCTACTCTCTCAGTAAAAGAAAACATATTCTGAGAAAAATATCCAGGAGACTGATAACATTTTTTTTTTATGAAAAGGAGACAGATAACTACACACTTCGTAGGTTTTTACGTGCGCGTGACCTGGATATAGAGAAGGGCTCTTCTCTATTTCTAAAGTACCTCAAATGGAGGAAACATGAGATACCAAACGGATTCATATCGGAGTCAGATATCCAAAATGAATTGCCCCAAAGAAAGTTGTTCATGCAAGGGCTTGACAAAGCCGAGCGGCCTATATTAGTTGGTTTAGCAGCTAAGCACGACTATTCCAAGAGGCAAATAGATGAGTACAGGCGTAAGATTGCAAGGCTTTCTCTCCTGCATTGCTCCTCTTAAAATAAATAATAAGCATACAAATTAATAAAAGAAAAAAAAAAAAAAAGAGGAGGTGAAAAATAACAATTGTATCTTTTTTAAATGCAGGTTTTGTTACATATTTCCTTGACAAAGCATGTGCAAGGTGCGCTTAATTTATATATGCTTGATTGATACACACACACACACACACTAACACTACAAATTTCCAAGATGCCAAGTAGAATCTCAACTTGGAATCAATTTCTGTTTCTTCTATTATCACATAAAAGCTTGAAATACACTATTTTCTCTTCTGTTATTCATAAATAATTTCTTCAGGAGATTAATTTTGATACATGTTTTGCCACTGTATTGATTTTATAAGAGTTTTAGTTTAAGCAGTCTGGACCTATTCTAGTCCTAATAAATGCCTTTTATTTCTTGGAAGAATTATACACACTAAATGCAAGTAAAATCTATTTTGCTTATGTTCATTTATTCTGTCTTTTTTTATAACTTGATTATTAAACTTCAGCAATAAAAATTATAGGATGCCAAATGGTAGTGAGAAGTTCATTTGCATAGCTTGAAATTATGCAGGTTTTTTTTTTTTCTATTTTTCTTCATTTAAGATAACAGTAGATCTGGAATTATTAATCATGAACCAAAATATAGCTTTGTTAGGATCAGTCTAGAATTATGCTTCGACAACATCACTGGTACTGGCACAAAAAATTTAGATAGAATTTAACAGAAATAAAAAAAATTAGCTAGAATTAGGAGCCTCTGATAAGGCTAAAAGATCTGTTATATAACTACAGTAACTCAACAGAGGTGTTGAGACTTTTAAGTGTTTATAAATCATGTGACATATTATCATTGCAACTGAAAGAGCGAGGCTACAGTACTATGCATAGCGCATATTAGTTCGTATTATGAATTAATATATTCATTTTCAAAGTTCAAATAATCAATCTTAACTGTTCGACATGAATCAATATTTTCATTTTCAAAGTCCAAATTTTACATTTTTATAATTTTTTTACTATCTCTATTCTTATATTAAGCACGTAGATGTCCTGATTCACTAACGATTGTGATCAAAAGATAAAATTTCAGATTGAATATCAACCTCTAATCAAGTAATCTTCCTTTTTCTGATTCTATGCATCTTTTGATGTTTTTTTTACGTGTAGAAGTCCAAATTTAGTTAGACACGTACTTAATTGTCACATTCAAATTGTATTATCTTTCTTATTGGTCCTGATTTATTATTTTTAAATGTCATTTAAGAATTTTTTTTAATTGATTAATAATTAATCGGTCATGTCTTCATTTCTTTCTTTCTATTTGTTTATATCATTCAAATAATTTTAAATGTTATTTGTCACTTAATATATCATTTTGTATGAGATTTTTTTATGAAAATATGTCAAAAAATAAAAAATAAAACATATATGTTATTTAAGGAACGTTATTTATATGTATATGTCATTTAATATGTTATTGAGTAATGTTATTTATTATTTAATCTAAATTTTTTTTATGAAAATATATTCTTTTGTATGAATTTTTTTTGTTATCTTATAATATGTTCACATTGCAATGCACGGGTATGATTAGAATTCTTTTAGATAGGTAGAAAATTACTTGATCTAAATATTCTAACAATTCAAAGGTTATGATTAGCAAGAGACATTGCTGGAAGAAATCGACGAGAATCAGCTCCCAGAAATATACGGTGGAAAATTGCCTCTAGTTCCCATTGAAAATGCATAGAGCATAAATTTTGATTGTAATCTTTGATTTATCTACATTTGATGTTGAACATTGTATTAGATTGGAAATCAGATGAGGTTCGATGGGCATCAAATCAAATCCGGTTTGATACCCAATCGGAGATGTTTGGTCCGCATCAAAATCACGTCGGCAGTTTTAAAATCCGTGCAGATCAAGTTCGTACGAATCTAGATGCAGATCGAACTGCCTCCACCCCCTTTACATTTTTTGTTCAGGTATAATATTTGTACAACTAATTTAGCAAAACAATTAGCCGTATTGGGCCAAGGGCAGGGTTTCATATTGGGTTTACAAAATTGCGGCTGTCTAAGCGGTTTTTCTAATTTTTTCACTTTTTTTGTCCGATATTTTCTTTAGTTACCACATTCATTCAAGAAATGAAATTCGTACCTTACCATTGATTTCTCAAAAATTAAATTGTTAGCATGTGCGCAGATTGGTATTATGCATGACTCCTGCGCGTGAGTTTCCAATTCAATCTGAGCAAATTTGATTAAATTGGAAACTCATGTACAGATTGATATTGCGCATAACTCTTAGAGTCATGCGCAGATTGGTGTTGTGCACGTGGTAATATTTAATTTTTTTAGAAATCAATGATAAGATCAGTTACCACACCATTTGAGTTTAAATCCGGACCGTCCATTAAGAACTCAGACCAATCCAGTTCTGTAATGCACGGGATCTTTTTAAGATTCGTACTATATATAACAAACGGGCCGGACTCAAATTCTATGAGTGAAGTACTTTAGGTAATATGGATTAAGAGTTTAGTTAATGTGATTAGTGGAATAGATCTTTGAGAAATGACATTTCCGAGCTCTAAGAAGAAATTAAGAAGGGCAAAAAGGTATGGGAGAAGTAGGATTAACTTTTTTGTATAAAGAAGAGATAAGGGGACTTAAGCATGTCTAAGATTGTATTGTTTGGCCTATTTAAGGGAGATTAAGAGGTTAAGGAACTCTTAGATTGTGCTTAAAAAGAGTGTTACACGAGGAGAAGGAAAGAGAGCAGAGGGGAGACTGTCATACTGATTATGATTATACTCAATTACTTGCTCCAATGACATAATTGTTTCAGACAAAGCAAGCAGGGTTCCACTTTCAAGCTATGGAGATCAAACGTGAATGAGAATCAATCGTATAAATTTGTTCTGTTGCGAATGACAATCAATTTTACATTACAAAATCATTTTAGCTTCAAATTATATAGAAAATTATGCATAAATAAAAAAAAAATTGAAAAAGAAAAATAGAGGTCAATTGACCCATTCTATATACATAACTGCGCCTCTCGTTTCAGACTCGTCCACCAATCAAGAATTGTCAAGTGTAGAAATTATATATAAAATATTTAGAAAATTTGAATATAATTCATTTTTTTTATGTATAGATGCATAAAAACCCTTCTCAAAGAAATATTATTCTTGTTCAATATATTCTCTCTTATGCACGGATTTGATTTAATCAAAAGAAACGGATGACTATTTTTTTTAATTTAGAGAAGTGTGCCTTTCAACTACAAAAATTCATCCTAACTGAAAAATGTAAACTTTGAAAATTATGAAGAAAAAAAAATATGTGCATTTGAACATTTTGAATAATCACGTGAAACCTAACTAAACCATTGATAATCTAACGGTTGTTTGCAAATTCATGTAGAATAAAATAAAAGGACATTAAGCTTCTTATAATTTGGAAATCCTTCCTTTACCACTTTTGGCATATGGCCATTTAAAAAAAAAGTACAAACAAGGTATATAATTTTTTTGATTGGTTACCACATAGATATCGACATTATAAAGCTACAGAATATCCCGGCTACTTTAGTCCTACATAAAATAAAGAATGGAGTGAGTCTATGGTACTATGCATAGCATGGATTAGTCCGTACTACGGAGTCATCTTTTGATTTTGAAAATTATAATGGTCGATTCATACAGTTCAACGTGATCCCCACATGAATATGTACTTGCAGACTAAATTTTTTTTTTTATTTTTTTTTTGAATTTTTTTACTATATTTTAAGATAGGTAGAAAATCACTTTATTTGAAAATTCTGGACCATCCAAAAACAGTGATTTTCTACCTATCTAAAAAATTTTAAAAAAATAAAAAATTTAGTCCACAAGTATATTCTCATATGAAAATCATGTTGAACAGTTCGGATCAGCCGTTAGGATTTTGAAAACGAAAATATTGATCCATAATACGGACCAATCCGTGCTATGCATAGTACCATAGACTCACTCTAAAGAATGAGATGTTACTTTTATGATAGGAATATATGTTTTAAGAGTAGAACTAAGGTGTCCTTAAGCTCACCAAGCTCCTTTGTGAGCTTAACTCAAAAAACTATCGGATTGACTTCAAACAACACATCCAAACCGTTGAAACCGTTCTACTTCACGAGTGATGCATTTACATGTCAAATTTATAATTTTTCGAACTAGTTTAGTATAAAGTCAAGCGGTCAAAAAATGATAAAAAATGAACTCATTAAAATTAACTTATAAATCATCTTTTTACCGCTTGACTTCATACTAAATTAGTTCAAAAATTTAAAATTTTGATATGTAAATGCATTACTCATGAAGGAGATCGGTTTCAACTGTTTGGATGCATCGTTTGAAGTCAATCCGATAGGTTTTTGAGTTAAACTCACAAAGAGACTTGGTTTAATGTCATAATATCTGGTTTTGCCTGGCTCCTATAATAGGACTATATTAAACAACTTCATTATTTATGTTACTAAAAATGGTTTTCCTAATTATGCATCAAAGGTAAAACATGGAAACCAAATAAATAATATAGCGAGTTGGCATTGTAATCAAACTTCTAGCTGTTGTACATCATTTTATTAATTGAAATAGCTACTAATTTTTCAATACAATCTCATACTAGCATCAAAGACAGAATTATGCAATTATGTTCACAGCTTTTAGCATATGAAAAAAAATATTATTTTGCCTATATTTGTTAAATCAATTGTAATGTTCCGACTAATATTCCACCAAACAACATTATCTTTTTTCTGAATAGTATAAAAATAATATTATTTTAACTCTATTCTGAATTGGGATTATTCTACCATTTTGACATTTCCCACATGGTACTTTGTACGCTATGCCATATGAATTGTAGAAGCAATAAATTTTGTTGTTGATTGTTGAATGACATATTGGAGCATTCTTTTTGTTAATTTTATCTTGTGCATCGTATTTTTTTTTCTTAATTTGTGTAAAGATTTTGCCTTCATGGTGTAAACAATCGTACCCTGAAGTAGTGTAAAATGACCTTCATTCGCAAGAAGAAATTGTATATAATTGATTCACATTCAGGTTTGGTCTCATAACTTGAAAGTGTGGCTCCACCCCTGCGTGAATGTAAGCAAAAAACTTTCGTAGTATAGAATATTTAACAAATTATTCACTACATTAATTAAATTATGTTATAATCAGTTTTGATCTACTGGCTAAGATAATTTTTCTCCGTATGATAGATCGCATGTTCGAAATTCAGACAAAAGCTCTCTTCTAAATATTTGAAGTTAGGTAATTTGATTTTCATCGGTATCTTTAAAAAAGTTATGCTATGTAATTGGTGAAATATATTTAAGATAGTTGACGTTAGACATTATTTTTTAGTATGAAAATATTGATTCAAATTTCAAAATTCAGTTTGGTTGGAATCCAAAATGAAAAATAAAGGTATCAGTGATGCCATTACTAAAAAGAAAAAAAATACATAATTAATTTTATTTTAAAAACTCTACATTCTTTTCTTTAGAGATACACTATTTCTGATAAATACAAATAGTTTTCGCGTCACTAAATCTTTTGAACCGAAATTTTTAAAGTTAGCACAATTTAAAAAAATAAACCAAAACACCATCGTTTTTGAGAAATTCAAAATCTACCACGGCCACAGAATGATTTTACGGCCCCAAATACTGAAGACCGCACAGGCATTCTGCGGACCCAGCCAAGGGTCCACAGAACCATTCTGCGGCCCCATATTTTTTTCTTTTTGGTTTTTTATCTAATTAAAAGAGGACACCAGTGGGGATGCGTGCCCGTATGAGATATCTCAAAGTTTTTTGGTTTTTTAATATTTTTTGTTCTAGGAATGCGTGCCCCCTTTATGAGATATCTCAAAGTTTGCTTTGACCAAAAAAATAATATATAGGGCCGCATAATGATTCTGCGGACTCCTGGCTGGGGTCGCATAATGCCTATGCGGTCTCCAGCATTTGAGGCCGCAGAATTATTCTACGGCCGTGTTAGATTTCAAATTTTTCAAAAACGATAATTTTTTGGTTTATTTTTTTTTAAATAATGGTAGTTTTAAAAATTTCGGTCTTTTGAAATCATTAGTAATCAATCATATTAGGTTTTTTCTCGTGAGGACAAGTAAAGGGATGCTGAAATATTTTTAGAAAAAATATTAAGCATAGAATCTCTAGTAATATGTGGGACATATAGTTATTTCTGTGCGAAAATTGTACATTTTTTTTTTTCTTTAGAGATACATTGCTTCTTATTAATACAAATATTTTTGCACATCACTAAATCTCTTGAAATCTTAGTAATCAATCATATTAGTTTTTTTTTTTTCCTCATGAGGGCAATTAAAGGGGATGCCAAAAATTTTAGAGAAAGATTAAACAAAGAATCTCTACTAATATGTGGGATATATAGTTAATTCTGTGTGAAAACTGTACCTTCTTTCTTTAAGGGCCTGTTCGGCGTCAAGAGGGGAACGGGAATGGGTTTGAGAACAGAAAATTTTTTAACTGAATTTTACTGTGCTTGTGGGGAAAAAAAATTTCAGTCCGAGTGAATTTTTTTTTCCCACGCACACAGTACCACGCCGAACAGGCCATAAAGATACACTATTTCTAATAAATACGAGTATTTCTCCGCGCCACCTAAATTGTACATTTTTCTTTGAAGATGCACTCTTTCTGATAAATACGAGAATCTCTAATAGTATATGGGATTAAGGGGGATATATTTATTTCTGTGTGAAAACTGTACATTTTTTTTCTTTAGAAATATACTATTTCAGGTAAATATATGTATTTGAATTACTAATAATCAATCATATTTGTGATTTTTTTTTCTCACGAGGGCAAATAAAGGGGTGCCCAAACATTATTTTAGGGAAAGGTTAAATAGAGAATCTCTAATAATAAGTGGGATTAAGGGACCCCCAATGCAAAAATGGAACTCTTTTGTTCTATCTTTTCGCCACCAATTAATTCTTGGCCTCAAAAGGGCACCGACTTTGCCCCCAAATCTTTGCATTTTGGCCAATTATAGACACATAATATCCCAAATTAAGAAACAAAGCTGCCCAAATTTACTCAAACAGAAGTCATTAAGTACCTCAAATTAATTTCACCCTGTCTCCTCTTTTTTAAGTGCTTTCCTCTCCACCTGGTAAAACCAAAACTCAAAACCCCATAAAAATAAAAAAATAAAGAAACACAACACAAGAAAGCAAGAATTACTTGCGAAGGAATCCGGAAAGACCGATTTACCCTCGTACTCGACTTGTGGTGAACAGAAAGAGAAGGGTAAAAATGGAAAATGGCAAAGAAGCTAGTTTATCTCCACAAAGGTCCCAGCCTCGGATGCCACGCTGGACCCGGCGCGAGATCCAAGCGTTGATCCGGGCAAAGCACGACGTAGAGGGTGGTGGAGGCAGCCGTGTCAGCGGCCGGGGAAGGCGTCCGTTCTCCTCTCCAGATGGGGGACACGTGGCACCTCCCAAGTGGAACGCTGTCTCAGATGGGTGCCGTGTGCGCGGGGTCCACCGTGGACCGACGCAGTGCCGCAAGCGTTGGACCAACCTCATCGCGGCTTTCAGGAAGATCAAGCAATGGGAGAAAGAGAGGGTAAAAGAGGAAGAGAACAGAGATGACATGGCGAGCTCCGCGCACGTGGACCCGGAGCAGAAGGGGTATTGGGAAATGGGAGGAGAGGAGAGGAAGGGCAAGGGTTTACCAGGGCGGTTCGACAAGGTGGTGTATGAGCTCATAGAAGGAAAGGATGTTCCTGACGTGGCGGACCGCGTCTATGAAGAAGGGGATGAGGTCACGGATTCCGAGGAGGAAGAGCAGGCCAAATCGGCCCCACCTGCAGTGTCGCTGAGACCCGCTATCTCTGTCATACCTATATCCAGTACGTTTCTTTTCTTTGGTTATATCATTTTTGTTTGATTAATTCATCTTCTTTTTAGCTTTTATGTAGATAAGTTTTCTCACTTATATTTGCACAATTATCACAAAAAATGCTGGTCATGTATGTTATTTTATTTATCTAGCAATATGGTAATGTTGCTTTGAGTTAAATAGTTTGTCTACAAATTAAATTGTCAGAAAGATTTGTTAAAACCTGGCATGAATGCTCTGCTGGCAATGCTCAAGTATCCAAAATGTAAACTCAGATACTGGTAAAAATGTAGATGTAATGTAAATATGGATGGCTTAGATTGCATGTGGAGTAGGTTTTAATGTCAAATCAAAGCTGGAACATATCTGTAGAACGGCAGAAACAGTCAGAGAAAATTTATTTGTAGAATTATCATACTAAATGTATAGGAAGAAACATCTGTAGATCCAACTGAAAAACGCATGAAAGAGATTCAGTTATGTTGAACTCATATAGTATTGTTTTTAAGAGGGTTTTGAGTTGTAGACAGTGGGTAGTAATAATTTGTGATTTATTTTGTCATCTTTTTCTTGTGTGCAGTGAGGAGGTTTCAGCCGATTCAGGAAGGAAGCCCAGATTCAGGTACAGAACCATTCAGATTATGAAATGTACAATTTGGGTCAGGTATTGTGCCTGCATGATGGCACCAGACCATACGAGATGGTTCTCAGTGGATTTTTTTTTTTTTTTGTGTTGTCTTTTTTTTTTTCTGTTTTTGAGTTGAAATAAATTTCTTGGCTGAAATAATCATGTCAAGTTAAAGTAGTGAGCAAAAAAAAAAAAGGAGGGCAGCAATTAGACTTGTACTTTTTTTAGTCCCTAACGGGCTTGGTACCAGAGGGGTCCGGGATCCAGTACCAATGCACTATGGTCATCAATGTCTTGCATGATTGAACAAGAAATCACAACTGTTTTATGGTAGACAGTACTAATATGTCTTGTTTTAAATATTCCATTAACAAATTGCACAGAATGTGGAACTGAGAAGCAGCCAGATGAGACCCCAGAGCGAACCTCACCCAAAAAGGAGGGGCCTAAGAGAAAAAGATCAGATGATTTCTGTGCTGGAGATGTACAAACAGAGGATACCAAACTAATAAAGAGATTAACAGAAACCATAGATAGAGGCACCAGGCTTGTGGCGGCACAACTAGAGGCTCAAACCATGCAAACACAGATGAATAGTGAACAGAGAAAAGAGCAATCTGATGGCTTTTTAAAAGCTTTGAATCGGCTAGCTGATGGTGTCATGAAAATTGCTGATAAATTGTAGAAAAGGAGAAATCTTGGATAGCTTCTATCAATAGTGACAAAAAGGAGAACTTAATCTTGGATTAGCTTATATCAATAATTCATTTCGCTTCTAGTTTTATTTATTTTTTTAGTGTTGAAGATAGAAAGTTTGCTTTCCAAGTTAGGTGGTACTTCGTTGAGTTAATTTCAATTCATTTAGATCTTTTCAATTCTATGTGGTAGCATTTTACAAATCATTTTAAAAATCTTTAAGGTTGTACCCCTGCTTTTGTTTGAATATAAGAAATTGGTTACAATTTTTATCTTTTGAACAAAACCTTTGTAAAGTTAGAATTTATTTTGTTTGCTTGATAGATTTGAAGAAATTGTGAATCTCTGTGGTTTTGGAAAATACCTCTGCTTAAGGGCAGCTTGAGAAAAACTGCCGAGAATAATCAAAAGAGAGAAAATACTTAGTCGGAATGATTATATTATATTTTGTACTTTGCTTTTTTTGGAGTAATTTTATTTGAAATGGAAAGAAACATATGCATATTTTAAAAACACCCAATAATTTTTTTTTTTAAGAAAAGAAAAGAGAACAAAAATTCCACTTGAACTGCATTAGCAATAGAGACAACAAATAGAGGTAAAAAAAAAAGGATAAAGAGTTATACAATACAATGCTTTGAAATTATATTGAAAATGTAAAAAATTTACAATACTATCTTACACCGTCTTCATTTCTTGGCCTCCGTCTCTGGTTTCATATTCTTGGTTCTCTTAATGAAGCAAAAGCAAGAGCAGCATGGGCAATGAAATAAGCATTTCATCTTTCTCTCTCTTTACACAACCAACTTGAAAGTGCTATCTTCTTATATATAGCAGTTAGTCCATCCAAATTGCTTCCGACAAAGAGAGAATGTATACTTCATCTTCCAGATAATTTTACTTGGTCTTTTGTGGGTTTCTTTGTTTCAAACTTGAGAAGGTGCTCTATAAATTTTTTATCATGATTTGAACAGAAATTTGTGCACATGGATTCATGAAATTCTTAGAGATGTTGTTATTCATGTACCAGTTTGACATTATTGAAAGTAGAACATGAACTGTGGATATAAAAGCATAAAAATATTGACAGCGTTGTTTTGGCTTCATACAGCACACGGACAGTAGAGTCAAAATAGACAGAAAAGAAAAACATATGACTTGTGTGCTACATGAAGCCAAATTAGCAATGTCAATATCTTTACCCAATATAAAATAGCAATGGAGATTATAATAGTAACAGATAGCAAAGCAACATGCATTGAGACTTTACAATTGAAACAAAGGGAATTTGTTTCCTCTCCACGCTGGAAAATTCCGGTGTGTATCCGGCCCGTTGGTCTCCTTGTAAATATGTGTGCTAGCGCAAATCTAAATGACCCCCCTATATAATCAATCATGCTGATTATTACCTCAAAGGGACTGTTATAATTAATTTATATTAACCATAAAGCAAATCATTTCAATGCACATATTTCCGGCCTAAGTTTTTAAGGTTTCATGGATTTATTAGCTGGTTTCTGGTAATGTGGGCCCAGTAGAGGTGCATCAGTTTACTGATCCATGGTATAAGGATAAATTAGGCCTCCTAGCTTTGCTGGAGTAATGAGAGAGTGGCCCAGTTTTTTGGACCTGACATGTAGGATGTCGGATCTTTTGACCTTACCAGAACAATGCCAGATCCGGCCCAGTAAATTCACCAAGTTATCTCAAACAGTTGCTCCAGAAGGATATATGTGCATCAACTATACGTCTATACCCAAAATATTCTTTACATTTTAAAAATTATAACAAGTCCGAAGTCCGGTGTTGTCTCTGTATGTGTAATTTTTCATTTTATTACTATATTTTTTTTATAAGAGTGAGGTTATGATACTTTGCAAAGTGTGGGTTAATCCGTGTTATAAATTTTTATTTTTTTCCATAGTCCAAACAGTCAATTCGAACTGCTCAACATGTCTCCATATAAAAATATATTTGGAGATCAATTTTTATATTTTTTAGAACCTTTTTATGATTTTCTATATAAGTAGAAAATCACTTGATCTTAAAATTCTGAATCAAGTTATGTACTAAAATTAAGCTCCAGTTCTCTTTCGACAATTTTGAAAGGAAAAAAATCGCCCAACGAAAACCCTAGGGCAGCCCCGACCCCCTTCCACCCCCCCCCCCCCCCCCCACCACCCCACCAGTATGCCCCTGCCATTACTTGTAGATCTCACTCCCGACACAACAGCACCTCCCCTTCTCTCTCGGCTCTACCTCCTCAAACGGAGAAGAGAATGAGGGAGAGGAGAGGGACCAAAGCCGACAGTAGCCGAGAGCGCAATATCGTTGGAGCGTAGAGTTTCTACCCTCCATCTCAATCGGAGTGCGGCGGCGGTCAAAGAAGAGCAGTTATAGCCGTGGAGAGATGGGAATTAAGGTAATTGGGTCATAAGTGTATATTAGTAGGATTAGAAGATTAGAGTAGTTTGGAGAAATTAATGAGAATAAAATAGTAGATTTAGAAATTATGGTCATTTGACTCATTGTAAATATGTTTTTTATCAATGAAATCGTTAGTAGGCATTTAATACCACTAACATTCAAAAAAAATTATGAATCATCCGAAAGTATTGATTTTCTACCTACAAAAAAATAGTTAAAAAAATAAAAAAAAAAGAATCTAAAACTTGGTCTCTTAATACATTTTTAAATAAATATCATGTTGAATCGTTCAGATCAACTATTTAAATTTTCAAAATAAAGATATTGATCCATAGCATGAACTGATCCGCACTTGTGAATTATCATAGCCTCACTATAGTATTTGTATAATTAGAGAAACAAAATATATTATAAATTTTGTGGTAGTAGAATTTAAATCGATTAGTCACAAAAGAACATATACAGAGTTTCAATAATTTATACACCTTAATTTTGAGAAATACGAGTAAAAACATTTTTTTGTCAATTAGTTCTCTCCTCTCCTGCAATTTCTATGGACTTGCACATGTTGTCTTCTTTTTTTTTTATTATTAAAAGCTGTTGATAACTTGAAAAAACTATTTATTTTATATGTTTTTTTGTCAAAATTAAACTTGTATCCCTGCGTAGAGAGGTGAGGCACACTAGATGTTCTTTAACATAACTCAAGTTTAGTCCAAAAGAAATTACAAGTTTATGGAAGAAAAATTTGATTGCATCAAACTACAAGTATACGTATGCAACTAGCATTTTCAGCGCCTAAAAAGTATCAAATATGAAAAGTTAGGTTATTGTGGAAAATTTGTGTATATATATATATATATATATATATATATATATATATATATAGGCTATGGTGAGTTGTGAAGTAAAACGTCGTTTTACTTCACGTCATATTTTCATTTAGAAAATTCAAACAACCGATCCGAACCGTTCAACTTTTTCTAAATATTGAAATGTGCTTCTAAACTAAATTTTACATTTTTTGGAATTTTGTTACTATTTATTAAGCCACTTTGAAATTACTGATCCACTGTGAACAGTAAAAAACAGTAAAATTTTCTGAACCACCGGATCAGCGATTTTCAAAGTGGCTTAATAAATAGTAAAAAAATTACAAAAATTGTAAAATTTAGTCTCCAAGCACATTTCAATATTTAGAACATGTTGAACGGTTCGGATCGGTTGTTTGAATTTTCAAACTGAAAATATGAGCGTGAAATAAAAATGACCTCTTACTTCACAACTCACCATAGCCCAGCTCTCTCTCTCTCTCTCTCTCTCTATATATATATATATATATATATATATATATATATATATATATATATATATATATATAGATAGACTATGGTGAGTTGTGAAGTAAAACGTCGTTTTACTTCACGCTATATTTTCATTTTGAAAATTCAAACAACCGATCTGAACCGCTCAACATGTTCTCTATATTGAAATGTGCTTGGAGACTAAATTTTACATTTTTTGGAATTTTTTTACTATTTATTAAGCCACTTTGAAATCGCTGATCCACTGTGAACAGTAAAAAACAATAAAAATTTCTGGACCACCGGATCAGCAATTTTCAAAGTGGCTTAATAAATAGTAAAAAAATTCCAAAAAATGTGAAATTTAGTCTCCAGTCACATATCAATATAGAGAACATGTTGAGCGGTTCGAATCGGTTGTTTGAATTTTCAAAATAAAAATATGAGCGTGAAGTAAAAATGACCTCTTACTTCACAACTCTCCATAGCCCAGCTCTATATATATATATATATATATATAGGAAATTGCTAATATGCTACGCGTAGCATAGAGGGCCTCCGTGCTATGGCTCAATATTTGAGTTTTCAAAAGCCTAACGGTCGATCCGAATCGTTCAACATGATCTCCATATGAATATGTACTTGCAAACCAAATTTTACATTTTTTTAGAATTTTTTTACTATATTTTTAGATAGGTAGAAAAACACTTGATCTGAAAATTATGTACCATTCAGATCAAGTGTTTTTCTACCTATCTAAAAAAATAGTAAAAGAATTCTAAAAAATGTAAAATTTGGTTTGGAAGTACATATTCATATGGAGGTCATGTTGAACGGTTCGGATCGACCATTAGAATTTTAAAAACTCAAATTAAGCCGTAGCACGGAGGCCCTCTATGCTACACACAGCACCGTAGCCAACTCCTATATATATATAAATATATATATATATATATATATATATATATATATATATGAGTAGGGTTAAAATACACCATTGGTTTTGTGCTCCAATCATGCTCCACGTCTTTTTCTCCGTTTTCAAAGTCCAAACAGTCAATCTGAACCGCTCAACATGATCTTCATATTAAAATGTGCTTGGAGACAAAATTTTATATTTTTTGAAATTTTTTTACTATTTTTTTAGATAGGTACAAATCACTGTTTTGAATGGTCCAGAATCTTCTGAAAAATGTGATATTGTATCTATCTAAAAAAATAGTAAAAAAAGTTTCAAAAAATATAAAATTTGGTCTCCAAACACATTTTAATACAAAGATCATAGTGAACGGTTCGGATTGACTGTTGGGGCTTTGAAAATGAAGATATGGATGTGGAGCATGATTGGAGCACAAAACCAATGATGCATTTTAACCCTACTATCTATATATATAGAGTAAGGCTACGGTGCTTTGCAAAGTAAACCCCTCCGTTTACTTCGGGCCAATTTTTGGATTTTGAAAATCCAAACAACCGATCCGAACCGTTCAACATGTTCTAAATATTGAAATGTGCTTGGAGACCAAATTTTACATTTTTTTGAATTTTCTTACTATTTATTAAGCCACTTTGAAAGTTTCTGATCCGGTGGTCCAGAAAATTTTACTGTTTTTTACTGTTCACCGTCGGATCAGCTATTTTCAAAGTGACTTAATAAATAGTAAAAAAATTCCAAAAAATTTAAAATTTGGTCTCCAAGCACATTTCAATATTTAGAACATGTTGAACGGTTCGGATCGGTTGTTTGGATTTTTAAAATCCAAAAAGTGGCCCGAAGTAAACGGGGGGTTTACTTTGCAAAGCACCGTAGCCTTACTCTATATATATATATATATATATATATATATATATATATATTGATCTCCAAGCACATTTTAATATAAAGATCATGTTGAACGGTTTGGATCGACTATTTAGATTTTGAAAATCACAAAATCAAATTGTTGTAAGATGTTTTAACTTACAAATATTGTAAGTGGATCCCTCTATATATATATATATATATATATATATATATATATATATATATATATATGATCTTAATTTTCCGTTCAAACAGTCAATTAAAATTATTCAATATGATCTACACATTAAAATTTCAAAAAGAACTATATTGTACATTAATTATTTTAATTTTTAAATATGCACATTAAAGTACATATAAATTATAATAAATATATATATATATATATATATATATATATAAATATATATATATAGGTTGGCTAATATCAAAACGTTTGTTCCGGAGCCATGGTGCAACCAATTGGTTTTTCGATTTTCAAAGTTCAAACGGTCGATCCAAACCGTTAGATGTGATCTCTATATTAAAATGTGCTTGGAGACCAAATTTTACATTTTTTGAAATTTTTTTACTATTTATTAAGTCAGTTTTAAAATCGCTGATTTTAATAAACAGTGAAATTTTCTGGATCATTAAAAACAGCAATTTTAAAACTGGCTTAATAAATAGTAAAAAAATTCCAAAAATATAAAATCTGGTCTCCAAGCACATCTTAATATAGATTGAATGTTGAACGGTTTGGATCGACTGTTTGGACTTCAAAAATGTAAAAACCAAAGCGTTTGTTTCACGGTCTAGGAACAAACGTTTTGATATTAGCCACTCTGTATATATGTCACACTAAATAAAAATTGTTAAAATTTTGTGGGCAAGCATCAAATTTTGGCGTTGGTTGGAGTGGTTGCACATTAATTGAAGACGCCGGCGATAAACTTCTCTATTTTTTTTAATTTCAAATATAGACTATTGATTTGAATAACGACAAACAAGAAAACTACTTCTGTTGCACTTCTTTTATTAATGAATATAAAAACAAAAAAATCACTATTTAGAGCCTGTTATTCTGTTTCCATGACCTGAACTCGTCAAATTTCCGACCTGGTAGTGCTAAAATAGGGAATTACAAAGAGAATAGTATTATTTTCCGGGGGGCAAAATCAAAATATTTAGTAGATAGATAAATTTTAGAGGGAGCCAATTTTATAATGCAACATTGGTTTTGTGAACCAAATATTCACATATTTTTTTTCGTTTCCAAAATTGGAAAAGTAATCTGAAAATAATAATTTTGTATCTATCTAAAAAATAGTAAAACAATTCCAAAAATTATAAATTTGATCTCCAAGCACATTTTAATATGAAGATCATATTGAATGTTTTGATCGACTGTTCAGACTTTGAAAACGGAGAAAATAATGTAGAGTGTGATTGGAGCACAAAACAAATGATACATTTTAACTCTGCTCTTATTTTAAATATTAAGTATATTTTTATTATTAATTTTTTAAAATGCATAGAAATAAAAATATAATTCGAGAAAAAACTTAGAGTGAAGCATAATTTTTTTATTTTTTAAAATACCAAGTATATTTTATAATTTTTCTGATAAAACTATAGAAATATACACATATTTTCCCTTAGCATGTGACTCCTCTCATGATTATCGTTCATTGAAGTATAAATATTCTACGTATAAATTCTTAAAAAAATAGGTTTGAAATTTATTCTTGTCTAAATATAAGAAATTCTTGCATGCATATTCATATAAATACTTGTTGACAAACTTAATTAAGTCACCTGAAACGAGTTTTGGTTGTTAAGTTCCTCCGGAATTAGATGATTTGGACCATTTATTTTAAATCAATCAATCTGATTCAAATCTAACTGAATAAAAGCCTAACATTTTCTAAGTTGTTCGAGTTTGTTAATAAAGTGAGACTATGTTAATATATATATACATATATATATATATGAGTAAGGCTACGGTGCTTTGCAAAGTAAACCATCCCGTTTACTTCGGGCTACTTTTTGAATTTTGAAAATCCAAACAACCGATCCGAACCGTTCAACATGTTCTAGACATTGAAATGTGCTTGGAGACCAAATTTTACATTTTTTTGAATTTTTTTACAGAGCGGTCCTTTGAATCCTCAACATGATTTTGGAGGTTAATTTTCTCTCTCTCTCTATATATATATATATATATATATAGTGCTTGGCTATTATGCTTATATAAGCATATGCCCACATATGCTTAAATGAGCATTTTTACGTTTTCAATGTTCAAATGATCGATCCGACCGATCATCTTGTTCTCCATATTAATATGTGTTTGGAGACCAAATTTTACATTTTTCTGAATTTTTTTACTATTTATTAAGCCACTTTGAAAATTGCTGATCATATGGTCCAGAATTTTGGAAATACTGTTTTTACTGTTCACCCAGATCAGCAATTTTCAAAGTGGCTTAATAAATAGTAAAAAAAATTCAGAAAAATGTAAATTTGGTCTCCAAGCACATATTAATATGGAGAACAAGATGAACGGTCGGATCGACCATTTGAACATTGGAAACGCAAAAATGAGTTATAAGCATATGTGGCCATATGCTTATATAAGCATAGTAGCCAGCCCCATATATATATATATATATATATATATATATATATTTAATTGCTTTACTATTTTATTAAATTGGTAGAATATCACTTGATCCGAAAATTATGAATCATCAAAAAGTAATGAAGTTCTGCCTATCTAAAAAAATATTTAAAATTTCTAAAAATATATAAAATTTGACATTTTTATATGGAAATCGTTTTGAGCGGTTTAAATCAACTATTTGAACTTAAAAATAAGTGATAAGACACCGACCGATATGTAATAAGCATATTATTGTAGCCTCTCTTTTTAATAAATAAAAGCCAAACATATTTTAACGAATCAACGAGCCCATTGCTTATATGACTATAACTATATATATAAGCACTTATTATTTCTTACTACAGAATGTTTTTCTTATTTTATACCTGTCTAAGAGGAGAATGGAGTAGGTCCGATGCCCATCAGACCTACTTTTAGGTTCAACGACATGATGACCGTCTGATCTAATTTAAGATATGTGCGCACGGAAATTGAAACAGACACGCACGAATTTTAAAGTGTTCCGCACGAATTTTAAAACAAATAGACGGTGATTAAATCCATCGAACCAGAGTAGGTCCGATGCCCATCGGACCTACTCTCAAGTCGTCTAAGAGAATCTGTATTCTCATGTGAAGCTCAAATTAATGCTTGGTTTAAGGCAAGTGTTAGTCAAGCATGATGTTATAATTAATCATCACAGAATCATTGCATTATTTTAATAGACGAATATATGCAACAGATAATGTTGGTTGTCATGACATTCTTGCCCCCATATGCTTGCATGAACATTGTTTTTTTAACAAAATAAATAAATGTAATGTGATTCTTCATCAATCGAAAAAAAAAAAACAGATTAAATGATATGATATTAATTGCTCATTGATGCTGTTATATTTGGTTAAGTCAACCATTCTCTGTTTTGTTTTTCTCATTGTTATAAATTTCTTGTCCCTGTATTTAGGGATGTTCAAATGGATCGGTTTAGTTTTTAAATGGTTCGGTTCAGTTTAAATGGTTCGGTTCGGTTTTGGGATCTCCAAATCGATTTGAACCGAACCAACCGGTTTAATAAAAAATTAATCGGTTTATAATGGATTGGTTTATAATGGATCGGTTTATCAAAAACTGGCTTGTGTGGTTATCAAAAATGTTATCAAAATCGGTTTGAACCGAACCAACCGGTTTTAAAATGTTTATTTGTAACTTGAAATGTTTGTATTCGGTTCAACCGAACAAACTGAAGTTTAAATCGGTTTAATTGGTTCGGTTTATATTAGTTTGAAATTTTAATTCGGTCGGTTCGGTTAGGTTTTCAAAATTCGGTTCAAACTGCAATTCGGCAAAAAAAATTCGGTTTGATCCGAACCGACCGGTTGAACACCCCTACCTGTATTTGACTAATTAGAACAGAAATTTCGGACTCAGATTCTCTTTCATATAATGCCTCAGTTATTTTTCCGTAATCAAATTTTACATGCCAAATTATCCAATTGATCATGTTATTGAATCTAAAAAGATGAGATAATCATGAAACCAACTACATCAACCAACGAAAAAAAAGTATGAATCATACCATGTAGATGTTTTTTGTCACCATTTGCTCTGACACAAATGACTCATCAAGCAACGAAATTTGCGCGCTCTTTTATCTCACCAAAATATTCTATATTTAGAAATTAGAAAATTAATTTATTAGAAATAGTAATCCATCTTCTCTCTGGTAATTTAATTTTACGATTTAAAAAAATAAAAAAATTGTTCTCTTCCTTCAATAATTTTTTTTTCTTAAAGTTTACTGAAACTTTACTTCTGAGAAGCGTCAGAAAGCACTTTACATAATGAGGCCGGGATACCTAATTAGGTGAATACTGTATCAGTGCACAGTACACTTCATACTAATTATAATTATTTGAACTGGTGATATAGTATTACATTAGAATAAAGATTTCTTTCTCTCATTCATCTCCTATTAATTATCTGAGGGACCACAACTTCCGATACAAAAAGACAAAAGAAAACGCGCATCAATCATTAATTACGTGGGGAACCGCTAATTAACTGGGGGGGCCGCTTATATTTGAAATTTTTTACAACTGACGCATGCAAATATGTATACTTATGCACGCAAGTATCAACATCTAATATATCACGTATTCATATCTAAGATATCAAATATTTCTTTAAAAAAATGGACATTAACTTTATTTTATATCTCTTATCACATACTCATCTTTTACATGTTTTTAGAGGTGATTTTTTTTTCTTCGTTCAATGTCGCTCATATTTCTGACGATCTGTGAAGAATTTTGCTAATCTAAAATCACAAACGTCTTCTACGCAATTTTCTCTTTCAAATGAGATCCATGATGAAGTACTTTTGAGTTATCCGTCGCGCAAGTATTCATACCTCGTAGTGCAAGTATTTATACCTCGTCGTGCAAGTGTTCATAACTCGTCGCGATCTTTATCCAGACCGCATCACCTCCAACTTCTTATCCGCCGGCTCCTACTGATCCGCCGGAAACAAGGCTTCTCAGGTTGTCACAAGCGATTTATGAATACTTGCACGACGATGTATGAATACTTGCTTGATGTGGTATAAATACTTGCTCGACGAGATATGAATACTTGCTCGACAAGGTATGAATACTTGCTCGACGGGGTATGAAACTTGCATGACGAGATATGAATACTTGCGCGACGGACAATCCGAAAGTATGTTATCATGGATCTCATTTGAAAGAGAAAATTACGTAGAAGATGTTCGTGGTTTTAGATTCGCAAATTTCCTCACAGATCGTCAGAAATATTGGCGAGATTGAACGGAGAAAAAAATCCACTTCTAAAAACGTGTAAAAGATGGGTGTATGATGTGTCTAGTTTTTTTTCGAAATACTTGATATCTTAGGTATGAATACTTGATATATTATATATTAACACTTGCGCGCATATGTATCCATATATGCGCGCACTAGTTGTAAAATCTATCAAATATTAAGCGGTCCCTCAAGTAGTTAGTGGTCCCCCAGTTAATGAGCGGTTCCCCAAATAGTTAATAACCGAGGGATAAATGAGGAAAATGAACTGGGGATAGTCACTCCCATTACATTATATGATTATATGATTATGCGCAGTACACTTCCTTTGCTTAACCTTGTCATAAGACAATTTTGCGAAGATGGCATCATAAATTGTTATCTTAAATTATTTCAAACCCCTGATAATTTTTTAATTTGGTCATCTTCTGCTCAGACTTTGAACTTGAATTGCAAGCTGATACTTAGATGCTATTTGAGAATTGAATCTAAAGAGAAACAAGAGCTTGTACCACCGCACTAAGTCCACAGTTTAATGTTATCACTCATAAGTTATTATTACCCCTAAAGATACAAGTAGATTTATTTGTTAATTTATTATCTAATTGGAACCAATATCCTTGCATTAGGGACCTATATTGAAAGAAATTATTTAGGGATATCATATAATGACATAAGCAGGAGCAGAATTAAAATATATTTTTTTTTAGATTAAAATGTAAAATACATAATGTATGGTCTTTACGATCACAAGTGAAATTCTAATCACTAAAATCACACATTAATATTAGCGATCGTGAAAATGACTTGGCCTTGTAAACACTTCAAAAAAAATTAATTAAATTTCAATATATATGAATAAAATTTTAAAATTACGAGGATAACCACGTCATGAATTTAAGAACGGAAATGTCAATAGAAGACAAAAGAACATATTTTGATCACCTCGACAAATTAATGAAAGAAAGAATAAAACAAATCAAGGGGTGGTTCCCTTTTGGCTGCTCACTACTTGATAATAACTTGGATGAGAGGATAAGAATGCCACCACCACCTACAGAAAAGTCAATATATTATTTAAAATTTAAACTTTTTATCGCTCTATTCAAAATTTATTGAAATGGCTTCAAACGATGAATCTAAACCATTGAAATCGAACTATTGAAACTTTTCTATCTTACGAGAGATGCATTTTCATGTGAAAATTTTAAATTTTAGAATTAATTTTGTATAGAGTCAAGTGGTCAAAAAACGTTCAAAAAATGAATGCATTAAAATTAATTTATAATTTTGACCGCTTGATTTTATACTAAATTAATTCGAAAAGTTTAAATTTTTTCGCATGTAGACGCATCACCCGTAAGATAGAAGGATTTCAATGGTTCGGATTTTTATTTGAAACTAATTCGATAGATTTTAGAGTTGAGTTTACAAAGGGGCTTGATAAATTTAAGAACACTCTAGTTTTACTCTATAATTTTTATTTTCTCACAGACTGGTCCTTATTCTTTTTAAATATACAAAATAAAGTGCCAATGCAGTATTATTATATATGAAAGTTTTATATACAACTCTTACTTTCATTCAATGTTCTAAATAGCGCGCTATAGCGTTTTCGGACCAAAAAAGCTATGACGCTATGGCCATATAGTGCCGCTATAGCGCGCTATTTCGCGCTATAGCGCGCTATTTCGCGCTATAGCGCCACTATATGACCATAGCACCGTTTTTTTCAGCCGTTCCACTATGACGCGATAAACGCTATTTAAACCTTTGCTTTCATTACATGGATAATATTTTTTAGATCTCTATAATAAATTTTTGGGCTCCGCCATGAAATTTAATTAGACATTTTACTAAGGGTCTGATGGAAACTAAAAATAAATTAGCTGCAACAGTAATACACAAAGTGAAATTATTCCGAATTATCTGTAATATATTCAAATTATTCCTTTTCAGTTTTCACCATCTCATCTAATTACTTGTAATGTTGATAATTTATGAACAATACGCTATTTATTTCATATTATTCGTAACGTGTAAATTTTTTGTTTATAACATGAAAATATTAACAATTTTATTTATTATTTGCACAAGGATGATTTAAATAGTGCAAGTTTTCAATGGCATAGAATGACACAAACTACTTTTTATTTATATTTCAAAAATTAAGTTTCAAATGTCGAATTCAAATTACTGGTCTTATTCATTTTTACTTTTTATTTATATTTCAAAATTAAATTATAAATGTCAAAATTATGATTTTTGGAGTACAAAATTGTACCATATCAAGCAGTAGAAAAATATAATAATGTAATGTATTTATTTTTTGACATATCCATCTAGTAAAAAATGAACATAAAAAAAATATTAAAGTTAACGTGGATGTAGTGCTCGTTAGAATAAGCAAAAATAATAATGTAATGTATTTATTTTTTAAATTACATTCGTATTAAATCGGAATCACAAATAATAGACATATCAAATTATCTTCGCATTACGAAAGTAACAAGTTCAAATTGTGTTTACCGTTTACCTCTAAATTAAAAAAAAAAAAAAAAAGACATTTCTTAATGCTCACCGTTTACGAAAGTACCAACAATGTTTACCGTCGTATATGACGTGGCAAGTTTTAAAAAACAACTTAATAAATTATACAGTTATATGTTCCCATATTTGACATAATCTACAGTTATGTTTGACCCTTTTCTGGATAAGATATTGACAGAGTAATTTTGACTTCACGCAACACATTATTCATATATTTTTCATTTTATTTTACTGTACCTGTGCTTTGTTAAACTATAATAGCTCTGTCAATATTTTACGCGTATACTGAAATATTAGAAGGTGAACTACACCTGTTATGCAAACACAACTACAGCAAATCCAAACGACGTGGCACCTACTACGAGCATGTCTTAATGTAGGTAGTTAGTTTAATGACTGAACAAGGACAATTGTCCCAGACATATCCTTTCTCTCAATGACAAGTGGACCCAAACATGTAAATTATTTATCCGGCGTTTTTCTACTGTACTCCTTAGACTTTAGCATATTTAATTGTTTCCTTCAAGAGTTTAGTATATAAATACACTTGTAATAAGAGAGTGGCTAAGATCAAAGTGGTATGACCAAGGCCTTTGGTGCTACCAAGTCATTTTTGGATTTTCAAAGTCCAAACGGTCGATCTAAACCGTTAGATGTGTCTCTATATTAAAATCTACTTGGAGACCAAATTTTACATTTTTTGGAATTTTTTTTTTATTTTTTAAGCCACTTTGAAAATTGCTGATCACATGGTCCAGAATTTGGTTGCACTGTTTTTACTGTTCACCCGGATCTGCCATTTTCAAAGTGGCTTAAAAAATAGTAAAAAAATTCCAAAAAATGTAAAATTTGGTCTCCAAGCAGATTTGAATATAGATTGAACATCTAACTGTTTGAATCGACTATTTGAACTTTAAAATTGCAAAAACTAATTGGTAGCACCAAGGCCTTGGTCATACCACTTTGACCTTAGCCACTCTCCTTGTAATAAAGTAAAATCAACCTTCAAAAAAAAGATTGGGGGAAAAGGGTATATCTTTGTTTGCCATAAAGAGGAAACGGCCATAAAAGCTCAATAATAAACCAAAATAGTAATGTTACCGAGGGTGTATTAGTAAAATATTGTAATTAAGTAATAATGCTCAGAGGTGTCTGAGCAAGGATTCTCCTTCCCTCCCACTTCCCACTTTCACAGCGCCTAATCAATCCCCATCTTCCCTCCTCAACCTCCCTACGTCAATATCTGTACTTGACATTATGTAGAAAGCCTCGGTTAAGTGCTTTCGCATTCTACTTCACAGAAACCACACGAAAGTTATACAACTCTGGACTCTGCCAATCCCAGTTGTTAACCCCACTATCTCTCTATCTTAAAACCACCGAAATTAAAAAAAAATCAACAAAATCCCTCTCCAACTCTGTCACAGAGAGAGATCTCCATCGGTTGTACTAGACAATGGACAGGTTGAGGGCTGGAAGTCCGGTGTACGGACGTCAGCGAAGTGGCGGGTCGAGCACCGGTTCTTCCTCTCCAGGCGGAGTATCTCCGGCGCACCACCGAAATTCCTCGATCAGCTCCGCTGCGTCCCTCACTGGACCCCGCCGTGCTCAGAACGTCGCGGCGCGCGCCGCTGCCGCGCGCCTTGCTCAGGTTATGGCCTCCCAAAGCGGTGGGAGCCGTGACGACGACGACGACGACGACGATGACTACGATGATGAGATCTCGGTCCCCGCGCCAACGATTGTGCGAGGTAACGCCACCGGAAGGTATAGAAATTCTCCGGTAACGACGGCGGCGCCGCCTGCTAAGGAGATGGCCAGTACCAATGGTTCTCAGTCGTTGCTTGGAAGGTCGAACAGATCTCCTTCTCCTTCGGTAAGTATCATAGGTTTTTTTGTTTGTTATTTTTCTCGGTGATTAGAAGGATTGTCTCTTTGAAATGATTTGGTTTGAGGGGTAACTTGCTCAAATAGTAAATTGGCGAAGTAACGGGACACTGGGTAGATCTGCGATGACCTTTTTCTATTTGGTCCTTGCGTCTATTGTATATTTGGAAATGCACCTTGTTATTATGTTATTATTAGTAATACTTTATACTTCCATTTTCTGAATTGGCTGTTCGGAAGCTCTGGGTACTGGGTAGCTTACTGCCTCTATACGGAAAATCGGGTTGATAAGTTGATTACTATATGTAAATTCAAAATGCAATTTCACAATTCTTCTATTTCCGCGACTGTTTCTCTGACCCTGTGATTAAGCACAAAGCAAGCTTTAAGGATCTTGGATATACCAAAACCAGTGTGATTCTGATACATATGGAACTGTGGGCTTAGCACAGATGCATAGGTTCAATTCTCACGAAAAGCATCTAATAGATGCTGGGGTGTACAGATGCTGTCAGCTAGTCTAAATGATACTGCATATATAAATAAAACAAAAATTCTGATACATATATATGCTGCATATATATAATGGTGTCAGCTATTCTTATTGAACAATTCAAAATTGGAAATGACATTGGCTGCCTAAGAGAGTGAGCACCAAACTGCCAGAATATACAGTGCTTATGATAAAAAATAGTAGCACCCAATTTTTTTTATAAGCAAACTTGTGTGAAATGTCTAGAGTTTTATAGTTCAATGGAGTGATAACCCTTCTTAAATTAAGGCGTGCTATGTTGAAATTTTAGACAAATAGCTAATTATTACATATCTTTCGGATGCTATGCTGAAATTAGTTAGGTAGGAACTTTGGGGAGTCCACAGCCCCACCAGCACGCTCGAACTCAACAGGCCGGCCATCAGTGACAGCCCGACCCACAACCACAATCGTGCCTCCAAGCAAGGCCACTACTTTGCGTACCTCTGCTTCTGTACCTGCTGTTGAGCTGCCAGTGGCTCCAGTTCCCAAGAGGTACAATACACCCAAGATTTCATTATCTAAACGCTAACACCTGTCAGGTATCTGCCCAGTAGGATATGTGCTGTATAGAACCTGAACCAATAAATGGTACTTGATTTAATACAAGGTTTCAATATATTACTTTGCAAATACCAGTATCAGTCAGGCTTGTACCAGGTAGCTTCAGAACCATTGAGGTACCAAGACATAAGTTTCTGTACTGAGCGCTGGGATCGGCAGTCTTCATTACCCACAACTGTTCAACCTCATTTTTTTTTTCTTTGCATTTAACTTGGATATGATTGAACTTTTTTTTTATATTTAGGTTTCCATCAGAG
The DNA here is from genome assembly GCA_025461045.1 of Carex parvula. Lineage (NCBI taxonomy): Eukaryota > Viridiplantae > Streptophyta > Magnoliopsida > Poales > Cyperaceae > Carex > Carex parvula. The sequence goes on along the minus strand of JAJGRW010000359.1, from coordinate 47,210 downwards.
GTCAAGACGCAGTTAAATGCGCAGCCAGGTTTAAGACGTGAAGCTTCGACACTTCAGGATGAGGTGGTGCCTTGGTCCTATTTTACTTTTGCTCCATGAATTTTTTTCTTATATTTACAGTTTTAGTCCTAATGATGAAAAATTGGGTTTCCACTAGTATCCCAATCTCTTAAAATCTGTACTTTCCCATTCGTAACAAGATCTCAAAATGAGGCCACTTTCTGTGAATAATGACTATACTTTTGATATATGTGTTGGCCAAAGCCTAAACTAGTTCGCAACTTTACAATTAAGAAGCGCATTATACCTTTTTTCAGAACTCATATATTCAATTTATTTTACAGCTTGATATGCTACAAGAGGAGAATGAAACCATACTAGAGAAGGTATCTTTTTAGAGTTTTTTGGAATAATAGCTTTATTTTATGTTCAACTTCAGGCCTATTGACTCTAAAAAATTTATTTAGTTGAGAATTGCTGAAGAGAGATCCGAAGAAGCGGAGGCACGAGCAAAAGAGCTTGAGAAACAAGTAATATACTTTTTTTGTCTAATGCTAGTCTATTTTTATATTCTTTTGGATGGATAAGATGATTGTATGAACTGACAATTTAGTTATCTAGGTAGCGGCACTTGGTGAAGGTGTATCGATGGAAGCGAAGCTATTGAGTAGGTAAGCATTGTGATTTATAAATAATTATGTGACATTTGTATTCTTTAAAAAATGCAGTGTTATATTTTAATGACACTACTATGATTTATTTAATTTTTGCAGAAAGGAGGCCGCATTGCGTCAAAGAGAGGTACAGTTTTCTAATTGTAACAAAAACAGTTCTATATATTATAAATATAAGTAATGTATTGTGGTACCGATCTATTAAATAAATTTTCAAAATGGGTTCATTCTTGACTTGATGTTTTGATATGAGTTAAGCCTGGTTACCTTGCTAAAACCTTAAGAAGTACCTAGACCTATGAAAATATTAAAAAGTGGCAACATCATGTGTACCACTAGAAGATCATAAAAATAAATAAATATATTACAGCCCTACAAAAAAAAAGTTTTTCCACACTCTTAAGAGCAGGGGAATGTAATGTCTACCCCTTAAAAATTGAGAGATATCCTCTTCATTCCTGTTTTCCCAAATCCTTAAGATGCCTAAGCATGCCTACTTCCTCATTGCTATCTCTGGACCTACGAGTAAGGAAGTAGAGATAAATATTATGTTTTGCAGGCATGTAGTATTTAAACTTATTTATGAGGCACATATTAATTGCTTTTAAACAAATAAAACAAAGGGAAATATAATAAAATTTGTGCTTTATATAGGCTGCTTTAAAAGCTGCAAGAGAATCAAAGGATGGGAGAGATGAAGAAATAACCACATTAAGGCAAGAATTGGAGGTATATTTATCTCAAAACGTTTTGAAATTCTTCCTATGGTTTTTATGTAGGGCTATCTTAATCTTGTAATTTTTTTCCTTTTTTATATGTTTCTAGTCAGTGAAGGAAGAAGCTGCAACAGCCATTGACCAATTCAAGGAAGCAGAAGCAGAAGCAAAGCTCTGAGATCAATGACTCAGCGAATGGTCTTAACCCAAGAAGAAATGGTTTGTAAAGTTTCAATTGATCGGAAAATTTCTTTGTTCAATGTATAAAGGATATTTCCAGATTATATAATTTTTGAAATAAACAATTATGCCTTCCTTTTTTCTAGAACCTTGCCAATTTGAACCAAAATCAAGCCTCTTACTACAAAGTTGTTTGCAATTTTTTCGTATTTCCAAGAGAACTTGTGGGTGTTCCTATTAGTTTTCTTACTGGTGACATATTAACGATTATGTGCAAGTTACAGCTAATAAGCATTGAAATTTTACAACCGTTGATTGTTATATGCAAAACTGAAACAACAATTTGGTGTAGTAGAACAAAATCTATGGGCATGAAATATTAGCAGATGTGAATTTCTTTTTTGTTTCTAGGAAGAGGTGGTGCTGAAGAGATGCTGGCTTGCACGCTACTGGGGTCTAGCTGCACAGTATGGTAATATCACACTTAATGGGCTTTACTGGCTAATTAGTTCAATAACATAATTAAATTCCAGTACAATAAATTTGCAGGGATTTATCCTGATATTGCGGTTTCCAAACATGAGTACTGGTCATCTCTTGCGCCTCTACCTCTAGAAGTTGTTCTGTCAGCTGGTCAAAAGGCCAAAGATGAACCTCAGAAGAAAGGCAAGTTGAACACAACTTCGTATGAATTGAAGAATTTATGTTGTGACAGATATGGTGCTGTTGCCAGAAATGAATCCTCCCTAGGCAATTAAGCACCCAAAAAAAAGAAAGAAGAAAAGTCAATTACACTTACCCCAGTTCTAATATAACCTCGTCTGACTATACTTGTTTTGATTTGATCTTAAATGAATTGTGTCATTTATTTGTTTTGGCATTTGTGGGATGAGCAGAGGAGAATGGAGGAGAGAGAAAGAATAAGCTAGTCAGAGATATGAGTGACATAATGGGAGAAGTGAACATAGAGAGCATTCTTTCTGTAGAAATGGGGCTTAGAGAATTGGCTTCTCTTAAGGTAATATTCCAGACTCTTATAGTAATTCTACATGCTTTTGTTTTTGTTGTAATTTAATTTGAAGCGTATTTATTCTTGATTATCTATATATGTGTGTAGGTGGAAGATGCGGTGGTACTTGCATTGGCCCAGCACCGTCGACCCAATTTTTCTCGACAGTTTATTTCAGGTAAATTCAATTAAACCTTTGTCATATGATATGAATCTTTTGTTAGGCCCTAGGTTTATGTTAAACCCTTAGTAAAATCTTCTTTATTCATTTTGTCGTTCAACACTTTTAACTGCAACTAACAAGTTGTCATTGGTTTTACACGCATTCAGACTTCAAAGCACCAGGAGAGCCCAAGTTCTTCGAATCATATGGTAGAACATCTAAAATATTTGTTCTAATTTGTTGTGATTTTTTAAAAGTTGAACTTACTCAATTTACTTGTTATGAATTTTCTAGTATATTTATTTATTAATTTTTGCAGAACTTGGCCCGGAGGAGGCAGAAGATATCAGCTTCAAGCAGGTAATTATTTTTTGTCAGAAAATCCTCGCTACTTTTCGCTCTTTTGTTTCATATTGTTCTTGTTAACCTCAAATATTACTACCTATCGTGCTATCATATTTTGCTGTTTGCACGTTTCTTAGATCTGTTTCTGTGTGTGGTTTAGCTTTTCATTTCTTTCCTTGCGAACTCTTTCCTTGGTTAGATATAACTGTGCTCCACAGAATGAATGCGATCTTTAATTATGTAACCCATGCTTTAAGTTTGAACTAATCATTAATTTTATTTTCGGTGCTCTTTGGAATAACTTCTGCATATTTATTGAATGCAGGCATGGCTTATGTATTTCTGGAGAAGAGCAAAGAATCATTATGTAGAAGAAGACATTGCTGAAGAGAGGCTCCACTTTTGGATTTCTCGCAACTCCCAACCTCCTACTTCTCATGATGCTATTGACGGTTAGTCTCTATACCTTGCCAATCACTATTGCCAAGTTTGTCGTTTCAGTTGGTCCAGTTGTGTATATGTTGAGACCTGTTTTAATTTTTTTTAATTAGACTTAATTAAGTTACTTGAGATTTGAGATTAGAGAGCTTAAATTAGTCGACTCCTTAAAAGAAGTAATTTGAAATTAGTAACCCATGTATTGCCAGTAATGATTTAGTCAGTGCCTCAGTGGTACCTGTAGGCTAAGATCTATGTAAATTGCAATATTTGGTGCCAGGGGTGCATTCATGGACCCGACCTGATGGGTCAACTCGACCCGAACCGATGGTTTGATGGGTCAGGTTTCTCAACCCGAACCAATGGTTTGATGGGTCAGGTTTAGGTCTTACCTGACGTACAACCTTTTGGGTCAGCTCGGGTCATCCATGTTAAACCCGACCGACCTGTTTACTGGTTCCTTGGTTTTTTGGAGCTTTACATGTGGGCTAAAATAATTTTAACCCAAAGGGCCCAAGTCCATACAGAACACTTGAGAAAATGATAGAAGGTACTGGTGTGACTCAGAAGTCCAGTAGCTTAGGTGGGGAAACAATTCACTCTGTTTGTGTAAAGTGCAACATTTATTATGTTTGATTAATTTCTGTTGCTTTAATGGGTCGGGTGACATGACCCGTGACTGATCGGATCAAATGTGAGTCAGATTTTTTTTGACCTGATGACGGGATGGTCAGGTCCGCCCCATTTTTAAAATAATAACGAAACACTGCCGGTCCTACTGAGTCTGACCGACATGAACTTCGACCTGACTCAACCTGGCCTTTATGGTACGGTCAGGTATTATCCAGAGTAGGAATTCTTTTGTAATCAATATGAAGTTGTTATTTTACGAAGTTATATAATTTATAGTAGTTCATTGTACAATTTTAAATGCAGTGGAGAGAGGCCTAACAGAGTTGAGAAAACTTGGCATTGAACGACAACTGTGGGAAGCTTCAAGGGGAGAAATTGGTGAAGAACCTTCAGCCGAAAACCATTGAATATAGTGTAAAATTACCACTTAACTTTATGCCAATCTGCCTTTTATGATCCCATTTTAAAATGGTTTTTGAGAGCCGGGTTCTTGATAGTGCTAGACGCGTCTTCGAGCTGTATGATAAAATCTCATTTTTCAGGCTATGTATACCATCCATAGAGAGAACTTTTCAAGCGCGTGTAAGTTTTAGCAAGGAACTTTTGTTTTATATTTTTGTGTTATATTTCCTTTTTGGTCCCAAATGTGCAGCGTATGTGACTATTTTCGAGATGTCATTTATTGTATTTTTCCTATTTGATTTTGTATTTCTTGTATTTCATTGTAGATATTAAAGTAATATGTTTTTTTTTTAACTCTGCTTGCTAATTTGTGCATGAAATATCAAAACTTGGAAGAACCAAGAGCATGAGATAAGTTTCTGTTTAGGTTTGCTCAGCAAGAAGATATAAATATAATTAAAAACTGAATCATAGCATATGATTCCAAAGGACTAGAAAAAAAAAAGTGATAATCAAAGTACGTGTCAGGAAAGGAGCAACCGGTAATATAATTTATAAATGCATGCATGATTCTGGGCAAGCATTGAATAATTGTGTTGGTTGTGGCTTGAGCTTATGTACGACACCTGACCCCATCAGGTTAAATCTTAGCCGTTCAATGTGAGTTTTTGCACGAACTTTAAAGTGAATCTCCACATTCCGAATATGCCTGAATTTTTTCCAACTCGGTTATGATTTATTGAATTATTCTATCCCCACCTCAGTACCGCAGGGAACAATCATAATCACACACAAAATGTCTCATTGATGTTTCAGCATTCATTTTATAATCAGGTTTACTTGTTTACTATGCCCAATAATGCTTGTCAAGACTTCTCTTTTGTTACTAGGCTCAAATTTGGTTTCATTTGGGCTTGAATTTGGATAGTGCTTTATGTAACCGGGCCGAAACAAAAAATGTACTCAAATAATTCAGAAATTACCAGGTACCATACAACTTCTATAGCCCAATAATATATACTAGCATCTAATACTCTTGGGCTGCTTTGAGATCAAAGCATAACAATGTGCATCAACATTAAGAAAAAGGTAATTAATCCGGGCCCCACTCTTTAAATATGCAATTAGCCCAATCAAATATTCAGGAACAAAAAATTTACTATATAATGAGGACTGAATTTGATAAAAAAAAATATTATATTTAAAGCGAAACATATTTGTTGATTTAATTAACCAAATGTTTCCATCAAGATAAGTTATAAAATTTTATTACAAATAAACAAAAAATCACACAAAATTTACATTTTTTTAGAACCATAAGGGAACTAAGCCGTCCTGAAAATACCTTCACGTGTCAGCCTACATATATAACAACAAAGAAATTAAATTTATAAGTCTCGTTGAAATGTTGAATATTAATTCGCTCTAGGTTATTTTAAGAAAAACGCTTGATTCAACTTGAGTTAGGAAAAAAAAATAAGAACATATTTGTAAATATCTTAATATGTCATATGTTAGCTATACAACCCAAATATTTCTTTTTGCATAGCATAAATACATTGAACCAGTGAGTGCGTATTATTTGCGAACAAAATTACAAAAATGCAAGTCGGTTAGAAATGCATATGCAAGTTGCAACAGCTACAAAGATGCTTGCATATATGTGGTATATCATTCTTTAATGCACAACTCATTATTTTTTGCTAGGTTCAAATTGCAATTTTTTTTATCTTTAGAGATAAAAAAAAAAAGTCAGAAACAAGATAGATTTTTTTTCGATCTCATAGATGGGACAAAACAAATAATTGGGTGGGGTTTCATTAGAGTATATATACTATGACATAATCAATGGTTCGATCTCAGTGGTTTTCAGAAGTTGTAGCATGTTTTGGCTATAGATAAAACGGAAAGTACCGAGACCGAAACATTTATTGGTTTAAGTAGAAGCTGTGAATTAAGTGTGTAAATTAATTTACATTTGAGTTAAAAATCAATGACAACCCAACGGTTCGGTCCCTTTGAGGACATGCCAAAGAAATCGAACTAGTAGTTAGATCTCATTAATTTTTCACATTATGTAATTGTTAATGTGAAAATAAGTGAAATTGAATTTGGCAAAAAAAAAAAAAAAAAATCTTGTTTCCGATAATTTAATATTTTTAATATCTAAAACAAATTGCTTAATTTGCTTATGTATGTATTGCGTACCAAACTATCATTGTAGTTGGCATGTCTCGTTAATTAAAGGTTGTGTTGTGCATTATGTTAAAACCGTAGAAGAAAAGTAATCAACTTGAATTAGACATTTCGTTGTAACTTAAAACAAACCAAACACAACAAATTGTTTATTATTTTACTTTTCATGCACGGCAGAATTTCAAAGAAACTTCACATGGACAAGATAAAATTATTTACCGACTATGCCAAAATATAAATATTTTGTATCAAGTGAAATATGAAAAGTTTTGGATAAGTGGTGTGAATGAAAGGGTGCATGAACTAAGTTCTCATAATTAATTGTGATTAATGTGATGTTTTTATTATTATTTTTTCATTTTTACAAAAACAAACTTCAAATTTTATAAAACTATGACATCAATGCATTAATCTCGAAACAAAATAAGATTAACTCTACCCATTTTTATAGAATTTGAATTTTGGATTATTCATAGGAAAAAATGATCATATGAACAGCATCAAAATGGCAACCAAAAAAAAAAAATATTTCAAAATATCAGAAAAATTTGTGTCTTTCCATTAAACTTTCACCAAATAAACGTCAGCCTTCTAGATTATATCTAGTCTAGACTTCAAAGAGAGAGAACCAAAAAAAGAGGGAAAAAAGAAAGATGAATATAAAAAAAAGGAGCTTTCTATGAAATTCAACCCCCCACCACCCACACCCCCCCCCCCCCCCCCCCCCACACACACACACACACACAGATGTGTCCCACCTAACCTGGTAACAAGCAAGAACTATTGACAAGAATGTTCAAATTTGCCTGAAATATACAGACAAGATAAAGAGCATCGGTCCATTCGCTTCCTAAAATAACCATACAAGTATTCATTTGATGGCAACTATTTATAAATGCCTATCAACTGTGTATTTTAATTTACACAATTTTTAATAGAAAATTTAAATTAGGGGGGTTGAACATAAAATGCATAATATGTGTTAAACTTGAATCTCAAGTTTTCACAGCTACGAAATGAAATTCTAACTACTAGACTTTAATTGCACATTTAGAGAAAGTTAAATTATATAAAAATAAAAGAAAAATACAATACACGTAATTAAATATTTTTAAAATTATAGAGGTAACTAAGCACCTCTGACTTTATTTCTGAAATAATATTTAACAAATCAAAGTAAAAAAAGGAGTTTAAGATTTTGGCAAAAGAAACAAGATCTATTATAAATTTTTCATCATAAAAAATAGTTGTTTAATGACAAGTTCTGTTGAAAAGTGTCATGCTAGTGCAATCTTTTTTTCTTTAGAAAACAATTTTGTGGGCCCAATTAGATCCAAAGAGGTCCCACCATATCAGACAACAACAATTAATAGATGTACAAACTCTCAAACCAGATCAGACTAAATTTTATTGCACCTGTCACTATATCCAACCATTCTTAGTCAATATCACAGATATGAATCGTTGTGGGCCCCACTAATATGATTCCAATTCAGTGCTTATTTTTCAGATCATAGGTGGTCTCATCTTGACTTAGGAAAGTTTATTATAATACTCTGAATGAAACTTTAATTTTTCACTTTATTGGGTATGACTGAAATTATCTCATCTTAGAAAGTAAAGGTCCATCAAAACTACGCTTTCTTACATACTACCTTATTTGTATGGAAAAGATAATAATATATGAGTTAAACACGGTGAAATTATAATAAAATAAGGATTTTATCTTTTCAAGTAATTATGTGAGCAGATTAAAACATTATCCTTCACAGTGAAAGGAGTCCGGCTAATATGACATTGGTGTCATTCCAAATTCAATAACACTACATCGTATACCGTTGGATCTGCTTTAATATCCGTGCAAAACACTAGTGTCTTTAATATTCGTGCAAAACACGGATATTAAAGCAGATCCAACGGTATACGATGTGGTGTTATTGAATTTGGAATGACACCAATGTCATATTAGCCGGACTCCAGTGAAAGTCAGAGAATTAATACCTAGTATTCTAAAATAATTTCAAAATTTTGATTATCATCTTGTAATAAAATAAATTATGAAGGTCAACCCAAAATGGCATGTTGAGGTAGATTAAAACATTATCCTTCACCCTGAGTGATTTTTTTTTTCTACGGGAACAGTGGCAGCTGAACAGGCACTAAAAGATCAATATCAAAAGTAAACTACAGATGCTTTTTTTTTTTTTTTTACAAATTTTACAATCCTATAATTAAAAATGCAACATTATGTATATTACCTTATTAATACTTTAGGTTCAACAAATAACAATCCATATTGATTCAGAAATAACACATACATAGATATATTTAAAGACTTTATTGCTGATTGTCAAAAAAAAATATATATATCGCAATGAGACAAAAAAAAATTGAATGGTTAGAAAAGGCTCTGATATTTATTATTATTGCACATTTAAATAAGTTAAGATTGAATATATAAATATTTATTTAAGAGAACTTCATCAAATCTACAGATAATACTATTTGACACTTCGTGACAGACTTTGATTTATTTCAGTCTTGTTTTCTTTGAATCAGGCAATGTTATGACTGTTATTGGTACTTTGTTACAAATTATTAAATTTTCACACATGTGAAACTGTTTTGGTCATTGTTTATTACTGTACCCTTTACCCTTTACTGGTAATTTCACACAAATAATCAAAATAGTCGTTTGAAGAATTTCAGATCCATAAATTCGCAAAAATCCACAAAATCCAACAACCTTACAAAAACAATTTTGACTGTTCAAACTTCAAAACCTAGTAAAAACCAGAAATTTAGTTTAATCCGAATTTTATAGCAATATTAACAATACTTTAAACATTTAAATAAATAAGAAAATTGACTGCCTCAAGAATCAAGAGCCTCAGTTTCTTTGACAGTTCAATTTTGTTTTAACAGCGCTATTATTTTTCTTTGTCAAAATTCTATTAATTTTCAATAAGATTTTTCAATAAAATGTTATCGTATTACTCTGGTAAGAATTTTCTTTACTTTTTCCATATTTCATTTCAATCAGATGTGACATTTAAGTCTTCCTAGTAATCTTCTCCTTTTCTACACAGAGATCAAGAAACCTCAGATCTCTTTGGTCTAACCCTTTTGTTTTATATAGCCACTAAGCATATAGGCCTAGGCTATAGGCCATAACAAAAACCACCGACATTTTTATTATATCCAAAGTTTAATAGAAATTATTATTTATGTTCAGATTCCTGCGTTTTCGCCAAAAATACCCAAACTAGCCACAAAATGGCCGGCTTACTCTTTTTTTTTTTTTAGAGACACTATGAAGAGCAAAATAATAAATCTAACACTGAAAAAATGAATTTTTTGTTTAAATTATTTGTTAGATTACTTCTTTTGATTTATAATTAGCATATTTATACTAAAATACAGTAGATTACTTGAAATTATGTTGAATTACACTATATTACAATAAATTATGTTGAATTACACTAAATTATGTTAAATTACAATAACTTCGCTAATGATGCTGAAATACGGTAAATTACGCTAAATTATGCAAAATTACGCTAAAGTAGACCGATTTTGTCTCATCTTTCATGAATCATAATAAATAGTAAAAAAAATCAGAAAATAGTAAAAATTGGTATTCTACAAGTTCATTATGTAACTAATTTACTAAGCTACTTGGATTGAATAATAGAAATGAAAATCTTAATCGGAAACTTCAACTCAAGTTTTGAGGCTCTTCCCTTTGTTTTTTGGCAATTCTGAATTTTGGAATCCAACATTGCTAGCACGGACGCATGCGTATTTTCGCAAGCTTTCCGAAAAGTGGTCATTTGCTGAAATCGGATACTCGAGCACCGTTTTATGACCGTTTGACGTTTCGTCGTCGTTTTTCACTTTTTCAGTGAAGATATCGTCCCTATTCATATGTAATTTAGCGTAATTTACAGTATTTTAGCGTAATGTAATGTAATTTAGTGTAATTTAAATTAATATAGTGTAATTCAACATAATTTCAAGTAATTTAGCGTATTTTAGTATAAATATGTTAATTATATATCAAAAAAAGTAATCTAACAAATAATTTAAACAAAAAATTCAAATTTTCAGTGTTAGATTTCATTATCTTGCTCTTCATAGTTTTCTTAAAAAAAAAAAAGGAGTAAGCCGGCTACAAAATGGCCGGTTTACTTGGGGAGTAAACCGGCAATTTTATGGCCGGCTTGGGTATTTTTGGCGAAAGTCAGAAATTCTGGGCATAAATATTAATTTCTAATTAACTTTGGATATTAATAAAAATGTCGGCAAAAACAACAAATAAGTTATAAAGAGGGAGATTATGGTAATATGTATACTATGGATCTAACTCGTAGTATGAATATATATTTATTTTTTTTAAATTTCAAATAGTCGATCAGAACTGTTAAATGTAATTCTATATGAAAATATACAAGGCGAACAAATTTTATATTTTTTTAGAACTTTTTTATTATTTTTTAGATAGATAGAAAATTACTGTTGAATGGTCTAGAATTTTTAAATCATTATTATTAGACTACTGGTACATAGGGGTGAGTTAATTGCTCATAACTCGTGACTCGCTCGTAACTCACTCGCTAAAAGCTCACTAACAAATCGCTCATTATCAACTCGCTTACAACTCGCTCGTTAACTTAATGAGCCGAGCATGAGCATACCCCAACTCACTTATAACTCGCTCATTAAGAACTGAGTTATATGAAATCATGCCACATCCAATCCCTTGAAACCCAAATAAATCAAGAAAGTCAGTTTTGTCACTGAAAGTTTTGGGTAAATGAAAAACGCGCGGCACACCAAAACCTAAAGTGCGCCAGACCAAAACCTAGAGCCCGCCACCCAAAACCCTCTCCGCCTTCGCGCGCGTGTCGCCCCTCTCCGCACCTCACCTTGGCCTAGTCTCCGCATCTCCTCTCCTTTGTCCGATTACTAAACCTATGCACCCAAATTTGTAGGTATGTGACAAGGAGATAGTTGTGAGTATATGACATGTAGGTCAAGATAGTTGTTTGATTTCGTTAAATTTGCTTATGGATAATTTTTTGTTAAATTATGTACTGTTTAATTAGGTTGAATTATAACAATTTTTTAAATTCTATAAATAAAAATTAGTTTTGAATGATGTATCTTAAACAAAAAAACTCAAAACAAAATTCGAATTGCCTACAAGCTTGATTTCTTAACAAGCCGCTTAATGAGCACAAGTCAACTCGAGCATTTAACGAGCCGAGCATGAGCACATCTGTCAACTCGGTATTGTCTTCTCAACTCGAGTCGACTTGCTCATTAAGCTAATAAGCTGACCATGAGCATACCCCAACTCGCTCAAACTCGCTCATTAATCACCCCTACTGGTACATAGCAAAGTTTACTTGAATGGCTTCATCAAAAGAATAATGAAAATAATAGCAATGACACTCAAAAATATATTTAAGAATCCGCCTATGGATTTCAAACAAAAGATAATTATGCAAGCACAAATGTATAACCATCTAATTAAATGATATCATTATGACCAAATAATATTCTTGTAAATTAAGTAATAAAAATGATAACATACTCAATTGATTTCAGAAATGATGGATATTTATTTTCTAAAAATCCAAATTATCTAATAATGTCCAGACAAATAATAAGTATTAATCAAACAGAGGTGGACCCCTATGCTTTAAAAGAAATAAACAACAGACCAAATTGCCAATCAAAAGAGTAAAGTTCTTGTGGCCATTGAATAGAGAAGCCAATTTAATTTAATTTAATTTAATTTAATGTTAGGAGTAATGGGTCCCACGGTCTTAATTAGTTGCATCTCCAGCCAAAAACACAATGCTAAAGGCTGCCTGCCTTAACAACCAACAAAGCTTTATAACACAACCAATCAAATCCCCTTTAACTGCCTTTCATCATCAACCCTCTAACTCTACCTTTCCTTAAATAAAAAAATAATAATATTAAAATAAAGAAAAGAAGACAAAATGATTTGTCGGTCCTGTTCTCCTGTGATGCACCCGTGTGGCTTACTGTGCTATTTCACTGTATGCATGTCCTTTGGTTTTTGGACCTTTGGTCAACAGTCCTACATGAGTCATACAACAATCATTATGTTTTGAATCTTCATCCTATCCTATAACAAAGAAATAAAATAAAATAATCTTATGTAAGTCATATTGTTAAATAAAGGGCAGTAAAAAAAAAAATTTGAAGGTTTGTGAAAAGCTGGTTTGCAAACAGTAAATTAATTCAACATTCAGCAACAGAAACATTCAATACTCCTCAACTGATAGGGATCTTTAAAACGTAGAATCTCCACCGTTCATTTTAAATCACATGGACCGGAGTACCGGACCTGAAAGAAATTCCTGCCTTTTAGAATAGAAATAATAGCAGAACCGATCTTACTTAAATTGCTCCGATGTTATTTATGGAACAAAGTTGACAATTACATAGCTACCCCGCCATCTCTTTCCCTCTTTCCCTTGAAAATACTAGGAGGAACCTAAAATGAAGTTCGTGGATGTCGTTCTCTTTGCTCATTTCAACAAGACAACGATGAACAAACCCACTAGAGGAAACCTAGAATTTAATTTTGGTTTTCCTTTGGGACCCAATTTGGGGTTCACCATTTAAATAGCATACATGAAGTTATAATGGCACTCTTCACCTAATCCTTTCATATATTCTTTTGCACTAATATTAGACAAACAGTAAATGGCTCTCTAAAAGTATAATTATAACATGATATATTACACATAACACAGTTGTCATTCATGTCTTGCTACAAAACTCAATAAAAGAGAACGGGCACATAACGAGGAAGTTCTCTCTATGCAATAGACTCGATTCCATAAAACAGCACAATATTTACAAAATCTGAAAAATATGTTGTGATTAGGCCTCGTACTTTTATGGGCCAATACAAAATACAATAAAATTAAAGAAAAATGGACGAGTGCTACTACGCTTCTACCAAATCCAAAGTTGCAGAGCAGCTCTAGATAAGTGTCCCAATTAGGCATGCCAAACTGACACCGGGTCCCGGAGGGAGATGACAGTACTAACAAGGAGAAGAACATATGAGTCTCTTAAGAACCTACAAATGACAAAAAGTTCAACACGTTATGAGAACTTCTTTCTGTTAGGCTTTTGAAAAAGATGTACAATTTGGTACACAAACCTAAAAATAAATTGCGTATCCCTTTTTCAGAGTACCAGAATTGTACCCATATATTTTTGCCAATTGGCAGAAAACCCATAGGACTTTGCTAGAGCATAAAGGCAACACAATTATAACAGATAGTGGAAAGCTCAAAGAGGTCAGTGTATACAAGCAAATTTGCCCAAATCAACCTCCATTAGCCCGCTTACAAGTAACAGCAGAGCATCACGGTACCAGAACAGTTGAAAAATAGTATAAAACTCTATACCACAAACCTTGGTATTACTATGTTTTGAAAAAGAGTACTTGCACAGAATAACATACCGTGCCACCTACGTCTTAACTAATTTCCTTCACTATTGCCGTCTCCAGCATTGGAAGAAGGCTCATCAAATCGGGGTTTGAGGGATTTGGAGTTCATTTTCTGAACCTCCTCCTTTGTGTAGATGTATATCTTCCTCACCATTCTACAAAACTCCCTGCATATCCAATATACAAATTTAAAGTGAATATTTAAAGCTAGCTCTTTCTTTATTTGCATCTCACACAAAATTAAGAACCAAAAAGTACAGAAATAAAGAATGCTAGAGTCTTACTGCCAGGGATCATCTCCGACAAGCATCATATCACCTTCATCATCTGTATAAACAACCATCCATGTTGTGTTAGGACCCACCAACTCTCCATCGAACTCAAACATCCTGTCAAACTCTGCTATCAGCTCATCATACCGGCTGAACCTTGTCAGGTCTATAGACCTTACTGGTAATGTTCCTTGCTTCTGCACCTGGAAAATATAACAGCTCACGTCAACAAATTGTTTGATTATTTGCTAAAGAGATATGTTCAGGCAGAAGTACATAAAAATTTAGTGTCAAACAATAGACATTAAGAAAATATAAATATAATTTACCTTTGTGCAGCTCCTAGTTGAACTGGCCTGAGAATTCTTCTGCCCATCCTTGCCAACTTGGTGGCATTTGTCACTATACTCACTGGCAACAGGGGCGGTACTAACTGATACAGAATTCTTTGACGCCTCAGGGTGAGAATCAGCCTCCATCACCAACTGTTGATTCAACGTCTGTTGCACATGTAAGTTGGGATCATGGGTCGCATGCATGGGTGACTTAAGCAGGTCAGATGTGGCGGCTGTGGCAGGGCTAGCATTCAATTCAAACCCAAATAATTTGTAGCTCTCTTTTGGCTTCGCCACCTCAACTGGTTGAGGCCGGAGCACCTTCGGCTGACTAAACCAGCCAGGATATGGGTGATACTTCACACTTTGATTACCCCTTGAACTTGAGTCTCCCATATCAAACGAACAGTTAGAATTTGGTACCAAAGGATATGGGTGTGACATCATCATGTTAAATGTGCCATCATAATTCGGTTGAATTTGAGCTTTCACCGGAGTCCCCAACCCTGGTGACTCATCGAAGAAATGCATGTAAGGACCATGGGGGTCATTACTGACGGGCCGAAAAGCTGAGGGAGCATGAGTGTCCTTGTATTTTGAGGGCTCATGGTGCCGCGGCAGTTGAAGCCAGGTACCATCAACTGATGTGGAAGGAGGCCATAACACAGGCTTTTGGGCGACATCAGAATCAGTGCTTTCAGTAATTATGCTGTTGCTCCTCATGGCCATCAGCTGTTCCTGTCCTTGCAACATCTTGTTTGTACCTACATAACAAATTAGAGAACTATTTAGAAGGTATACAGTATAATTTATTGATAACATAAATGCTCTCGTGTTTTCTCTTATAACTGATGGCACGTTAAGACCCAATTAAAAGAACGGTTTATTTTAAATTCTTCAGAAAGCAGGGTAATTTGAGCAAATGGCGAATGATGAGTGGATGGGCTTTACGCATCGTAATTCTAGTTCTATTACCAAATAGAACTTGAATACCTAGACAGAGAAGTTAGCAATTTAAATAGTACCTTCTTTGGTAACGACAGAGGAATCAGGCGAAGCAGCTATGGCATTTGAACGAGGTCTTTTAATCCTTGAAACAGGTAACGGGTTAACAGGAGGACTTGAAGCAGGTTCTATTTGCCAAGGAGAGACCCGATCTGGACGTGGAATAGATGAATTCTCATCCCACCGAACCTGAAACAATTCCAAATTTAAGTCATTAGTCAGGGAAAAAAAAAAGAGATAAGTACACTGGATGGATGTAAGGCAGTCTATAATACAAATAAATATGCACCTTCAGATATCTCCATTTGGAGTCACGCCACACATTAGGCTCAACCTCTCCTAGTCCAACAATAGTACCAGTAAACCTATAGACAAAAAGATATTATTTTTCTTCTTTTTCCTAACATTTTACATAAATTTTTTCTTTCAGTTAAAACAGAAAATGCAAGAACCTTTGCTCAGGAGCCTCTTCACCCTCAAACCTCATCTTAAACCTCATACCAATGGAGTAGTTAGTTTTAACTGATTCCATGTATTGATCAAATGGAATTATGAATTCGGATGGACTTGTCCTGTTTTCATTCAAGCAAGCAACAGTTTTATACTTAGATTATACATCACATTGCCAAAGAAAGCAAACTGAAGTAACAAAGAATAACCCAAAAAAATATTTATAGATGCCATACCTGGGCTTGTAATAGACAGTGAAAGGGGTTTTGGTATTGACAGCATGCCATGCGGTTGCTAAAACACCTAGGTGCATGCTGTGACTTGATATCACTGAAGAAGGCACATTTGTCAGCTGTCTCATAGCCCTTCTCACACCAACTCTCAGTTCTCCATTCTCCCCTCTACAACAATTCCATAATTGAAAAAAAAAATTAAATTTATGTAATTAAATAAAAATGATAATATCTAGCATTGAAAAGGTCTTACAACTAACCTGAGAAAAATGAAAGCATCTCCAGCAACGAGTCTCTTGGAGCTCACAAAAACACTCCAACCGCTCTGCAGCAGATGCCTTCTTGGCTGACCTGATATACACGAACAAAATAAAAAGTTAAAAACCGAGAACAAGACTAATATTTTTAAGTCTAAAAGTTCAGAAGAATTAGAGAATCAAATACCTCGGAATATATGGCGAAAGCGCCACTCAACCCCATGGAGGTCCTTGGCAACCAGCTCCTGTGTTGGTGGCTGCTGGCTCATATCCTATTTTATCAAACAACAACATCGACTTGATCATAATATGAACCACACTACCAGAGAAGCACGGATGGTTAAATTATCAGAGAAATACTTACAAGAGGGGGAAGGCACTCATCAGCATGGCGCCTCAGAACAGAGAAGCCACCATGCGTGCTGGTGTCTGATGCTGTCAGAGTCTTGCAAAATGACCCTCACATGGGGTCTGTTAGGTGGGGTTGTTGTGCTGGCTTTCTTTTCGTCTGCATTCTCATCTTGCTAATCAAATTAAAAACCCAATTTGTTACTTCAGCATAGACTTTGTGGTTAAAGGACAGACAAGGATGGAATGAGATTCAGGATTCCAAGACCAGCATTCTTTTTCTGACGAGGAAAAAAAACTACCGGCTAGAAAATTATTAAAGTCATGTCTAATTTTAATTTAACTTGCTTTCCAAAGTCGAGCTAATTAACAAACAAAAACCAACTTACATTAATTTCCGGAAGGAGCATAACTTGAGCAAAGACTTATCTGTCTCTGGTTCGGCCTATAACACCAAAAGATCTTAGATCAAAGAAGTACATGTGATAGAGAAAAACACTTATCAAATTGTTAAATCTCTGGCACCAGTAAGATGATATTACATACCTTAAGTTCAACATTAGCACCCGGCACAGAATTTGGACGGGAGGTCATACATGCTCATTTGCTTGTCTGTGGCCTGATTCATTGAGGCCTCCACCTATTTAAACATAGTTGTAAATATTAAGTACAGCTATTGTTGAGAGAAATAGAAAGGGAGAAAACAATATCCAAAACTAGAATTGGTTAAACCAAAATCACCCAGGTAAGACAGTATAGGTAAAGAAACCAAGAACCAAGTAAATTCTCTTTCTGGTAGGAAGACAGGGAATCAATTTCTCTCCACCCAAATTTCAAGTTCAATCACACAAATCTACCAAATAGCCAATCTATCTTCCCTCCCTCCCCCTCGAGAACTCACAATGAGCGTAACCACACCCACACACAAGTGTACATAAACCGTACACACCATAAAAAGTATACCTGCTACTAGATGACCTTGTGGGAAGTAGAAAACCAAATCTCCCTTCTGAGGCACGTTACAAGAGGCCCCGCACATGCATGCCATAGCTCAGCATACAATGGATCTGACATACCTATACACAAAGAACCAACCCACTGTTAAAATCTAACAAATTAAGCATGTTACACCTAAATAGTTACCAACAGAAGTAAGAACACTGTCTTAGAGAAATAGCTCCTAATCATACCCAATGCATGGGCAATTTCAATCTCACTCCTTTCGGATTGTAATTGAGAAATTGGGAAGTTCAGTGAAATAAGGGCTTATTTGCACAATAAATCCTATCTATATTTTTACCAATAGAAGTTATTTTGCAATATTCTCTTTTATTTATACTGTGATAAATACAAACAGGTAGCAAATCAGAGGAAAGTTAAAAGTTGTAAGAAATCATAAAAAAGATTTTGAAAACCTCACTTAATTTTAAACAAAACCAAAACAGCAGAAAATGTTTAAATTTCTATATAGTTTTTTCGGGGATTCATAAAGCTTCGGATTTATCATCTAGCAAAAACCAAAAGTAACTGAAGTCAAATCTAAGTCAAATCTAGACTTCTAGAACAAAATGAAGAAATTAAAGCAAACATAATTTTTTTTTCACACAAAAAAACCCAACTAAATCTCACAGGCCACACTCGAGGAAGTAACAGAACAGGTCTAATAGCAAGCAACTTCGCCTTTCAAGTACTTTACTAATTTTGGAGTGCTACCAAGTGACAGAAGGACCCAGAGACCTAAAGAGGCATTAAAAATTGGCTTATATAAACTCAATAATTCATGGGTGAAGTTCTCTTTTAAGGATCAACCACGCAAAATTTGATTTAAAATTTCCCATAGAGAACCCTAGGAACTTAATTTCTAAGCCACTGAAAAAGGAGGAAAGAATAAAAGACCAAAGGTCAATCTGGCTCCTGAAAAACTATTGATTTCTCCAGCACTAGAAATTAATAGGAGGTCTGAGTTTATATTTAGCACTTTAATAGCAAATTACCGTTTATAACCTCAAAAAAGTCAAAATTAAGACAAAAACTGAAGCTCGACGGAGTTGAGTTAACACTTAAGCAAGCAAATTTTGGTAATTTCAGTAGAAAGCTGAGAATTCTTCAATTTAGCTAAAATAGGCTAAAATTGATTCAAACCCTAAAAAGGTAAATTAGCACGACCCCAAAAGAGAAAATTTCAATCAGATTAACTACGTACCGTTCCCGTTTTGTGCTAAATCCAATGAATTCATTCCAAAAATCTGAAGGAATCCACACGACAAATCGCATCCACAGGAAAAGCAGACCCAAGAATCCCTAAACGATCGCTTCGATCCCCCACGACAATAGATCGCCAATTACAACAACAACGCTAGATGAATTGGTTGATCTAACCGGAAGGAACTTGAATTTGCTGAGATGTTTTCTCCTTTTTTTCCTCATATCAGTGGCTCTTTCGCTTATTCTACGCCCCGCTTTCTCTCTCTCTTCTGTCTGATATGGCTCTTGCTTCTTGGTCTCTTTGAAGGGAGTAGAGAAAAGAAAGAGACGGTGCACTTGTGTATCTACCCTCCAAAGAGACTGTAATTTGAACACTCACTTGTGAAAAGTAGTGCCGTACAATCATGGGTTTATAAATTATGTGAGCAGAGAACGAAAGAAATCCTTAAACACCTCCAAGATGCTTGTGTTGTGGTTAAGTGATATCCCCTAGGTTATAAGCACAATTATAGTACAATTAAGTTAACAAAGTGAAGCTTTTGAATTTACTGGAATGATAGTAATAATTATATTTACATACAGTTTCACTCGATTAATTAAGTGTGTTTCAGAAATTAAAAAAGAAGAGTGAAGTTAGGGGTGTCAATGGTACCTTTTTAGCCGTTTACCCGACTCGTATCGTATTCGATAAGGCGGGTATGGGTAAGATTTTTTTTCGTAGCTTATTGATGATGGTATGAATAAGAATTTTTTTCGTTAACAAATGAGTAAGGGTATGGGTAAGTGACTATTTCGTATATGTTACCCTATAGGGTAATTATAAAATCAAAATATATATTCAATTCAATTTCAAACCATCTAAATATGTATTTGTGTTTTTGAATTTCTTCCTCTATAAAAACAATTTTTAGTTGGAATTGCTTGCACATTCATTTTTATTTTTTATTAGAAAATATAATATACAATAGTGTGAACATGAATGAGTTTGTTTATATTGTAAGTTGTAAAATATAAGTAAAGTAATTATTATATTAGTAATATCCGTTATTCATACCGCTAGATACCACAGCTTTTGTATACCCTCGATAATATTAACGGGTAAGGGTAGGATAGGGTAAGGTCCAAGTTTTAATGGGTATGGGTAAGTGTCAATTTGAAATGGAGTATGTGTAGGAAAATGCCAGTCCATCCCTGTACCTGACACTGTACCCATTGGACACCCCTAGGGAAGGTGAATGGATGGAAGGAGTAAGGACTTTCTAAATTGGGAGGGTAAAGATTGGCAGGAAAATATTTTCATTTTTGTATCTTGATTTTTCCTTCTCTTCGTTTAAATTATTAGAGCAATTAAATTTGTTTGGACAATCTGGTAACCTCTTCTCTCCTCTCCCTTGTCCTTCTCTCGTAGTTTTTGGAACACTCTTACTTGAAGATTTCGGTAAATGAGTGAGAAATAATGAGTGAGAATTTTCTGAAAAATAATGATTTTGTAACTATCTAAAAATAAATAGTTAAAAATTTCAAAATTTCAAAATTTCAAAATTTGATCTATAGGCACATATTACTATGGAAATATTGTTGAGTGGTTTAGATTGACTGTTTGAACTTTTAAAATAAAAATAATAATATAAGTCATGATTGGAACACAAAAACAATGAAAAAAATTTATCTTCCTTTTATATGCAATAGTTTCAATCATACTATTTTTATCATAATAAAATAATAAAAGTCACTGAATAATATTTGGCAATGGCAGTGTTATACTACAGGTACTATTAATATTATACTATTAGCAGCCTTCTGGTTTTCATAAATCATTAAGATAGGTGCAATTAGGAGTGGATAATCATCTCAAGAAAAATATAATAATAACAAGGGGAAGAAGCAAACCAAATTGCTAGTTTTTAAAGGGTGCAAAGCCAAATATCACGGAAAAGGAGAAGGTACAATGAGCGTGTGTGACAGATGCTGGCCTGCCCTCCGACACTTCTCGTCCACCGGTGGTGACCAGATCTCCGGTCACTTCTTCGCTTTCTCACCTGTGCGACCGGGAGGTGACGGTAACTGTCCCCCTCGCTACTTTCCTTTTTTACTGGCACGTGTCGGAGAAAATGTCCTTTGGGCTGTTTCCCGGTTTGGATCCAGTCCGGCCGGTTCAGACAGCCTCGAATAGACCGCCCCGATGAAAGGATAGATTTTTTCTCAGTTACCCATCTCGTGCAGAATCAGATCCTCCCCGGTACCGTAATAGAGAATCTTTTACAATTACTTCATCTGGACCGTTCTTTTTAACTTGGCACGAATCTCAAAGCTCAATAATACTGATCCATCCGTCAGTCCGAATCTCAAAACCGTAAAGTGAAAGGAATCTTTTACAGTAATGGAGAGAATATTTGTCCTCTCATGCGGAAAGGACTCTGCTGCTCTCCCGAAAGAAGAGCAGGGTTCTGCTCTTCCGATCTCAACCATTCAAAATTGTTAAGATATGTGCATGAAAAAGTTCTTTTATCGAGATACGTGAATAAAAAATTTTGAATGGTTGAGATCGAAAGAGCAGGGTTCTGCTCTTCTCTCGGAAGAGCAGCAGAGTCGTATCCCTCTCGTGCACCCATACCGTATACGAATTCAGATCTTCGCCGGTACCGTAATAGGAATCTTTTACAATTACTTGATCAGGACTGTCATTTTAACTTGGTATGAATCTCAAAGTCCAATAATATTGCTCCCTCCGTCAGCCCGAATCCCAAAGCGGTTGGGAGTTAATCTCAAACCGTAAAGTGAAGGAAATCTAGTACAGTAATGGAGAGGATGATTGTCCTACCGTATACAAATATACATTTTATTTTTTATTTAGAAATTGAAAAACTGACTTGTGTGGAAATATATTGATGTTTTTTCTTCTTAAAATATAGGAAGGACCAAATCATTGATTTGGTCACTCTTATCTGAATTTAATCAATGATTTGGTTCATCTTTGTTCACACTTTCACATGATCGGCTCTATAAATTCCGTTCCCACCTTAATTCATTGAGGGCATGTTCGGTGTCAAGAGAGGAATGGGAATGGGTCTGGGAACAGAAATTTTTTTGAACTGAATTTTATTGTGTGCGTGGGAAAAACCAAATTCAGTCTAAGTGAATGTTTTTTTCTCACTCGCACAGTATCACGCCGAACAGCCCTGATTTGGTCCATCCCACATTTGGACCGAATTAATGGTTCAGCCCATTCACGTGCTATTTGAAAATATACGCAAACAAAAGCAATAATTTGATGAGGAGGGTTCCAATGCCTCCATTTTTTCATGCCTCCACCATGCCTCCATTTTTAAAACTTTAATAACTCAAAATTTAAAACTTAAAAGTCAAAATAAAACCGTTGGATATGATCTACATCATTATATCTATACACGTGTAAAAAATTATGACATTTCAATTTTGTTTTGGTTGTCATCAAGAGCTTGTAAAAAACGTACTAATGTGGATAATTCTAGACGTTGATTTTCAACTTATTGATTCACATAAAAACAAATCAAATGTGATAATTTTTATGAGCACATAGATAAAATGAT